>CM032627.1:8562774-9162774 GCA_019097785.1 Fraxinus excelsior
TGGGCCCTGGGTTGTATGTTTGCTGGAATGGTAAGAATTGTCCTTCTAAATTTTCATGTTTCTAATATTATGTTATTTAATTTTTCATTTTCTTTAACATGCGGATTTTCCGGAAGGAGCCCTTCTTCTATAGCCATGACAATCAGGATCAGCTTGTCAAAATAGCTAAGGTATTTTAAATTCTGGTATCAATTGTTTGGGCTGACAATTAAATTAGATTTTCTCTGTCCCAATGAAGTTTACAATTGGTTCCTTGGAATAATCTATGACTCTATACTTTTCCACTTTTCTCACCCATTGTTACAAGTTATTTCGTGGAGAAACGTCATTAGAAAAGTTTACATCTTCCCTACATCCACCACCATTTGTTGTCCACCGAAAGAAAAATTACTCAACATCAAGCAACTACAACAACTCCAACAACAGTACACCAAATCACTACACTTTCTCATTTAACTTGCCAGTTTACAGAGATGCATTCTCTTGGGATATGTTTGCATATCTATGCGAGTATGATTTCCAACCTTGTGTATCATTGGGTTGAACTTGAGCACTACCTACTTATATTTCAGTAGAGAACAATGAGGAACATTTATGTATGGCCTTTATGAATCCTTTGTCTATAATTTCTCAGTCTGTTTGGTTCTAATATAAAATGACTACCTTCTCTTTCTGTTTACATATTAATGGTTTCATATGAAGTAGAATAGTTGCATTTTTTTTATTGCATATTCCCAATGAATTGACTCATAACTTAACAATGTTTGACCACATGATTCAGGAAGATACCATTTATGTGTTCTATGAAACAAAAAATTCAATTACCAAGCAATGAGATATTGAAGTTTCCCAGGGTATTCATAAGGGAGCAACATGGCAGCATTTGGGAGTTTAAAATGTGGATATACTTTTTCTTCCTTGACAGAAACACCATAGAAATTTATTGGAGGGATTTACTCAAACTGAAATCAAAGTAATTTTATGATTTTAAACATTGCAGTTTCTTAAGTTTTACCCTAAATCCCACCCATATTAACGCCATGTTAATATTTATTTTTTTCCTGATTTCTTAAGATTTATAACGTATCCAGTTAAATTTGAAATCCTTACATTTAAAAGACAATAACTTAGATCAAAGACAACTGAATAGATGTTCTCAATTCTTTTATAATCTAATGTATGATTTTAAAACTTGAGTTGATTTTATCTTGTAAGAAATTGATTTGAAGAATCACAAATGGAATCACTACTTCATTTGTGAGTAAGAAATTATTCTGCTGTAGTTCTTGAGTTGCTTTTATCTTGCAATGGTCCGTTTCTTGGTATTCACCCAACATTTGAAAAATGACTTGCACTATTTTCTAATAGGTTGTGATGTAACGTCATTGTGATGCTTTCATTTCTTCTCTCATTGTAAAAATATGTTAATGAAGGTTGGGAATAAATGAAGTAAAGCCATCAACTTTTGTAATTTATTATTGAAAATACTTGACTTTGTTAATTCTTGGATTAAACAACTACAAGTTTGTATGCTTTGAATATTTCCTACATATGTGCTAAGGAGTATCTGTAACAAACACATTGTTTCTCTTTGTCTATATTCTCATTTATGCTCAAAGTATTCAATAACTGAATTGGTAAAATATAATATATTAGGTTAAAAAATTTACTCCTTCATAAGTTATACTCTTTTTCCTCTTACATGAGGTATAAATTTTTACATTTTCTTGATGAATTTAACCTAATAGCAACCCTATTTTTCAAGTGACGTTACAACCTCATCGAAATAGTTATTGAAGAATTGTAAGCTCCTCTTTAAATTAAATCTTATCTAAAATATATGATTCTTACCTTCCTGCCTTATCATTGTCATTCTAAATTTTCCTATTTATAACTCGATCAATTTATCTTGTAGAATGTACCTAGAAGTTCGCTCGATTACATCTATAAAAACTTATCCAGAATATCCAAATACATAATCGTTCACACTGGAATTGGCTAATTCAAACAAATCTTAGAGAAATGGTAACATCCAACATTTAACTGTACGGTCATCAACTTATATTATAGAAAAGAACTTCAGATAGATCACATGTACATATTCAAGCTTGTCAACGATGAAATTCCAATCTTCATGATGTACAAAGTTTCTCCCACCAATGAAAGTTGGAGATTAACATATGTTATATCGATGTATTTCATGTTTAGACATTTAACTGTACGGTCATCAGCTTATATTATAGAAAAGAACTTCAGATAGATCACATGTACATATTCAAGCATGTCAACGATGAAATTCCAATCTTCATGATGTACAAAGTTTCTCCCACCAATGAAAGTTGGAGATTAACATATGTTATATCGATGTATTTCATGTTTAGTTATTATCTTCATTTTATCTAATTTTGTACGAATACTATATACTAGAGAACTAAATTTATTAAAATTTGGATTTCTAACCATCATTCCACGCTATTACATACTCAATTAAACTAAAACACGTGCATTGCACGTGGCTCAACTAGTAATTTTAAACAAGGGTCTTACTGCAAATTTCAAAATGGCTTTGAATTTAAATTTAAAAGGGTTTTGTATTAGATTTTAAAAATGTTTGACCGTAAAATTTCAATTTTGACCCGTTTATAATTTTATTTAAAATTGACGATTTTTATATTTTTGTTAAAATTTGATTTTAACTTAAATATTAAAGTTTGACCTTAAATTGAATTTTATTTTATTTGGGAGTTTTATTCTAAATTAAAATGTTAATTCAATTTAAATTAGAGTTGGACTTTAATTTAGTATTTATTTAAAATTTGATTTTAATTAAATTGTCCACCCTATTATATTCTTGAAATTAGAGTTAGGCTCTAATTTGAAATTTAATTAGAATTTGATTTTAATTAAATAATCTCACCGTAAAATTTTTCTTGAAATTAGAGTTGGACTCTAATTTGATATTTAATTAAAATTTGCTTTTAATTAAATAAATTGGTCGTAATTTCTTGGAATTAGAGTAGGACTCTAATTTGATATTTAATTAAAATTCAATTTTAATTAAATAAGGTCGCCCTAAATTTTGAAACTCAAGTTAAACTCTAATTTGATATTTAATTAGAATTTGATTTTAATTAAATAGTTCTGCCCTATAATTGTGGAATTGGAGTTGGACTATAATTTGGTATTTAATTAAAATTTTATTTTAATTAAATAAACCCGCTAATTAAATTAATTGATTAATTAATTAATTAATTATTTAATTGTTCTTATCCATTTGTCAAAATTAGTTTAGACGATATTAATTGATGTAAACTTGAAACATGTTTGCATATAATATTAGATTTATATAGGAAAGCATTTATATGATGAATGTTTTGTTAGTGGATGGTTATGGACTCGACCATATGGATGTTGTGAATGGTTAGTTTTATTTTTGTTATTTTATGGGACTACGAGCTCTTATTTATTTTGGATATGCGAATCTGTTATGATTTTATGGGCCTGCGCGCCACTAGTATATGATACATGTTGCAACTGGACTAATTCGAGATGTAAGAAGAGAAAGAGACTATAGAGATGGAGCATTGTATAATTCAATGTTACGTCTCCTAAGAACTCACCAACTAGTCTTTTTATGGCTTAGAAAGACTAGATAGTATAAGTCCATAATCGTCCACACTATTATTTGTATATTTATGTACATGCTAGATGTGTGTGTGTATATATATATATATATATTACGATGAGATATTTCCATGCAAAATCACTCGTTAAAATATTAAGTCATATTTATATTCGTCTTCCACTATTATAGTGAAAAATTAGAGTTCTCAATCGATTTCAACTTGTTGAGTACTCAAGGCTAGTTTATTAAGGATATATTTAATACTATGAAATATTAAATATTTATGAATGATGGATTTCACTTAACTAAAATTTATCTTTTGTTGAGTACACTCAAGGAGATAATTTTTAAAGGCATCTTAAGCTAACACATAAGATGTGTGAAGACAAACAATGGTCAGCTTAATGATCTGAAAGTTGTATAGAGATACAATTGATAATAGTATCTGTAACGCCCCGAATTCTAATAACCCACCGTGTTACCAAGAATGCGTTCTTAAACGTTAATATCTAGAAATAAGAGATTTAAGAAAGTTTCTAATTAGGATTTATTTACTCAAACTATATAATCATAACATTTTTTAAAAACATATAAACTTAAAAAAGACGGAACAAAACAATTTAGGAGTTTTTTTTTTTTTAACAGTTTTCTACAGTTACACGGTGAGTTTGCAAAAACTATTGACCTAGTAAACCTTGATGAAATTTTATAAAAAATTATAGAAAAGTATAAGACTCATATAAGTACAAAATATAAAAATTCGGGATCTCGACGACAACTTTAGAAGCACGAAATTATTTTTCGAACAAGTTGAATTCTGTTTCCCGAATTTGGCTGTCACAGTTTACTAAAATTGCTATAATGGATTATACGGGACTCCGATCGACCTATTTTCAATTGCATATGATGGATAACTCACAAAGGATCATTTCCCAATTAAAATCATGCTAAAATTTCAAATATATCGACCATAGTACAATTTTAAAAATAGTGGTAGAATGCTGGAATTTACTAAACACATGTTCAAATGTTGAACTTTTCCATCTCAAAACATGGATTTAAACTACAGTTTTTGGGATACTCCAATGATTATTAAACATAAAAGTGGGAATCTAAAACATAAGAAATAAGGAGTTGTTCTCTTTGTTGTTTTTAAGTCGTTTTCTGTTTTCGATTTTTCAAAACAGTGAAAACGCGTTCTCTTTTCTATTTTCGAAATCGTGTTTTTGAAAATAAAATAAAAATTGCAAAGGAAACACAAAACGTCCAAAACCACGTTTTGGAAAATTTGAAGCCAAAATAGAGTATTTTTGCAAAACACGGGAAACAACTCCAGAAACCCACAATCCACAAACCCATCTATCCTACCGTCTCCCATCTCCTGTATCAGTGTGTTCTTTACCGTTTTCATCTCCCAAACCCACAATCCAAAGCTTCCACTGGTTTTCCATCGACGATCTCAGGTACCCACAATCCATTTATTTTCCATTTCTTTGCCTGCTATTCTATATATATTCCATTTCTTTTTTACTCTTTCTGGATTGAATGAAAAGTGAGATCTGAGGGAAAATTTATTGGCATTATTGAATTTTTAGTTTCTAATGATTTGCAGATGAATGAATTCGAGGATACATTGTTCCTGTGATCTGATTTTAAATAATAATCTATGTTTCTAAATATTTTTATTCCTGAGTTTGCGGAGATGCAGGTTGGTTTTGTTTTCTATTTCTTTTGGTTGAATAGCTAACAGTGATAGTGATTTCTGAGCTAATTTTGCATTTAATTATTCCGGCTCTGGGTCTTTTCTTTCTCATTGAACTGGATCGATTGGAGATGCACTATTACTAGCAAGTTATAGGAAATAATAAGCAAGAAAAATATAAAAATGAGATTAAGAGAGCTAAGAGTGCATGCAGAACTTCCAGATCTATTCTGGTTTTATTGTCTTCTAAAGCAAAGATGTCATTGGAAAGCATTTGGCTCAAGCAATTATTTTGAGGAAAAGGGAAGAGAGGGGGTGGGGCATTTGTTATTTTATTTCGACTGAAGTTTTGAGATTTCTTTGTAATTTCTGGAGGACAAATTGAGGAAGATGAAAGGGAAAAAAAGACTTGATGTTGTTTAACTGAAAGACCTGGAGTAGAAGTTTATGTTACAGGCCTCGTAATGCTCATCTCTGGAGTAAACACCCCCCCCCCCCACCCCCGGTCTCACCTAAATAATATTTGTTTGCATTGCCTAAAATTAGCTTTGTGAAACTAAACAAGCTTTGGAGTGTAAAAACAATGGGTTATTGTTGAAAAAATGCAAGCTTTGGAGTGTAAAAACAATGGGTACGAGAGGGAAAATTCAAGCTTTAAGATTGTGGGTGTGCATGAGGCGGAAAATGGGGTGATTAAGAAGAAGAAAAATGGGCTTAGGCTTAAGGTTAAGATTGAAAATTCTTCATTGACAATATTTTGTTGAGTCTGAGTTTTCATTTAGTTTCTATCTTGGTTAATTGGGGTTTTTTTACCTATAAGATATTCTTTGTTGGTTAATTTTGACTCTCATTTTATCTTTATTTTTTTATTAGTTACTAGCCTATCTTGTTGGTTATATTGGCTTATGTTTTTTTTAAAAAAATTCTGGTGGTTTATGATTAGCCGCCTTTATGTTTTGAAAGAAGGCGACTTTGAAGTCATCAAGAAGGCTATCGAAAAGCTTGGACATATGCACAAGGAACATATTGCTGCATATGGCGAAGGCAATGAACGCCATCTCACTGGAAAACATGAAAGCTTAAGAGTATTTTTGTCTAATTTAAGTTGAAAGTAACTTTAACGAATCGTGTTCATTACAAATTTGAAGTTGTATTATATGAATTCTTATACTCCACATCTTTCGAATCATAATGTTCGATTTTTCAGAATTGTGAATTGACCATGTTATTTTCACATGGTTTGTTTGCAAGAGTTGTGGGGATGCAAGGTTTGTACCATGTCCAAATTGCAATGGAAGCCGGAGGGTTTATGAAGACGAAGAAGGAGAATTGAAGAGGTGTTCTAATTGCAATGAGAATGGTTTGATTCGGTGTACTAGCTGTTGCCATTGACTTGTAATTCTCATCAAGGACGAGCATTACTTAATATCTATATGATGGGCTACTTATAGAACTTTTCTGGTTATATGTAAATGAATGAGGATTATGTTTTCATCTCATTTGTTAAGTCTTATTATTGTGTAGTCGTGTTTTCTTATTAATTGCCTATCTGAAAAAAATATTATGTGCTTGTTGCTCAATCGTGTAGGATTTTAGCAGTTAGAAGATGGTTCTGTTGTTTATTTCTGAATGTAAATTACTTTTTCTTTGTTATCTTTCAAGAGAAACGTTTAATCAAAGAAAAAAATTATAATAATTTTTGTGATATGCTAAGCTGGAAATCCACAGATTAACCAATGATTCTTGGCATTGAAATTATACCTGTTATTATATGCTAATCTGATGAGATGTGCAATTGTTGTAAATGCTGACAACATTGCTGCTATCCTTTTTATAATTAATTCTGTGAAGCTCAAAGACTTAACATTGAACTTGTAACAGGCTCTTAAGGTGCTTCATTTTTCTTCATTAATATTGTTAAGTGTCATTTAATAGAGTTGAGATCTACTGTCCAACTTGTTATCCATCAATGATTCATTGACACATCATTTTACACCTATTTTTAAGCACAAGTGGCAATGAGAAAAAAGATGTACATGTTAATTTCAAGTGATGTATCAATGAATTACCACAACTTTGTCAACCAATTTTGGACATCAGATCTCAACTCCATTTGATACACCTACCCAAACATACCATTTGTGTATCTGTCTTCTTTAGATCTTGAAGAAATACCTAATATAGTTTCGACGGTTTGCTATTCTATTGAAGCAGTTCTTGGTTTTGAGTTCATGACTTGCATGAAGGAATTGTGAATTGGCCGACATTTCTTTTCCTGGTTGGCTTTCACTGATAGTTTTGTCAACAATGCAGAATTTTTTTGAAAATATCATTTGAGCGCATCTACGTCAACAATTATCAATGACAATATCGTCGATAATATAATTATCAAATTGCTACACACATGTGGACTGACTACTCAAGACGTTGTACATGACTCCGTGAATTTATTTTATATTTTGTTCAATATTTGCTCATTTTGTCATGACATGTAAACTTCTAATCGTATCGATTGAACTGTTTTGTCAAATGTAATTTATGTTTTTTTTTAATATTTGAAAAAAAAAACATTTTAAGCTTCACCAACAACAAATTTATATGTTATTTAATACTATATTAATATTAAACCATTAAAATTTATTGAATAATCAAATTTTTTGAATAAAATATTATTAAAAAAGATTTCTCAAAATTTTAAAGTAAACGCGTTTTCTATTTTTATGTTTTCAGAAAGAGTTTTTTAGAATGACAAAAAGAACGCATTTTCAGAAATTTCTAAACAGACACTCAAAACACAAAACACAAAATGAATTCAAAACTCAAAACACAAAACACAAAATTGAAACACAAAGAGAACTGCCCATAAGATTTGCAGTACAATGAAGGTTTTGACGCTCTGGTATTTAGTTTTGTTACGTATTTTGGAAAAAAGGTAATTTCACAAACGGTTACTGAATTTACCTAAAAATTACAAAACGGTGACTGAAATTTAAAACTTGCAGCAACAGTCACTGAAGTTTCAGGAGCTTTTACTAACGGTCACTGAACTTAATATTAGGACTATTATGATGTGAATTCAAACTTAAAGGACAAAAATACATGTACATAGAAGCTTGAGGACCTCATCCAATGGCTAGCTATTAAGGCCCAAACAAAGAAAAAATCACGATTCCTTGAGGTTTCAAGCATTTTGGGAGAAAATCATGCCCTAATCTTCCCAATTCATAGGTTCCCTTGTGTTAATCGATGGTCGATGGAGTTGACTCATTAGTGCATCAAGTAGCGGTGCGAAGCTAACATGGTAACAACGATAGTCTGGTAACAGCGGCAGTCTTCGATCGGAATTCTAGCCCCTGCTTGGCCCCCATTTTGGGGTGTTGAAAATTTTTGGAATAGTAATTAATGGGAGAATGTGTGGTAGAAAAGTAATGAAAAGTTTTATACAAAGGATCTAGGAACGTTAAAGTATTTCTTGGGGGTTGAGGTGACAAGAAGTAAGAAAGAGATCATCTTATCTCAAAGAAAGTATGTGCTGGATTTGTTGACTGAAACTGGAAAATTGGGGGCTAAACCATATAGTACTCCAATGTTTCCAAATTCGCAGCTTACAAAAGATGGTGAATTGTTTGAAGATCCTGAACAATATAAAAAATTGGTTGGGAAGTTGAACTATCTTACTGTGACTCGTCCAGACATTGCCTATTCAGTTAGTGTGGTAAGTCAATATATGTCTTCCCCAACTGTCAATCATTGGAGAGCTGTAGAACAAATTTTATGCTATTTAAAAGGAATACATGGGAGAGGAATTCTGTATGGTAATCATGGTCATACCAGGATTGAATGCTTTTCAGATGCTGACTGGGCAGGATCCAAGGAAGATCGAAATCTACATCCGGCTACTGTGTATTTGTTGGAGGAAATTTGGTTTCATGGAAAAGCAAGAAACAGAGTGTAGTGTCACGTTCGAGTGCAGAATTAGAATATAGGATTATGGCTAAGTCTGTGTGTGAGATAATGTGGATACATCAGCTCCTCACCGAAGTGGGTCTCAAGACCTCAATACCGGCAAGGTTATGGTGTGATAACCAAGCTACACTTCATATTGCATATAATCCAGTTTTTCATGAACGAACGAAACACATTGAGATTGATTGTCATTTCGTTCGTGAGAAGATTCAGCAATGTTTGGTTTCTACAGGGTATGTGAAAATATGAGATATCTTCACAAATGCTCTAAATGGGGTTCGGGTGAATTATCTTTGTAACAAATTGGGCATGATAAAATATCTATGCTCCAGCTTGAGGGGGAGTGTTAGAAACTATTTTCTAGAATAGTAAAGTAGTAAAGTAAATAAGTTTAGCCCTAATTCCCATCCTAATATAGTATTAGGTATTTATATATATACACCCAAGTTTCTATGAATAAATAAGAGAAAATACCTTGATAATTTACACTTTCCATAGAATCAAGCCATTATGATTATTAGCTTTCGTTCATATCCTTTGTATAAATTGGGCGTTAGCATATGACAGAAATTTTGGTTTTCTATCAGTTTACATTTATTATCATGGATTAATTTTGCTCCGCTAATTGCAATATTGCAGTCGACGGTGGCAGAGTCGATGGTAGATGTTAGGCTTGGTCTATCGGAACACATTAAGGCAACAAATGCTGTGTTTTCTCTTGTTCTTGATGAAGAAGATGCCTGCAGAATACAAAAAATTTCCAAGAGGGGAAAAATCTTCTAAATGTAATTGGTGACTGTGGAGATGAATATAGGCACTGATTACATGGTTCAATCTTGTTAATTACATTATTTCATATTTATTACAGAGATGAATCTTATACTATTTTTCTGGAGTCTTTTGTACTATAGACACATCTGTTCATAATTTAAATATTGACCATTTGATAGTTACATAAGATCATTCGACTATATTAAATGTTGAATGTATTTAAATACTGTTTTCCTCTTCCTTTTTTAGTGTTTAAATTATATTGTATATTTTTTGTAAAACTTGAAAATGGAAAAAAAAAAAAACTATATTTTTTTGTCAACGAACTCTGCCCTTGTTTGGCACCCATTCTCATTTCTTTCTTTTTCTTCATTTTAACCACACATTCTCTTAATAAAATAATATTACACACAAATCTAAAACTTTTCATAACTTTTCCACCACACATTCTCCTATCAATCACTATTCCAAAAAATCTATTCTCCAAAAAATGGGTGTCAAATACTCTCTCTATTTTTTGGTGAAATGAAGAAGATTGTGAGTCGTCGTATGTTATGAAGTTGTAATACCGTTTTTGTTATGGCGATTTTAAAGATTTTTTTTTTTGGGTTTGGACCTTAATAGTAAGAAATTTGCACTTGAAGTCCTCAAGCTTTTGTGTTCACGTATTTTTATCCTTTAAGGTTAAATTAACGTCATAACCGTCCTAATAGTAAGTTCGGTGACTGTTTGTGAAAGCGTCTGAAATTTCAGTTATCGTTGCTGCAAATTTTAAGCTTCGGTGAACGTTTTGTAATTTTTTGGTAAGTTCAGTTACCGTTTGTGAAATTAACCCTTACGAAAAATAATTTAGGTCCATTGTCATGTGTATATAGTTCATTTTAAGAGCAGTGCCTCCCAATGAAATGAATTCCCATAATTCTTTATAAATAGGTTAAATTCCTTGATTTACGTGGACTTATTAGTTGTGTATTTTAATATTCGAGTTTAGCTATATTCAACCACGTGTACAAAGTGATTAGGTTAATTATTTTGTAGTTACTCTATAACCCATTATGTTATGTCGAAGTGTGTAATTATCTTCGAAAATTGTGTGTCCAATCAATCATTTTGTTAGAAGTTGGTCTAGTTTAGTGCACACAAACCACAAACTATCGAGAAAGTCAAAGAAAATCTACCGAGATAGATAGTTCAACTATTTGTACTTAATGATATGCACTGTTTTTGAAATGTAATTGAATTTTTTACGAATTAAATATCGATTTGACCGAGACTAATACGAAGAGCTATTTCTTTGTGAACGGATATGTATCAATTTAAGTCTTCATCTTCGCGTATTTTCGATCGACGGTATAGTCATGTTTCGATAATTTTTAAAATTAATACCATTTTCAGTTCATGGATCACGAATTCGAAGTTTCTCCATCAATCGTACAACAAGTCTTACTAAAGTGATATATTACTTGGAACTGCGATTGAAGTGCTCGTGTTCCATTGCCACTTCCATTTATTATTTATGTGCATAAATTGTCCCACAGGCGACACGATGAATTCCAAATTATCACCCATATCTAAAATTAAGCAAATGAGATGATAAAATATTCTACACAAACTTAGCCCTTGTTTGACATTTTTTTTTTCTCATTCTCATTCTCATTTTTTTTTTCTATTTCTTCATTTTCAACTACATATTCTCCAAATAAAATAATATCACACACAAATCTAAAAAAATTAATTACTTTTCCACCACGCATTCTCCCATCAATCACCATTTCAAAAATTTTATTCTCATTAAAATGAGATTCAAACACAAGCTTAATATATCGGACTTTAAATGCATACACGAGGCACCAACAGATAAATTCTATCGACTATCACGATAGTAAAGAAATGTCAAGATTTACATTTGAATTGATTGTCTTGACATTTAGCATATGAAGAGATCACATTTACGGTGTATAATGGAAAATCATTCTTGGTAAAGCATTAAATCACTGTTTGTCTCCATTTGAAATAAAATTCTTTAATTCTCATACTCACTTTTAACCGCATATTCACTCAATAAAATATTTTGTACGTAAATCCAATTTTTTTAATCATACATTCTCCAAAAAATACTATTCAAAACATCATTTTTCATAATAATGACCATCAAACAGGGGTTAAGTATATTTATCAATGCTCAACTACCAAATGATCAAATCTTGACAAAGAATTATACAATACACAATGCTATATTAAATAGGGAATATTTTAAATTTTTGTAAAGAAATTTGCTATATTTTGTCAAAAATGGTTTATAAAACGAATCAAAATGACTTAATGAAGGATAATTTGAAAAGGAATATAAGTGTGTTGTATTTAAGATTCAAAAATACTAAGTTATAAGAGAAAAACATTCAACAAATTGTAAATGCTAACCTCAAAACGAAATATGATTCCACTATGATTTCAAACTTGATATTCTAATGGTAAAGAAGTATTAAGCTTATGTTTTTTTTTTTGAGATAAAAGGCCATGTTTGAGCCATTTTTTTTTTCATTCTCATTCTTCTACTCATTTTCAACCACACATTTTTCAATAAAATAATATTTTTAATCACATCAATAATTTTTTCTTCTTTTTCAACCATATATATCTCATCACATCAAGAGTTAAAATATATTTTTTTCCCAAAAATATGCACCAAACAAGGACAAAATATCACTTGATCTTCTCAAGAAAATGTTATGAAATATTTTATTTTTTTTGTTAACAATTATATTATACATTGTATAATTACTAGCCTCCGTTTGACCCACATTATTTGGTATTATAATTATGAGAATTACATGAATCAAGTGTTTTCATGATTTCCATTCAAGTTTATGAGTTATAAGTTTTATTCCAAAAATCAAATATAATTAAAATGGTAAATATTAATAATAATATTATAAAAATTATTTTACATATTCACCCTACTACCATCTACCCTACCAAACCCTAATTATTTCCCAATCTCTTTTTCTCTCTCTGTGCAACCACAACTGCCCTCTTTCTCCCACCCCGTTCTCTCTCCCAATCTCCTCTTTCTTTCTTTACACAATAGTTGAGAGACGGCAATGAGTGCGGCCGGAGAGACAACGAGGTGTGGCTATGGGTGGTATTGCTTCCTGTGTGAAACTAGTGAAAGTTGACACGCCACTGTAGGTGAGACCATCGCTAGTTTAGCCGGCCAACTCTTGCCTCATATTCCTTTATCGATTCAGCCCAGACGCACGCTGTGGTCGAGATCTGTCGTGCACCATAGCTGGGATCTACATCTCCACGATTTGATGTGAGTTTTTGGTTGTGTTTTCAGTTGGTGGATGAGGGTTGTGGTGGTGGTGTTTGAGTGTCGCTCGCTTTGCTGGATCCAACGATGGCAGATGTTATGTTGGATATGATTGTGGTTGTAGTTTTATTGGTGGTAATAGTGATGATGATGATGACATTGGCTGTGGTGTTTGACATGATAATTTTGTTGTCGGGATATAGCGGTGATAGTTCTGGCGATGTAGCAAGTGGTGTGGTAAGGTGGTGGTCACAAATGATTTGGTTGGTAGTGACCAATATAAACAATATGTGACCAATGAAATAAAATCTAATAGATATCTGATTTTTTAAGTTTTAAACTTTTTGTCTTAGTTTTGAAATGAGTTATAGTTACACTCTTAGCTATGAATTTTTTCATTATAATTTTTGGAATAATTTTACGTCTAATATTATTTTATTGGAGAATATGTAGTTGAAAAGAAAATAGAGAAAAATGTACTATAATTTTAATGGGGTCAAACATGCTAATTTATAGGTATCTTTTTCAACAAGCTAAATATTAAGGGTGTGTTAAAGCCACATTATTTTGGAAGAATGTATTTTGAAATAGTAGATTGATGGAGAATGTGCGGTTGAAAAAGAAGGAAAAATTATTGATGTGATGAAAAATATTATTTTATTGAATAATGTGTGGTTAAAAATGAGTAGAAGAATGAAAATGAAAATTTCAATGTGTACCAAACCCTATATGGGAGCGATTTTTGGAAGATTTTAAACAAATTCTTGACTGTTAGCAAGTGCACACGTTCCATTCTATTACAATTTTGACTGCCTTATCAATCAATTTTCAACTGAAATGATATTTATTAAGGAAATAGTCTATATTGCCCCTTAGCGTGATTGAATTATTTATACATATATATTTTCTCAACTATCATATTTGACTACTCTTAGAGGACATACTAGACAATACACAATAAGGGTTTGAGCCATATTATTTTGGAAGAATGTATTCTGAAATAGTAAATTGATGGAAAATATGTGATTGAAAAAGAAGGAAAGTTATTGATATAATGAAAAATATTAATTTATTGAAAAATGTTTGGTTGAAAATGAGTAAAAGAATGAGATTAAAAATTTTAATGTGTACCGAATACGGGCTAAATATACCTTATGACTACAATTTTTTTTTTTTTTTTTGGAAACTGTCAATGAGTTTTAACAGTAATTTTTATCATAATCTATAATAAAATTTTAGCAAAAAAGCCCTCCTAACATTGAGCATTTATTTGGTACACATTAAAATTTTTATTCTCAATCTTCAACCACATTTTTTAATAAAATAATATCTTTCATCACATCAATAATTTTTCATTCTTGTTCAACCATACATTCTCCATCAATTTACTATTCGAGATCACATTCTTTCAAAATAATGTGGTTCAAACACATGTTGAGTATTAAAAGCATACAAAAAGATAATTACGAGTATACATAAAACTTTTTGCACAAAAAAAAAAAAAAAATATTTTTGAGCACTTTTTATTAATTTTAATTGTAGGGAGATTTATGCAAATAAAAATTGAAAATATAGCTGTTATTGGGTCCCACTCGTCTAATAAAAGTCAACAATAACAACTAATTTTTCAATTTTAATTTCTACGAAACACACTCCAAATTTTATCTTAGCCTATGTTTAGTAATTATTAATTGTCAGAATAACATCTAGAATAGTAATTTTTAAAAGATTGTGTAATTAAAAACTATTTTTTTTAAATTTACGTGCAAAATATTTTATTCTATGCATGTGATTGAAAATGAGTACATTAAAAAAATATTATTTTCGAATTGGGCCTCCCCACCCCACCAATCTTAATCCATGGCCAAACCGTGGACATCCATGAAAAAATTCGCCCACGATATTTCCCGCTTTTAAACATTCGATTTCATTTCAAACTCTCCCTGTTCTCTCTGTAAAATACAATTCCTCTCTCTAAAAAATATGGCACCAAATTTTGTCTTCCCCCAAAATCTGAACTCGCTTGAAGAAGAAGATCCCGATTACACCCGCCTCACCGTCCAAAACCCGTCTGCCATATCCTCTCTTCGCTCCTCGGAACTCGAAGAATTTGTAAAAGGTTAGTTTTATACTTCCCCGTTCACCCTTTTCCGTTATACATTCCGCCCCAATTTTGCTCGATTTTTAAGTTAATTGAGCTTTTGAGACTTTTGAAAATCAGGGGTTTCCTTCGATTTGTCGGATAAAGAGTTATTCTGTATCGAAGAGCAAGAAATTTTCGACCGCGCTTATTCTTTAGTGAAGGGGTTTGCTAGCCTGACTCCCGGTTGCAAGCTCAGTTTGGTGGAGTCATTGAGGTCTAATCTGAGTGTTTTATTGCCAAATGTTGACTCTCTTTCGCGCTTGCGCGGGTCAGTTTCGAGCAGAAATGGCAATGATTCGGATGAGCAGGATGAAAGTTCTGAGATTGGTGACGAAAGCTCGACGGTTGATAGGGTGGCCTCGCACAGGAATGCGTTTAAAATATATACCTTTTTCCTTATTCATATCGTGCTCATCGAGGAGTCAAGCTCCTCCACTTCTATCAACAATAACACTAAAGTAAATATTTCTTTTACGCCTCTCTCTAAATTATGCGTTCTGTAATGTCAATAAACACATGGAAGATTTAATGTATGTATATATATTTGTTCATTATTGGCTGTTAGTGGAATTAGTATGGCTGATTCTATTTTAATGCTCTAGGCAGCAGCAAGTAGTCGGAAGAAACATCTGGTAAATTCGTGGAATTGGGAGTCTCAGAGGAGCAGAATATTGAATTTGATTGCCAATTCTCTGGAGATCAATCTTTCCTTGCTTTTTGGGTCATCTAACCCCGATGAAAATTACTTATCCTTCATTGCGAAGTAAGTTGAAAATCTTGTTTTGGTTTTGCTTCATATTTGATCAATTGTGTTGATTTTTAATTTGACAAAATGATCTGTTGTAGAAATGCATTCTTGATGTTTGAGAACGCCGCGCTATTAAAAGATTCTGATACGAAAGATGCTTTGTGTCGTGTAATTGGGACATGTGCAACCAAGTATCACTACATAGCACAATCATGTGCTTCCATTCTTCACTTAATTCATAAATATGATTTTGTTGTTATACATTTGGCTGATGCGGTTGCTGCGGCAGAAAAGAAGTATGCTGATGGAAGTGTGGCTACTTCCCTTATTCGGGAGATTGGAAGAACAAATCCAAAAGCCTATGTGAAGGATACTGTTGGGGCGGAAAATATTGGGCGGTTCCTTGTAGAGCTTGCTGATCGATTGCCAAAGCTGATTTCAACTAACATTGGTTTGTTAATTCCACACTTTGGAGGAGAATCTTACAAAATGAGGAATGCTCTTGTTGGGGTGTTGGGTAAGTTAATTGTGAAGGCCTTTAATGATGTTGAAGGAGAAGTGAGCTCAAAATCTATTCGTCTACGAACAAAGCAGGCCATGTTGGAAATCTTGTTGGAGCGCTGTCGTGATGTCTCTGCTTATACTAGAAGTCGAGTTCTTCAAGTTTGGGCTGAATTATGTGAAGAACATTCCGTTTCAATTGGTTTGTGGAATGAGGTTGCTGCGGTTGCCGCTGGGAGGTTAGAAGACAAGAGTTCAATAGTCAGGAAATCTGCACTTAATTTACTTATCATGATGCTACAGCATAACCCTTTTGGACCCCAACTTCGAACTGCTTCTTTTGAGGCAACCTTAGAACAATACAAGAAGAAGTTGAACGAGCTTGGACCAAAATCTCCATCCAAAAATTCATCAGAAGGCGTCTCCAATGGGTTACCTTCAGACAAAGACATCTCCGATGTGGATGGTGCGATTGGAGATGAAGAAACTGAAGGGAATTCCAAGGAACAAGATAGTTTGACTGATAGCTTATTACCTCAAGCAGCTGATGGTATGGTACAGATGGATTCTTCTGTACCATCTTTTGGGAATTTGGAGCAAACTAGGACCTTGGTTGCTTCACTGGAGGCAGGCTTGAGATTTTCCATGTGTCTCTCTGCCACGATGCCTACTCTTGTTCAATTAATGGCTTCATCATCTGCCACTGATGTTGAAAATGCAATTCTTTTGCTCATGAGATGCAGACAATTTCAAATTGATGGTTCAGAAGCCTGCCTCTGCAAGATGTTGCCTTTGGTAAAGCTATATCTTCATCAGGATTCAGACATTGAGATTTAATATTTATCCTCCACCACCCCATCTCTTCTCGTCTTCAAGTAGGTTTGATATGTAAAACCTTTTTGTCTCTGATGGTAACAGGTATTTTCTCAAGATAAATCGATTTGTGAGGCTGTTGAGAATGCTTTCATCACGATATATATAAGGAAGAACCCAGTAGAAACTGCAAAAAATCTTTTGGATCTTTCTGTAAATTCAAACATTGGGGATCTTGCATCCTTGGAGTTCATCCTTGGAGCCCTGGTATCCAAAGGCGACATAACTGCTAGCATGGTAAGCTACTTCTGGTTTACTCGTGCAAGTATTTGCAGACTGTTGTGTTCTGTTAGGCAGAGAAGTTTGTTCAAGTTGTACTGCAAGTGTCATCTGAGCAAGGAATTTCATGTTATGCTTCTTACAAGTTTATTCCTGGAACGGTGAAAAAAAAAGACATTTTTCACGTTCGTAATCCCATATATAATGAAGTGACTTTGGGGGAATCTTAACCCAGTTTCCACAGATATAAAATGTCTCTTACGTTTGATCAGGACTTGTTTTTAGGATAGATACTTTAGCAGGATAGATCCAAACTGCAGTTCCAGCATTAAATGCCATTCCCCTACTATATTTTTCGCGGTTGCATGGACACTTCAACTAGGATAGCGTATCTGTATCCGTATCCGATACGTGTCAATACCGACACTCCTTGGACACAATAAATTTTCTTTCTTTATCATAAATATTATATAGTTTTAACTCAAAGTCATTATTAAATAATAAATATATACTCTTATTTCTAGATTTTAACAAGAAAAATTAATAACAAATATAAAACTAAATTTATATTGTATAAATGAAGAATTTTAAAGAATTTAATTAACGTGTCGGCAATGTGTCGTGTCATTTTTTGAAAAATTGCGTATCGACTTATCTAACATGTGTCTTGTCCGTGTCGGTGCACCATAGTAATTCTCGGATAGGAGTAGTAGGTAAATATTGTAAGTTTTGCTATCAATTCTTTTAATCCCAGTGTATGCATTGTGACAGGAGAGTATATATTTATTTTGCCACCTGTGTAAGCAATAGAATAGACATTGTCTTATCTTAGGAACGTAAGTGATGAAGAACTAACTCTTCCATGATAAGATTCAACATGAAGTTTACAGGACTATCACCAGCCACCATTTCTTGGTAAGTTGTGAAATTATTTTGGCTAGTTACATGTCCTGCGTTACACGTAATTGAAGCATGTCTGAAAGCATTGCATGAATGATTAAATATTGAAATCTTAAATTGCTTTTAGGATGACAGCAACAAGAGTGCAAATTAGGCTCAGTATCCATATTGGAGTTGCGTCAAAGTTCTTTTTAGAATAACTATGAATCAGCTATTTTTGGAGCTGCTTCGACCAGCATTTATATTTCACAAGTTTCTCCTTTTTGAGCAGGTTTTCACGAGAAGTGTATTTCATTGATTCATCTGTTTTTCTTTTCCAGTTGTCCGCATTGTGGGATTTGTTTTGTTTCAATGTTAGCGGAACAACCGCTGAGCAAAGTCGCGGTGCTTTATCTGTCCTGTGCATGGTGGCAAAATCTTCTCCTACTGTCCTCAGCTCTCACCTACAAGACATTGTTGATATAGGATTTGGTCGCTGGGCAAAAGTGGAACCTTTGCTTGCTAGGACAGCATGCACTGCACTGCAGAGGTTGTCCGAAGAGGATAAGAAAAAGTTGTTGTCTAGTAATGGTAGCCGTGTATTTAGTATTTTGGAGGGTTTGGTTACTGGCTTTACACTTCCAGAGAACAAATGGTATGCTGCAGCTGATCGAGCAATAGCTACAATATACACTATTCATCCAACTCCAGAAACAATAGCTGCTGATCTCGTGAAAAGATCTCTCAGCTCTGTATTTGATTGCCATGGAGAGGGTAAGTTACAAAATGACATGGATAATGGCAGCTCCAGTGTCCTTACCACTGTTCAGGTTACAAAGCTTAGCAGATATCTATTCGTGGTTAGTCAAGTCGCCATGAACCAATTGGTCTATATTGAATCTTGTGTTCGGAAAATTCGAAAAGAAAAAGCCAAGAAAGAGAAAATCGTCGCCGATGACCTTAAAGCTAATGCAAACACCTCTGATGTGCAAAAGGTGACAGGGTTTCTGATTTTACTTTTTGTTGATAGTGTATGCTTGCATGGTGTCATTTGAAGAAGTGGCTCTAACATTCTTTTTTATTTGCTTGACTTATTCCTTCCAGGATCATGGTATCAACGCAGAGTTAGGTCTTGCAGCCTCTGAGGATGCAATGCTCGACGGCCTTGTGGAAAGAGCAGAGAAAGAAATTATTTCCGGTGGTATTACTGAAAAAAACTTAATTGGGCACTCTGGCTCTTTCCTGTCAAAATTATGCAGAAATTTTAGTTTGATGCAGAAGGTGATTACAATTTTTTTAATACTGTAATACATACTCTGCTGCCTTCTAGTGTGTCATGGAGATTACAATATTAATTTACTTTATTTTTCCTGTTTTATTATTGATATGGCGTGATGCTCGGATGTCCAATATACTAAAATATGTAATTAGTTCAACAGATAGGAAATGCCATTTTCTTATCTGCAAAACAGAGTGAGCCAATTCAAGTTCCATGTGAATGATTAGTCTTATTCCAGTTCAGTTAAATGCTCTCTTGCATTCTGTTTTTGTCTTGTAAAATTCACTCGATATACTGAGTTGAACTTCTGCATCCATTTGTAGTATCCTCAGCTGCAGACATCAGCAATGCTTGCTTTATGTAGGTTTATGATAATCGATGCTGACTTTTGGTAAGAGTGACTTTCTCGTTTGCATACATATTCATTTCAAGAAGAAAATATTAATTTCTTCCGCTTGTGTTTTGACTTCCTAGTGAGTCAAATCTTCAACTGCTTTTCACTGTTGTGGAGAATGCACCATCAGAAACAGTTCGGTCAAATTGCACTATTGCTCTTGGAGATTTGGCAGTTCGTTTTCCCAATCTATTAGAGCCATGGACAGAAAACATGTATGCACGCCTAAGAGATCCTTCAGTTTGTGTCCGGAAGAGTGCTGTGTTGGTTCTTTCTCATCTTATTTTAAATGACATGATGAAGGTTTGAGGGACTTCTGCGTGCCCCTGTTCTTTACTGTTTTCCCTAGATGCTTTGCACTTATCTTGACTATTAAATGTTTAGGTGAAAGGTTACATAAATGAAATGGCTATGAGAGTAGAAGATGAAGATGAAAGGATTTCAAATCTGGCCAGACTTTTTTTTAATGAGTTGTCAAAGAAAGGTGAAATATTTTAACCGGATATTTAAGTAGTAACTTATCTTGAGACCATCTTCTTTTCATTGAATTCTTTGAATTATGGTTACAGGGAGCAATCCTATATATAATCTACTTCCAGATATCCTCGGAAAACTGTCCTGCCAGAACTTGAAGGGAGAGTCTTTCTGCAACATTATGCAATTTCTAATTGGTTCCATCAAGAAGGTATTTATGGCTTAGCCTAGTTTGTGATGAGAATGTTTTATTTTTGCTGTAAGTTGGGTCAATTAATGGAACATTTTCAGGACAAACAAATGGAAGCTCTTGTTGACAAGCTGTGCAATAGGTTTACGGGAGTGACAGGTACTATACTTTCGACTTGTTTCAATTTTTCTTATTTTACCTTTTTGTCATAATCATCTAGTTTGTATTAATCATTGAATGTGACTTTATGACACACAATGACCCAAAAATAGTTATCATGGAAGCCTTAAACAGTAAATATTTAACTCTCAAATTACTCTGTACATCTACAATGTGCATAAATATAGAGATTGGATATAGAAATTTGTCTTAAGCTCATTGTTAACTGCCCATATGCATGCTTATAGAGATTGGGCATTAGAGATTTATCATGCTGACCTACGTCTAATATGTTTTTTCTCTCTCTCTTTTTATTTTTTTCTGTGTAATAAAAAGGCTTTCTCCAGCTTCCCTGTTCTGTGAACTATAAAGTATATCATGTACCGTGTAGGCCAGTTGAAAGATGTCTTTTATTTTGTCATTCGAATAATGAAGCTATTTTTCCATATTATTTGATTATCTCTTATTGTTTTTGACAAATATATTAAGTAGAGGCATGTCTAACAAGATTAGATAATTTGGAGCTGCTTGTTGCTTATATCGGCCGAAGCTCTAATCCATTTCTGCAAACTACGAACATGGGATATTTTCTGTTGTAAGATCAATATTTTTTTAATTTGACTGTTGCTATATCTTCAAGTTGCCAAATGATATTAAACCAAGAAAGCATATTCAAGTCGTTGGTTTCTTTAATTCTCTATCAGTGAATAATGGCGGTGCTTCCGTTTATTATGGATACTTTTGGTGCAGATATCAGGCAGTGGGAGTATATTTCTTACTGTCTTTCTCAGCTAGCATTCACTGAAAAGAGCATGAGAAAGCTTATGGAGTCATTTAAGGCATATGAACATGTCCTATCAGAGGACACTGTGATGGAGCATTTTAAAAACATAATTAACAAGGTATTGCCCTATGATGTGCTTTCATCACCATGATTAATTGGTTTCCTAACTGGATCACATCGTTTAGGTGTCAAATTTATAAACTATCTAAGTTTTCTGCTTTTTATTTTTTAATTTCTTTCAGGGGAAGAAGTTTGCCAAGCCAGAACTAAAATCAAGCATTGAGGAGTTTGAAGAAAAGATAAATAAGTCTCACAATGAAAGAAAGGAGCAAGAACTTACTGCAAAGAATGCTCAAGCTCACCAACAAAAAATTGATAGCTTGGGGTGTTTTGTGGCGGCTAAAAATGAGGAAGAGGAAAGTGGTGAATCTGAAATTACTGAAGGTAGGTAGAAGTTGGTTAGATGAACTTTAATCTACCAGTTCTTTTTGGATTTCCACCGAATGAGGTTTGCATTGTTGTCTAATGAATTTTTAACTATTTGAAGTTCTTTACATATTTAACTCCAAGAATAAAAGTCTTTCTGGGGAAAGTATCAAACTACATATGTTCTGGTGCAACACATTTGTAATTGTACAGGATTGTAGAATTGTACTGTGTGAAGAACCTTTTCTCTCTTTCCCTTTGTTTTTCTTTTCGATTTCTGGAATTTCATCAAGGGGATGATCTTCCTATTAACTAATTTCAATCTTTGTTACAATTTGATGTAGTATGTCCTATGGATATCATGAAAATAATGTACCTTAGTAATGATTTTCACCTTTAAAAATGCATCAGATGATGAAGAAACTGATAGGTCCATGGAGGAGACTGGAATTTTGCATTCAAAATCAAAAAATCCAAAGTCAAAGGCACAATCACAGGCTTCTAGTGAGATTACGGATTCTGAATTTGACGATGATGAAGTTCAATCACCTCTTGTTAATTTAAGAGGTTATACAAGCTTCATATTTCGATACATTTAAATTTGAATCTCAGGCTCAAAAGGTGCTAATATAATGTCACAACTTGCAGGTGCCTCTAAATCAAAGCTGGAGAAAAGCAGCACAAAGTGTCAAAACACTGATACTCGCACATCCACTAGAAGAAATTCCAGATCGAAGAGACGGTCTCTCTCTATCTCTCTCCCCACCCCCATCCTGCCTCTTGCATATGTATGCAACTCTCACTGTTATTTGTTTGCATCCGTTTGACCCTTCATGCCATCATGCTATATTAACTTTAGAAACTGGAAGAATATATATATACTCTTCGGTAAAGAATTGAAGAAAAGAGAAGTTATATACCATCATTGTTTGAAAGCCGCATTAATTTGATTCGGAGTAATGGTAACCTCTTGAGTTGGCTGCTGGTTATCGGGCTCGGGACTCAAAGAATGGTTGGGACAACAAACATCCATCTCGTTCGTTCTATATATATATTGTGTCAAAAGAACCACTTGCTGCTGGCTAAATGCAATTTTGATTGTATTTTGTGTTGTATATGTCAAAAGAAACACTTTCCGGATTAATTTTGGAGGTTATGAGATGAAAAAACTCGTTTCCTGAGTTGTGGGAAAAATATTATTGGCGATGCACATAATAGGCACCACCAGAATCTTTTTATGGCACTTTCTTCCAAGCATGTTTGTCTCAGCTTAAAAGTCATACTTCAATTTAATTCAATTTTTGTTTCCAAATATGCATGCATAAGCTGGTTATTCTTTCTTATAAGTAAAATGGTCGATGCTGAATGAAATATAATCAATCCCAATAGGATATCCAATTAAGTAGAAAACCTTTTATTCTTTTCGCTATTTTCTAGATTGAGCAAAAAAGACACATGAATTACAAAATTTAATTCCAGATTTGATTATTGCATTTTGACACATTTCTGCTGAACTGGTTTCTTTTTAGCACTTATCTTCTTGATGTTTGGTTCCTAACTAATGTGTAACTATGAGCTTTATCACTGTATGTTATGCCAGTCGTGAAGAGCCTCTTAACAAGATTTTATGAAAAATACAGATTCTTTTCACTATTTTCTAGATTTAGCCAAAAAAGACTAGGGGTTCATTTGGCATGTCTTTTACTTTCTGTAGAACAACTTTTGGAGGAAGCTATCTGAATTTTTGTTTAGAAACAAAGTTATAAAAGTGGCTCCTATTTCAAAAGTGTTTTTAAAGAAAGTTACATTGGACCAGCTTTATGTAAAAACATTTATAAAATTAGTCAAACGGGTCTAAAATAGCTTTTGGGTTTCAAACTCTCCTTTTGATTTCTCAATAGTCATGACAAACGGGCACTAAAAATTACAGAATTTAATTCCAGATTTTTTTGTTGCATTTTGACACATTTCTTCTCAAGTATTTTGTCTGTGTTTAAAATTGAGACCTGGTTTTTTTCAGCAGTTATCTTCTTGACGTTTGGTTCCTAATTAATGTGTAACTATGAGTTTCATCACAGTATGTCGTGCCAATTATGAGAAGCCTCTTAACAAGATTTTATGATAAATGCAGGTAGGAAGAAGAGTAGAAGAAATGCTTATGATCGATTCTTTGGTTTGTTGTAAAATACTTTATAGAAGCTTGATTATGTTGTCTGTAATGAATACGTTGAATTGGCCCTTAATTTCCACTCAACGTGTTCTCTTCACTTTCTTTTCTCAGAATCCTTAAATCCATGGGCATGTAAGAACATATTCAACTCGAACATGTTACATGCAATATTGCAAAATCTATTGCTTTTTGCCAAATGAGTCTCTTCTTTTGCTTGTTCTTCATCCAAGTATTTGCTCGATTAGGATCCAAGGTTGTGCTGTAATGTGAAGGTAAGAAAAAGCATACATCAGAAACAAGAAAGTGGTGTTTGTGTAATGGAGAAAAGGGAGACTAAAAGGAGGCATTCCACTGATTAACAAGACTCCAAATCAAATACCATTCATAATATCAGAAGTATTATGCTATACATCAACTAACCCTGATTGTTAGTAGCACTAAGAATAATTGAAAGAATATTAGAATGAGTGAAAACCCAAAAAGTTGCTTTTGTTCTTTGGTTCTTCTTACTCATCTCAAGTTTCTTTGACAAATTCCTCAGCTATTACTGCAAATTGCATAACACAGAAATGAATCAAGTATGACATATAACATGAAACTGGATAATAAAAGTAACCCTTAAAACTAGGCAGACCACTCTACTACATGGGTGGCACGAAGCGAAGTTTGTCAAAGTTAAAACATTCCCCGAGCGGAAATATCAGTCACCGTAAAAGATTGTAGCAGTAGCATTTTCACAGATTGCATTACTGAAATACAAGATCTAAAAGAGTACATGGTGAACTGACATTTTCGAATAAGACTTGAGCATGTTATGTTTGCCAAAGCTTAAAAAAATTATACAATAAACGAGAAATTTGCAGCAGAGGTCCCAAAAACCTCCTAATCGGCTAATCCTAAACATTTCAATGAATGTTGATTAAAAGTCACGCATTTGACCTTAGTTTTACCAATTTTGATGAGGACAAAATAGTCCCTCCATATTTTTTCATTTAAAACAATTAAAAGAAAATTAATAAAAATGAATAAAAGTAAAAATGGAAATATGCAATCTTCCACCAACCCACCTCCCACCGCCGCCTGAGACCCCAAAAAACCACCATCAATCACGCTGGCGCAGGGGGATTTATCCCCTCTGGTTTCGCGACTCAAACTCATGGGTTTAAGTCGCAAAAGGGCCCACTTAGTCAGAACCAGGTAGAATCTCACCCTATATCTTGATAAACACCCAAGTTTTCCTACTAACCCTTGGAGATTTCACCCTGGTTTCCAGCCCCAACGCCGCTGGTTTGGGTCAGAAACCAGGGGGGAAATTTCCCTGATAGTGACGGTTGGCGAGGTTGGGTGGCCACTGTAGGTGGGCGATGGTGGGGGAAGATGAAACCTTTTCATATATATATATATATATATTTTTTTTTTTTTTTTTCCTTTTTTTTAGTTATTATTTTTTCTTATTTTAATTGTTTTAAGTAGGATTACGTGGATCGACCATTTTGCCATTAATTAAATTGGTCAAATGACGAAATTTGAATTGGGACCCCTGCTGCAAATTTCCCTACGTAAATAAGTAAGGTTTCAACCAAGTATTGTTTAATCCAGAATCAGCATGTTACAAGGAAGATTTACTCTCAAACGAGTAACTTAAAGTAAGAAAAAAAAGTAATTTATCTATACATATTTGCTTCTAAGCTCAGCCAAACAAGCTTGCAGATAATAACAGTAAATAATACTTCTATGGCAAAAAGCCTAATTTGGTAAAAGAAATCAAAAGACATGCATGGATTCAGTAACAAACTTTCGCTTGTATCTAATCCCTTTTGTTCATCAATAAATTATCAACCAAAAGCGGAAATATCAATACCTTCAAATAGTTGAAATCCTGAACCACACTAACTCAACAAAACTTTTTACAGTAACTTCAATCCTTACCTGCAACAACATGATCACAAGAACAACATGAAGTTAGATAGGTGCAGACCAACTTAGTACAAGAATTCAAAAGAATGCCGTGCTAATCAAAATGCAACTGCAACTTTGCTGTAAAAAATATAACATGTTTGAGAATAATGATAAGAACAGGATCCCAGAAACTTTTGATGATGACTTGATGATTACTTGCATGAATTTGAAAATAATCTGTACAGTACCACGGATATTTGGTAAAACAGCAATTATACCTTCATTTTGAATTTAAAAATAAAATAAAACAAAAGGAATTCATCTTCTTCTCCCCCCACTCCCAACTGTCCAGTTCCTCGTCTCCTTGTCACTCATTGTTACTCATGTTTCGAATCAAAGCTCCCTTGCTTGCCTAGTTTTCAGCAGCATACAGAAAGGTGACAATGCCACCCCATACTATACTACACCCTTTGTTCCTCCCCACCATCCAGAGGGTAACTGGAAGGGAATAAATTGACTCCTTCCAATTTGTCTCCTTTAAAATCACACTCAAAGACCCTAAAGCCACAATACCGACTGGCTCCATAAAATGCTATATCATGTAGCCAGTGATATTGCGACCTTCAAATTGGTATTTTTGGGGATACAATTGGGGACTTCAAATCAGAATTGGTTGAATTTCAATTAAACTCCCAGCAGCTTTATCACATTGTCCAACATTTGACCTCGCCAGACACCCGTAAAACCCCCTATCCCCAGAATTTTATCTTGTTTCCTTATGTTAATTTTTGCAAAATCAAGTAAACCGACTGATATTTTAAATTTACGTGAGGGAAGGCAAGGGAACCAGATGGTAGAGTGGCAAGGATGAAGCATGGGCGTGGGAAAGGGAGAACATTGGTTTTCCTTGCCTTTCAATTTACAATTGTTATGTATGGAAAACTGACATATTTCTTACCATGTTACTCAATATACTCCCAAAGATTACATAGTGTGCAAGCCGCATGATGTTTTAATGGAATAATGGATGGAAACTGTCTGGGGATCCATTTAAAAAAATTGATACGGAAGTACATATTTACGAATTGGTTGGAGACAATAGGTGGAAATTTCCCCCATGAAGTATACCAGTGCAGACAATATATTATCGATCAGGTTACTAGCAGCACTTGCACATTTTAAAAAGAAAAAGAGAGAAGTAACAATTCTGAAGTTTTAAGGGGATAATGGACAGAAAGCAGTACCCTTAAAATTATTCAATCAATCACTGCCAAAATCTTCATAACTGAGCCCCTCTGATACAGTGTCCAGCCTATTAATGTCTGCTCATAGGTAGGGCACGGATATTAGCAATATCCTTGAAATTCAAGAACAATATCAGATGTCAAAAAAACTTACCCTGTTCTCCCCTAATACGAGGATCTGGAAAGTTCTCATTCATACCAAGGAAGGGAGATTTAGAATAGCTTAATATATCTGAAGATACAAAATCAATTAAGTTACATAAAGTTGAAGTATGCTTATAATAACAAAGTAATTCTTAAAAATAGACTTTTCAGTTGCATTGAACTTTAATGCACAGGCACATCATGAGTATGAGATAGAGAATTCACCAGTATTATTAGAAAAGTCAGCTGTCAAGTCTGAAAAACTAAAGTTTCGGGATCCCAAGAACTCAAATGAATTCATGTCATGATCCAGGAAAGTCTCGTTCAATGCCTGTGAATTAGACTCAACACCAGTAAAAGATGAAACTGATCCATCTCCTATCGTGGTATTTGGCTGTTGAAGATTTGTGTTTGCACCAAACATGAACTGAGGATCATTTGCATGGCTAGCTTCTGATATCATCGTCCCCCCATTCATTCCTTGTATAATTCCTGCATTTGACCTCTGAGTCAATGGCATGTCTGCTGATATATCAATCCTTCCAACATGACCCGCCATATTGACTTCAACAGGCATGTATGGTGGAAGTGAAGATTCACTATTAGTGTAAGCATCATTAGGTATTGTCGGTTGAAATGAAGAAGCGCCATTGGTGTATGCATTAGGTATGGTCGGCTGAAGTGAATAAGCGCCATTGGTGTATGCATTAGTTATGTTACTACATTGTTGGTGTACACTAGATTCTGGGGTATGGTATGCTGAATTGTTGTGCACTGCCAAAATATTATAACAATAATTTCATTTTAAGCCAAACTAGTAATATAATTGCTGAAGAAATGATGAAGCGAAAACACTAGTAGAGGTATCCAAAAAGAAAAGTAATATGAACATATACTCGAAAGGAACTCTCTGGGTCGAGCATGAAAAGAAAGCTCTGCTAATGTCTACACTGCAACGCATGCACACACATGCTATCGGATATGAGTAGGTAGACAAAATGAGCAAATAAGAAAATATTTAGGGTTCAAATATGTTTCTAAATCATAGTGCATTATCAACGGATAATAAACTTGACAGCGAAGATCAAAAACAGCCATACATTCGATAGAAAACAAAATCTTAAAATGGAGATGGAAAAGGAAGATCAGGGGAATCAGCGGTTAGAAACTAAGGTGACAGATGAATAAATAAATAAACGTAAATTGCCAGTTTGTTGGTGTTTCATGGTGCTGGAAAAGGTGCAGGAGGGATATTTCATGTCAAAACAAGAGAAATATAATCACACATTTCTACACACGCTTATGCAGGTTATCGTGCAACCACCAGTTTTCAAGAAAAACCTTTTCTAGTAAAATTTACGAACTGTTCACCGTTGTTCATTTCCATTCAAATTGGCTCTCTAGTGTAAAAATTTGTTAAACATGAATTTCTTTTTGTTCTCCTTAAGGCCTTTTCGAAGGCAGCGTTTCCAAATCCAAGAAATAATAATCAACATCAACAGAACTTGAAGGTTAGAAATAATTGGTATATTGTTAAGATTTGCAAATTGATCATAATCATGGGGAGTTCACAAATGATATTTTAAGTTTTTCAACTCCTCAGTATCAAACAAACTATTAAATCCATTATATATAATGCAAGATGAATCAATATTTCTACAAAAAAGATTGTGTTGTGTGATTGAGAAAATATTTAAACAATTATGTATAAAGAATACTAAATAAATGAAATGGTATTTGAATAATCGAATATATAAAATGTGAGAGAATTGAAATTTTGATAAATTGAGAATAGAGTAGGAGAAATTAGAGAGGAGATGAGAACTGATTGTGAAAAACAAATGGGAAGTAGAGAGGGTTTATATAGTATTAAAAATAAATAAAAGAAATTCAAATTTAGTTCCAACTTTCACCAACTTTCACAGCATTTTCACCAACTATAAAGAATGATTGAAATTAGGTGCCACTTTTCACACCATTTCAACACTAGATGTCAGTGTAGCATTGGGGCTCTAACTCTTAAATTGTCGAACAAAATTTTCAGAGCTTGATAAGCAATTATATTTCTAACCAGCAGAGGCAATACCCTCATTTGTACGAAGGATTGGTTTGAACTTTATCGGAGCAACAATTTTCAGATAAGACAACAAGATTGATAACAATCGTGCATCACATCTCCAGAATAACATCCTTGGTTCCGTCTTTGTCCCGACACCCAAATTTCTATTCCTGATCTTTAATTGAGTTCTAAATTTGACAGCAAATGGAGCAATAAAAATAAGGATCATTACACGCCAGAGTGAATATCAAATTGGACCCCTCAGCATCAATTGAGAAGTTCAGAACTAGCTGAACTTACAAGGCAAAACTTATTTGACAGTTCATCACCTTCACGATAAACTATAGAAAATTTTCGACATGAAAAACTAAACAATTGTAGATTATGAAAAGACTTTTATGGAACTTAAAAGTGTTTCGGCATAATAGAGCTCTGGCAACCTAGTATCTAATACAACACAAAAATCAGATATGAAAGTATCCAGGAGAAAGAGGTTTAAGAAAAAAAAAAAGTTACAGTACCATGTTTCAGTTTAAACTTATTCTAGCAACAAAAAAACTGTTCTAACAATAGAAACTTCTTCTATCCTGTCCCTCTCATCAAGTACGATCAACAGTCTAAGCAATATTTGGTAGACATTAAGACGGAATGTAAAGCTTGCTTATATTCTTCTCAAATGAACTGCCACATTGAGCTTGCTATGTACTTCATAAATCCAAAAGACTATCCAAGAAATAAAAGAAGCATCAAGTAATGTAAAGCTTCACTGTGTACTCATTCACCACAATCTTCCCCAATGCTTAAGTCATCAAATTGAAGGAGCAACATCTAAATTCTGTTATCATAGTCATATAAAGCTGACTTAGATATAAGATTAATCAGAACATAGGTTAAAGTGCTAATTAGTGAACCATAGGTTATCAAACCATTGACAGCCCCCGATGAAGAAGAGAGGTAGATTCTTTAACCCTATGAGCCTATCACTAGGAGAGTAACCAGCAAAGTACATGAAATAGAAAGAAAAGATCTCTTCCATCGAATAGAAAACTTCTTTCAGATGAGCACATCAAAATCCCAACATAAATATGTATATAATCAAGCAGTGTTTCATCTATGTAGGAATCTAAATACCAACAGAGGGACACCTGTTTTATTTGTATAACGTTTGCTTTACAGAAGAAGGTATGACCTTCATATAAAAAAAACCACATATCAAATAGCTTGCTTACTTGGATGAATCTGTGATCCATTGGACAAAGGAATGGGAGCAACTACAGTTGGATATAATTGACGTATCAACTGAATCTGTCTATCAAGTAATTGATTAAATCGCAATATCTGGTCCTTCACAATTAACCTGAGATGATATGCCTTGAAAAATTCCGGATTTTCTTGTTCAAGTTTTTGCCACACTGGAAGACAGACCAGATTTATATTAACAAATATCAAGGGCAGGAATGACAAAATATGCTGATTGCTGCTACAACATAGAAATTTATTAGCACAAAATTCTCCTTTACTATTTATTGGAGAAAAGCTAAGTGGTGGTAACACATCAAATGTTGCCTCATGACCTCCATAATGGCCGGACAAGAAAATAGCATGCTTTGAATTCGTTATCGTTCAGTAGCAGGTCTTAATAAAAAACAGACATATGCCCAGAACTTCTGTTGATATAACAGAAGATTGTAACAAAATGGTTAAAGAACCCAAATAACTTCGAAGATCGAAAATACTCAAGGATTTCATGTTCATGACATTGAGTGCATGTTTGGCAAAAGCTTACATTTTTTTAAGCTAGTCAAACATATTTTTATCCAAAAATTTGTAGAATCCATTATTTACTACCCACTTATTATCCACATAGGACCCACAACTTATAAACATTTGAAAGCACTACCAAGCGAGCACCAAGTATAATTTGTCCCAAGTCACTACCCTAACTCTACATAGTACGCACCTGCCTACTAAACCCTTCCAATGAAAACAAACACGAAAACACAAGACCTCTAATTTTTTCTTCATAATAGATTGAGAAGAATTGGTATACTACAATGGCTCCTGTAATCAAGGACACCATGTTGTGAAACATATAAAACTCACTATCACACACTAGCATCAACCATCAAACTTAGGTTAAGACAAATCCATTGCCCATATCAAATACTAAACCGGAGCAAAATTTGAAGCCTCACAATTTCAGAAATACATATTTTTTTACTAAAAGAAGTGCAGGTTCTAATATACACAAGGAAATGATGATTATACAGTTATTCACATTGTAGCTTCAAGTTAATCATCTTGTGTCTGATATGTTGTGAGAGTAAAATTCACTACCTAATAAGAACACACACAAGAAGAAAACTCTATCCAAGAATTGACATTACCAAGTTCAGTGAAACCAGGCTCAATCTTTGCCTGGAGTAAGAGAGTATTTACAACTTCCTTCTGGCTCATGTAAAGCTGAAGACACCTTTCTATAAGATTTTGAACCTGATATTATTGAAGAGTGCAAGGTTAGCACCATGGCAGTATATATTTTTACCATGATAAATATATTTAAAAATAAATATACTCAAAAAAGATGGGGAGGGAGAGCTACAATTGCTTCCACAGAACAGCTTTAAATCAAGTTTGCCAGAAATGCAATGACCTAAACCTAACAAGAAAAAGTTGTCCTTGTTCCAAAATCATAGACGATTAAACTTTTGCATGACATTTTTCCAGAAACTATAAGTACAAATTGAAAACTTCTAAATAACATAACATATTCTGAAACAGACTGATTATATTCATTTAGAGAGCTTCCTTCTACTTTCTTAACGACTGTATTATCAATGAATGAACCAAGTCATGCGGCCATCCATTGGTTCTCTTTTGTGTTTTGTCAAGACAAACTTCAAAAATATGTGCACAAAAATAGCCAACTAAAGAGAAGGTGCTTCTCAAAGCACCATTATATAAACATCCTCATATGCTGACATTCCAAATCTTCATTGCATTGTAATGGAGTCCTATTTACTAAAAGAAAGACAAAGGCATTTATAAGCAAAATGTGTAAATGAAGTTGAGAAACTTACCAGTTGTATATCTTGAACTGAAACTTTCCTCCCTTCTCCGGTAGACATTTTGCAAGTTCACCAACAAGACGAGATTAATCTAAGGTGGCTAATTTTTCATGACACCATATGCAGAACTATGCTTTTGCTCAATTTTTTCTAATCAATCCAATGTGTAAACCATCTGAAATGATTGCATCAATTCAGGTAGTCAGGTAAATTAACATATAAAAAACTCAAAACAAAAAAGTGTACGGACAAAAACAATAGTTCAAGGGGAATCTTTTCCAATGAATGAATCAACAGAAGGTAAAATGGTTAACACATTAACAAAAACAGAAAAATTAATAAAAAACGTTGGTGATATAAATTGTGCAGCATAAGAATGCCGCCCAATGAAATTTAGCCCCTGTTTGACACCCATTAATTTCTATTTCTCTTTCTCATTCTTCATTTCAACCACACATTCTCCAAATAAAATAATATTACACACAAATCAAAAACTTTTCATCACTTTTCCACCACACATTCTCACATCAATCACTATTCCAAAATTTCTATTTCTCCCAAAATGGGTTTCAAACAGGGGCTTAAGCAAAATTTCAATTGGGTCACTATACTTAATTTTGTCACGGGTCACTTCACTTAAGAATTTGATACAATTGGGCCACTCCGTTAATGTTTTGTTGGTTTGACCTAAGAAGGCAATCTAGTTGACAAAAAAATGTAGTTGTCAGGGACACGCGTCAGGAGAAACATCACAAATTACTATCACAAGGTATTAAATGCAATGAATCACAAATATTAAATGTAAAAAGAGTTCAAGATCATGGAAATTATACTGAACCTTCAGTATATGTACACACTTTCCCAATCAAATAACAATTACACGTGTGTAGGTTACATGATCAAAACTTTAGAACTCTTAATCCACTAAGTACTTCTATAAAGCACATAAAGAACCATAAAATCTTTCACCAAATCACTCCAACCATCAGCATTCAGCCATCTGACATGGTTATCAGAACACAAAACTCAATCACTTGTTTGATCATAACAGGTATACAGATATACACACACAAATGCATATGCATGTAATCTACTCATTCATATCCAGGTATGCAAGCTTCAAGATAAAAATGATTGAAAATGGATCTAGATAACAGTATTTTTGTTAACTTAGTATTTATTTGCCGCAAATATCGTAAGGTTTTCAAAGAGCTTCTCTAGTTGCAAGGGACAATTTAGAGAACCAAAACGGTGCATATAGGGAAGTGGCTCTTGTGAGTTGCATTTCCATGTATGTTAATAGTTTGAGGAAAATTATAATAAAAAATATCTTTTGTTACCAAAACTACTTATTTCCTTTATTGGAACAAGAGGCAAGCACAACATTTATATTTGGATATTTCAATGTTGATGTTGTTTTAGTTCATTTCTGGTAAGCCTAAGTTCAATTCAACAAAGTGAAAACATTATTTTCAAAAAAATTTCTCCTCATTTTCCATGAAAACCACCAGTTGTGGCCAAAATACCCAATTAAAACAGTCCCACTGAGACTCCCACATTTACCAGTTAACCCCTCTATTGAAATCTACAAAAAACACCAGCCTTGTCTACTACCAATCATCTTTCTTTCCAAATGCAACATTTGATACAAATCTATACTTACATTCACGACCTTTGTTCCCATTGTTGCAAGCCTAGGTTCTTATTTGAACTTCTTTTCCAAAACTAATTATTGCAGCTCCCCATTCTTCCATCTCGTCTTTTACTCTTTTTTTCCCATACAACACCTTTCTATTCGTTATCACCCTGTCTAACCTTTGAATGTCGGGGAAACCATGATGATAGATATTTAAAGCTTTGTCAAATTAAAGCTTACTACCAACTTTTTTTGAAAAAAGAAAATATATATATTTTTTACTCTTGTTTATTTATTTTATCATACAAACCCTTCATGATAACAATTATTAACTCCTCTACCAACAGGGATTGTTCAATAAAACGCAAACGAGGCATCAAGAAAACCAAATCCTCAAGTAAGATCACAATAATAACCCATAAATCTTTAGCCATGATCACCATCAAAACAAACCCAAAAACCCATATTCAGATAGGAAAAAAAAAAGGACCACTCTGAAACCTAAAGATCACATCACATACACACCAAAACACAATATATATGCATGTATGATGTAACTTGCAAAAAAATTAATGCACAAACATAAAATAAAGTATTGAACTTTATTGAATTCAAAAGGGTATTTCACCTGAAACTTTCTTGGGTTTTTCAAGAAACTTTTTTGGTTCGCAAGATTGAGAGAATTTAGAGTGAGGACATCTTTCGGATAGAGAAAGTAAAGAGGGACTTTAGTTATTGCGGCTTACGTTACCAGGTATAATTATACTTTTAATAATTCCAGGAACAAATTTACTATTAAGAGTATTTCAAATAAAAAATTCCGTGGCGTTATCCGTTTAGAAATTTGATGGTGCCAGACGATGATTTTCTATCCGTTTAGTTTTCTTGTAAAATCACCCCAAACTAAATTAAGTTCTTGTTTGATACAAATTAAACTTCAAATTTAATTCAAGTTAAAGTCAATCATTACTTTTATAGTAATATTATTCATAGTAAAGATTATCGATAATCGTTTTATATGACATACTCATAACAATTTGTTATTTGATGCATTAATATGCTATTTTTTAATTGCATTATGTATCAAATAAGAATATGTCATATGTATGTCACATAAAGTGACTATTGATAGTTTTCATTATGAATAATATTAAAAAAGATAAAGCTATTTTACCAAAAGGATTTAATAGAAAGTTTGACATAATTGCATATGGTAGTAGATGATTGTATAGAAAAGCTGTCTGTGTTTTAACTGTCCAATGATAGAATGTCAAGTGACATTATGTCAAGTTTTATGTCAACCTTGATATTCATTTAACATAGTTATATTCTTAATTTTAAATATATATTTTATGAGATCCATAACTTTTCAATAACATATTTCATCAATTTTTATTAAAATTTGCTAGAAATCTAATTCTAATCCGGAACAAACAGGGCTAAAACAATCTTCAAGTGGCGTGAACTTCGTTTTTCTCACAACGTAAAAAGGTATGGTATCTTTCCATTTTGAGTGTATGCATATTATACAGAAAATTCTAGATAAATGATTATTAATATCTTGTTTTGGAAATAAAGATACTCATAATTATATTCAATTGAAAACGTAGGTTGAAGCAACAAAACAGTAAAGAAGAATTATTTAAGCAAAATTAAAGAAATGTCATGTCAAGCAATTGACTTCTATTATTGGGATCTAAACAATTTAAAATTACTGGAAAATCAAAATATTGGCCTCAATTAGTCAACTCGGTTTCAAATGTTGAAAGATATCACACGTCTTTGATTGACATAAAAAATATATTTTCTTATTTTGAGGAAAACGAAAACTTACTAAAAAAATATTTTCTTTAAAAATAAGGAAAATTATGTAAATTTTTAAAAGTTGAAAAATATTTTCTATGGAAAAAATAGAAGGTAGAAAATTGACATTTTTCATGGAAAATAAATGCAATCAAACGTACCCTTAATGAAAAATTTTGATTCGACATTTGAGTATCAAAAAATTTGGATAGATATTTCATCATAATGGCTCTCCTCTTCCTTTTCTCTCTATAAAAGTCCGCTAATATTTAAAAAAACGAAGATAAGCAAAAAAAATGAAGGACAAGAACTAAAAAAAGGCCAAGAAACATTTTAAATCGAAAAAAGAAAAAAAAATATTAATAAATTTCCGATGATTAATTGGACAGCACAGTGAGTTGTGGCCTTGTTCTGTATTCATCCATGGCTTTCCATGCTGTCTGTAATTGATTATTTTCAGATGCTTCTGTTAATTCTTCTGGCTTTTCTTTCTGTTTTTTTCATTGCATTTTCTTCTAACAATGTGCTGCTTGAGCTTGATTACAAATGATCTTTTCACTGGCTATAGCAAAAGTTCTTCTGCTCCTTCCTCTAAGTATCTGTCTCATATATTCGATCTATCAAGTATTATCCCACCAAATCATGCAGAAGTTCAATATAATATCAGAGCAACTATCAATTTATGAAAATTGTGGGTGTGTCGGGCTTTTAATGAAGGAAAAAAGAATCTTAGACGAGATAGTTCAACACATAATACACGGGCCCGAGTAAATTGTAAAAAATTTGTTACCTATTGATCCTATTGGAAACATGTTCAGAGGACATAATAACAACTGGTATGTTTCTTAAAGACGAAGATTCCCGGCAAAAAACAAGAAAGCCCCATATTTACTGTGGAATTTAAGTTCTGGACAGAACTGTAAAGACAATTTTAATGCCTTTTTGTTGTTTAGTTAATACTATTAATCATGCTAAGAGCATGTTTGTGAGTGATTAAAAGCTCATTAAAGTGGATTTTTTTGGCAATGTCTTCTCAATATGTTGTTGTGGACTTGTGGTGGTTGTTTCCTCTTTAATACTATATAATACTTTTATAATTTTTGATACTGTCCAACCAACCCGCACAAGAATGTAAATGGGAAGATGACTTGGGATGGAAAAGATAGGTTGGGCAAAAATGTTCTCTCAATATATGTGACTACACAAATCAAAGATTTCACAGAGTTCTCATTGATATGCAAGAAAATGACCCATGTGGCCATTCAAATCAATCCCACAATACTACAGCATGGATTAGGAGAGTTGCCATGGAATTAGTTTTTACTTTGCCTGAAGAAATTGTTCAGAAGTGCCCGAAGATGAGTTGGAGAGAAATGACTGGATGAAAAAGCTAATTTTGTCTTACACTGTCTAATGATAGTGTCATGTGATATTATATAAAGGACCAAGCTAAACGTACCTAATTTTCTACATAATGGATTACTGAATCGACAAGTGGTGACCCCCTATTGAGGCGCCAAGCTACACGTACCTAATTTTTTACATAATGGAGGCGCCTCCAATGGATCATGCTACAAGTACATAATCACTTACATAATACATTACATAATGGACATGTGGCGCGCATCCATCGACAGTCTACAATTTTTGACTTTTCCACACTTCACATTCACGGTCAAATTTCTTCCACATGAGCTTATGTAATCCATTATGTACATATAGATTTATCCCGCCTCCAATAGGGGCTGCCACTTGTTAATTCGGTAAAAAATTATGTAAAAAATTAGGTACAAATAGAATAATCCTTATATAAGTCATTACGTAAGTTTGCTTTATATATAACAAAATTGATTGGCAAGGACATATTTTCCAGGAAAGGAAATCAATCTGTGTGTGGCAAATGAATGATGAGTAGGAATAAAGCAAAAGGAAGAAACCAAGAAAAATCCCTTCATTTTTCTTGAGCAAATCATAGCATGTCATTCCTGGCATACAATAATCTGTAATGACAAATTTATATCCACTTCCTTCAAGAACATGATAAGTGTAATTTTTACACTTATTCGGGACCTAAAATATCGACATTCAGTAATTATTTTGATAAAATATATCTTAAATTGTTGTATTTTGTATTATATAGGTAAAACTCAATGGTTGATCGAAGAATTGAAAGACAGAAGCGAAAATTGGTAAAAATGGGCAAAATCCAAAGTCAGATGACAAATTGCAAATACTCAAAAGTTGATTCAAACCAAAAGATGATACTTGAAAGATTTTTATGAGACAATTGGATGGAATTAAAACTAAAAAAAAAAAATGGAATATGATAAACATCAATTTCCAATCGCACAAGTTATATTCTATATTTCTAGTAGTAGACGTCCGAATTAGAAAAATCATATTCCTATAAAAGTTGTAGTTCTTTGAGTTATCTTTCCAATAAACTTTAAATCGCATCAATCGAATATTGGAAGAGAAAGTTATGGCCAAAATACCGACTATTGTGTAGAGACAAAATCCGTGCGCAAGGACAACTTTCCTTATTCGATTAGAACTCTTTTGAAAACCAACTTGGACGTGATTTTCAACTAATTTCCGACTCCTACAAATATAGAAGAGCAGAATACATATTGAGGAGCTCTCATGTACATATTATACTGTAATAGTCATCAATTATTATCATTAAAGGATATGAATTCATAATTTTTGTGAGAGAATTAAAGAAGATTTACAAGAATTCAATTAAGTGAAGATTCAAACCTAAATTTTGGGCAAAGAAAAGAAGGCACAATTGGAGATTGATCGAGAAACTGTTGAAGAGATTCAAGATTTCAAGTTCATCTTCTCAATTTATCAAATTTTCGGGTTATATCTTTTCACTTAAATATGATTTCTTGTAATTTCAATATGCTAGACTAATTTTATATATTGTTAGGATGAGATGAACCCTTATTATTATATTTTTAATTTTTAATTAATTATTTTGACTTTTATTTGATTTGATTTGTAGATATTTATTATCGTTTTTATCGTTCTTTTCAATTGATTGATTACCAATTGAATTGTTAGTGAATTTTATTGTTATCGAGCGAGACGATATGATTTAAGCACATGTGAATAAACATTATAAGGTTAGATAGAAGATAGAGATATAAATCTATGCTTTATATGATTTCAATATGTGTTTTAGTACTCGTTAATACATTTATCATGTTTGCATCTTTCGTCGAGAGATAGAAGGGTCACATGAGGGGAATAAATTTGATCGCTATCGAGAAATGCTTTCAATTTAATTAGGAATATTGACCAACATGAATGATTTTAAATTGTCACTTTAATTGTTACATTAAAAGTAGAATAATAAGGGGAATTTGACATCTTAGCAATACATATCACATATTTGAAAAATACATTTACTTGCTTTCATTAGTATAATTGATAATTTAGGAATTAGTATAAAAAATCAAAAAATTTGTTAACTATTCGATTAAAGTTGCAATTAATTTTAACTCGATTAAATACGTAGTTCTCGTGGGTTCGACACTCTATTCATCATTATATTACTTGTTTACGATCCCGTTCACTTGCAGGAAATCAAATGATCAGAACCATATAACAAATGGGTTTTTTAGACAACACACGATAGATCAAATTGCTCGTTTAAAAATAAATCTCTTTGTATCTCTCTTACTCTCATCACTATCTTACACACCACTCATATATACATCTCTTTGTATCTCAATTTCTCTCATCACTCATACACAAAATGTATAGGCTGAACATGTGTATATATATATAGTAGCTATTGTCGGTGGAAGATTTCTCTACGCAATTCTAGTAAGTCGGTGGTTGCAAATAATACCAATTTGGATTATTTTTGACTTCTTCTAGATTTTGCCGCAAAAAGAAAAGTCTAGATTACGAAGCAATTTAGAAGCCAAAGTTGGTGCTGACTTTTTCAATTCTCCCCTTCAACACCGACTTTCATTTTAACTCTTTTCTTTTTCGTCACGTCGAGCTTTGCCTCAAACTAGACATGTTTTGAAGCGATTGATCCTTGATTCAATATATTTGGCCCTTCATTCAATGTATCTGTCTCTTTATTGATTTTCTCCTCATCTATTTTTAAGTTAGAATACTTGATACTTGATTTCTCACGTCCACCCAAGTTCCTTATTTGTGATCGTAAGTTTGTATGTACCTCAATCTCTTCTTGGAGATTTCGTTGATCCTTTACTAATGTTTCTTGATCCACGTCATTTTGTTCAGGGCTTTGTGTCGCTCTTATAAACTCAACTTTAACATATGGTACCTATAGATCTTTAGATCCCTCAATGATTCGTTGTGCTTCCATGACCTCCTCTTACAATTTGATTTTCGTTTTCTTTAAATCTCCGAGCTCCGCCCTTTGCGGTATCCTGCCAGCATACACTTCTTCAAACACTTCTTCCGAATCTGGTAGTTCCTCCCTCTGCGGAATCCAACAAGTAGACTCTTTATGAATCACAACGTCTTCTCTTGAGTCATCAATCTAATTATCTTTTCCTACGTCGTTACACTAATCATCTTCACAATCTATTTGTTTAGGCACCACTAATATTGATTCGTCCTTTAATCTTGAATTGAATTTAGTCCCTCGAGCCTGCTCAATTATCGTTGTGATGCTTCAGCATCCCATTCTTCTTCGCTATTATATTTCTCTTCCTTGTTAGAGATTTTTATATTCCCTTTTGATGATTCTTTTTTAATTCAGCAATCTCTAGCATAAATGGCCTCATTTGCGACATGCATAACACGAGCCATTAGTTCGTTGATATTCCTTGAACAACTGACCTTTTTTGTCTTGGTTTTTTTGAGCTCCCCTTGTCTTCAATCCGTTCTTTAAATTTACCTTCTTTTAATTCTTTATCATTTTGTTGACAGAATTGACCTATTCTTTTATAGTAGAATAATGCTTCTTCATCTTCTTTTTTTATTGAGACCCTCTAACATTTACTTGGTCAATGGTTCTTGGTTGACCAGAAAATTTTCGAGATTTACTAATGAAAGTTGCTCCGGCTAACATGGGCGGACCTAGGGGTGGCTCAGGGGGGCACGTGCCCCTCTCCCCAACTTTGCTTCCATTTTTTTTTACTATTAAATATTCTATGTTTTTGTTTCAATCTTGGAAGTCATTATGAGACGTGAAACGAAATTGAAATATTACATTCTTAATATCATTTTTAAGTGTTCACGGTCTAGTTTTCTACGTCGTTAATGGTATACGAAACGATCAATCGTAGCAAATGTTACGACTTGTTAAAGTAGGCCGTTAAAAATTAGTATTTCGAAAATTTCGATAACATGCTAACTTTAAAAATTATCCGATGATCGTACTCTAATCGAATTTACAAATTGTTTATGTCATTTCAAAACTTATTTCAAGAACTACATTATAGGCATATCGAATAGTCCAAATAGATATCGAAAATAGTTAAATATGCGTCAAACATTGTCTTAAAGAAAAACGTCTAACTCGCATTTTCTTTAAAAAAATTAATTATTTTATTAACATTTGTTATTTTTGTGATACAAATTTTTCAATATAATTTTCATCATTTTATTAGGAAGTTTTTGAATATGACATCAAAAAATTTTGAGATTTTATATCCGAAAAAATTATATTCCACATAAATTTTTAGATGCAAAATTACATGAGATCTAATTTTTTTGGACATAAATTTTTTATTGTAAAATTTCTCCTCAACTTTTTTGTAAGTTCGATTGTGCCCCCATAACTTTAAACTTCTGCGTCTGCCCCTGTCGGCCAACCTTGTATTGCAGCAAAGGAACTTCTAAATCCGGGTCAAACCATATATTATTCTTCTTCTCATTCCGCTTAACATTTGTAGATCGTCCATCGTGACTTGATTTACCTCTTTGTAATCAAGCAAGCTTTATGAAAACTTTACAATCTCCTTTATACATGATCTCAAGAAACCCAAAAAATTTGTCCTCGTGAATTTAAAGACCAAACAAAAATAATTTTATTAACAAAAATATTTTTACAAACTAAGCACAGGACTTACAATATTTTATTAACGGAAGCATTAATTATTTACTCTCTTTATCCACTCACTATCTCTCACACACCACTCATATATACTATCTCTTAGTATCTCTATTTCTCTCATCGCCCATGCACAAAATGTACAGCCTGAACATGCGCGCGCGCGCACATATTGGTGGAAGATTTCTCTACACAATTCTAGTAAGTCGATGGCTGCAAATAATTCTTACCAATTTGGATTATTCTAGACTTTTTATAGATTTTGCTGCAAAAAAGAAAAGTCTAGATTACAAAGCAATTTAGAAGCCAAAGTCGTCATTGACTTTTTCATTTCTGTTACCTTCTTCCCAATCAAGAAATTCTGAAGCTTTGCTACCAGAATCAACTGTAGTAACTGTCATGTGAAAAAGCAAAATACCTAGAAAAAAGAAGCTAAATAGATCAAAATCATATTCAAAAGCAAAAAGAAATCCACTATTGAAAAAAGAAAATCACTTTCCCCTGTATTTTATTTCTACATATACTAATCAAGAATAAAAAAGTACCTTGAAAAGAAGATGTTTTCAGAAGCCTCTCGACGAGCTTTCCATCAATCAAACTACCATAAATAGCTAAAACATGAAAGTCAAATTGCATGTCTTCTTCTGCTGCCATGCCCATTGTTATGAATATAGAGAAGAAATTATAACTGAAAAATCTATAGTGGGCTTGTTTATTGTTGTATGACAAGAGACAAGAGGAGAAGATAATCTTTGTATTTAGATTAGAACCACCAAAATCCACACACACACACAAAGAAAGATTTGACCAGATTTTTTGTCCAAGAATCTCCTCAATTTTTCCAACTTGTTATTATATTACAGGACAAGAAAAATGTTGTTGATGGACGATATATAAAATGCACAAAGAGGTATGAAGAAAAGCAAAGAACAAAAAAAAAAAAAACAAAAAAAAATAAAAAAAATTAGAGAAAACAAAAGAAAATCAATGGGAAGATGAAAATGAAGGTCCGAACTCGTTGTCCTCAAACTATATTTACCTCCTCTCGGATTCAAATGATACTTAAATGGATTATGGAAAATGGTTTGCAGAATTAATCAAGCCTTGTAAATTTTCCAAAACTTGAAGAACACAAAAAGGAAAATTTTTAATATGTATGAAGGAATTTTTTTTATTTCAATGATGTGTGGAATACATATGTTTTCAAGAATGATATTCGTCATCTTGCCTTTGAACATTGATCACCTATATGTAGCCCTCAATAGCCTTCCACAAAATGATGCCATAAGTAGAACCGAATAAGTTGCGAGTCAATTTCATCCGGTCCTAAAAACTTCTCAATTCGAGTTCTTTTACTCCTTTGAAGTTCACTAGATTTATTAACATATTTAGAAAATGTTTCATCTTGTGTTCCACTAGAGATTGTGATTTCTTTATTAATTCCCCTTAATTTATTATTTAAAGATAGTGAATTCTCGAAGAACTCAACGTCTTCGGATTCAATAATCACATTGGACTCCAAATTCAACAATCTATATGATTTGCTATCCTACAAAAACACATTTGATGCCTATTGGTCCTAACTTGGTCCCATTAGTGTTCACGTTTTTACAATAAGCAAGACATCCCCACACTTTGAAATATTCAATGTTTGATTTTCTTCCTTTTCACAATTCGTAAGTAACCATCTTAGTAAATTTTGAAGGAATTCTATTCAAACGCTTTTATACAGATAATGCACATCTATTAGCATCACTTATGGTTGTTCGATCACTTGATGTGAGTAAAGATCTATATCGTCCATTTAAAGATAGAGAAAAGATTCTTGATCATGAAGTATCGTATCTTAATGCAAGTAAAGTATTAACTTATATTGCAAATTTGTCTCGATCCCATATATCTTTTACTGTAAATCTCATTTCAAGATATAGCTCTACACCAACTCAAAAATATTGGAATGATGTTAAACATATTTTTCATTACCTAAAACGTACTATTGATTTGAGATTATTTTATTCTCAAAAGTCAGGATTTGCTTTATTGGGATTTGCACATATAAGTTATCTATCTGACCAACTAAAACTAAAACATAGATATGATATGTGTTTATACGTGGATGAACAACTATATCATGGTGCCACGCGTTTTATGCAACATGAATTATATCGCAATTGTATGGTGTCAAGTTTTTGTCATATAGTATTGGAGTAAGAGTGTTGAACCCACATGGATTGATATTTGATTTTATACTAAGTACTATAATTATGTAGCCTCTATTTTATCTAAATGAATGAATTTTATAATCAATGTTTTTTAAACTAAGATGGTGACAAATTCAACAAATAAATGCAAGCTAGAAGAATAATCAAGTGAGGAAGCCTAGGGTTATGATTTCACTTAACTATCAAATATGATTCTAAAAAACTTAGTTATCTCTAATCAATTTTCCATGTTTATAAGCAAGAAACGCGAGTGCCGGATAAAAATTAATCATATAAATTAATTCCAATATTTCTATTCCGAATTAAAATATAGAATTTATCAAGTTCGTGGTTCTTAAATGGAACATGCTTCAAAGGAATTATACTTTTTCTCGAAACCTATAATTTCATAGGTTGTGTTATTTTTATGATCACGCCTAAATTTTACTCTCTCGAGTGCCAGAATTGACTAGTATCAAATCATTCAATTAGTGGTCAATTAATTGAAAGCATTAAAATCATAACACAAACAAACGCATGCGGAAAATCTAATAGAAATAACTAAAATTAATCAATTCATATTCTCAAGTTTTTGGTTACAATCAAACTCTAGCTAATGAATTTATCTCATGATATAATCTATGAAAATACTAAGATTCATATAAAAAGGCATAGGGAAGAGAATAGAAAAACTAGGATATAGATCTTCAATTTATTCTCTTGTTCTTTTTTGTCTTGTTCTTGAATCTCTTGATGTTTTTCCTCCTTGCTTTCTTGAAGAATTGTGTTGAATTTTCCCTCGCCCCTTGAATAGTTCTCTCCACTAGAATTAGGTTTTAAATGTTGTATTTATAATATTTTATAGTCTTGGAAGTGTTGGAGTCTTGTTGGGCCAAGAAAAATGAAAATCAAAAACCATTTTTTCTTGCACAACGGCGCGCCTTGTCGCCCATGATTCTGATTTTTTTTAGCAATGGCGGCACCCATCGTTGCGCGTCATTCATTATTTTTATCATAACTCTTTCTCTCGATATTCGATTGATGTGATTCAAGATGTTTTGAAAATGTGACTCAAAGGGATACAACTTTGATTCAGATATCATTTTCCAATTCAAGTGTTTGATGTATAAAAAATGAGTCTCAATATAAGACTACGAATGTGGAGCATAACTTTTCGGTTAGAAAATGATGTGTGATCATACTTTGACTATATTTGATCCATTTGACTTCTTTCTTCATCTAATTGACTCCAAGCGCTCTCGAATCTTCATTTTGATATCTGACACAACATTTGAGTATTTGAACTTTAGTCCCAAAACTTTGGATCTCTTACAATTTGGCCATTTCTCCAATTTATCAACTTTTGCTTATTTCCTCCAATTTTATCAATCTATATCACAATATCAAAACACATACTTAAACGTTCTAAAACTCGCAGAAATGAGTTAAATATCAAGTTTAGATAATATTTAAAGTATGAGTGAAATATACTCATCACATGGGGATATGTAAAGCAAACCTTAATAACAACATTTTCAAATCATCTTGAAATTATTGCAATGGGTAATTGGCGCAAAACGTCCCTACCTATGACGGTTGTTGTGGAAAACGTCCTTACGTTCAATTTTTTGGTGCAGAACGTCCCTACCTTTGCATTTTCTTGCGCAAAACATCCTTTTGACCAATTTTTAACATAAAATGACCATTATACCCTCTTATATAAATAAAACAAAAAAGAAAGGAAAAGAAAAATAAAGAATAAATTGCAATCTAGTCCAAAACATTTTAAAAAGTGCAAATCAATCCAAATAAATTATTAAAAATAATAATAAAAAAAAATAACAACTTTTCTTTCCTATCCCTCTCCTCCACTCCGTCAGCCTCCAAATAAAAGGTTTTTATTTTTATTTTTGATTATTTTTAATATTTTAATAATTTATTTGGATTGATTTGCACTTTTAAAAATGTTTTGGACTAGATTGCAATTTATTCTTTATTTTTCTTTTCTTTCCTTTTTTGTTTTATTTATATAAGAGGGTATAACGGTCATTTTATGTTAAAAATTGGTTAAAAGGACGTTTTGCGCAAGAAAATGCAAAGGTAGGGACGTTCTGCACCAAAAAATCGAACGTAGGGACGTTTTCCACAACAACCGTCATAGGTAGGGACCTTTTGCGCTAATTACCCTTATTGCAATCCATGAACCACACAAAAATGTGTATGGTTGAGAAACATGACCTACCATATACAAGTCTCATGCGGATTAACTTCAATAAAAAATAGTCTAACAATTTTGTATGAAAATAATGCAGTTTGTATTGCATAACTCAAATGAGCCTATATCAATGGTTATAGAACGAAGTGAATTTCTCCAAATTTTTTTTCATACATACGAGTTTCAGAAAAATTACGACATTAATATTTAACAAATTCTCTCAAGTGACAATGTAGCTGATTTATTCATAAAAGCACTACAAACAACTACATTTAAAAAATTGATTCACGAGAATGGAATGCGTTGACTCAAACACTTTCAGTGATCAACATTATAGGTAGTAGTTGTACTCTATTTCCTTCGCTTAGATTTTATCCCACTAGATTTTCATAGTAAGGTTTTAACGAGGTGTCATTTTTTTAGCTCCATGTAAATTCCGACACATAAATTCAGGTAATTTAGCTCTGATACTTATGCAATTAATCAATTTTAGTATAAACTGAAGAACATCATATCCCATTTTCAGGACCAAAAAGTAGTTAATGATACTTTCTTCTTCTTCTTCTTCTTTTTTTTTTTTTTTAATTCAAGAGTTGGAAAAATCCTATAATGTATTGTGTCGTTGTATGATTGATATGTAAATTTGCATATAATAACGATAATAGGAAATGATCAGTAGGAATTTAAACTGAAAGTGAGTGTTGTCAGTATTTTCTTTTTGGGGTTTTACAATAATTGCAATAGAAGTAGGGAGACTGTGGATTTTGTTTCGTCTAATAAATCAGTGAGTTGTGAAAGAACAAGGGAAAGAGAAGGATTTAACTTTAGCTGGTGACTTCAATTTGACTTTACACATTTAGACTTTTTAAAGTGTTTGTCACTTTTATTTTTATTTTCTATCACTTTTTGTTTTTTGAATTTGTGTCACTTTTAAAAAATTTATATCTTTTTTTTTTTATCTTGTCACTTTTTTTAAAAAAAAATTCTGTCATTTTTTTGAATTTTTATCAATTTTTGAAGTCATTTTCTTGAAATTTCTCTTTTTTTTTTGTTTTATTTTTATCACTTTTTGAAGTCATTTTCTTGAAATTTCTATCATTTTTTTGGGTGATAAATATCACTTTTTTTAAAAAGCCACATTTGTATGTCATTTTTAATAAAAAAAATTGATATTTAACTTTTAAAAGTGACACAAATAGAAAAAATGGCACTTAACTTTACATTGTATTTTTTCTACTTCCAAAATGCTTTTCATGACTTTTCAAAAGATCTTTATTTTTAAGTGTATTTTTGTAAGTCGTTCTTCTATTTTTTGAAGCCAGATATGAAGCCCAACCCCAATCTAAGCGTAAGCCCAATGTAGGTGAAGCCCACAAGTTCAAGCCCAATCGTAATGCCAATTTAAAACCGGGAAGAATACATAACACCTAGTTTTAAAGATTATATTTCATAAATAACAAACTCATTAAAATATTTCAAAAATCAGGTGATAAATAATTTATTAAATATTAAAACATAATATAATATACATTAATTATTTCTAAATATACCACCTCACCTATCACATCCTATCACTCCACTACACCACCTTCCCTCCATCTCTCCACAGGCGACGGCCATCAGCTCCAGCGACTGCTCCGACGACATCTCCGGCGACTGTTCCGGCGGCTATTTCCAAAAAATTAAAAATTGAAATTTCTACTTGTTTCTAAATCTGTGTATGCATGGATGATTATTGAGCTTTGATTCTCACCACATATATAAGCATTCAAAATCAATTATCCAAAGAAAATTTGTTAACCCTCTTTATTCTTCACGTCACTCTCTTGGATTCTAATTTAGCTGCAAAGTTCCAACTTTAATTTGGAATATGAATCTGTCCTCTCTCGTAGTTGATAACATTTGAGGTTAGGTAATAGATTCTGCCTTATTGCCACAATTTCTAAGGCATTCGAATTCTTATTAATAATCTACTCCAAAGGGTAATATTATGCCTTATAATGCAACGAGTTACTGGTTGTTCAAAACAAAATGTAACATAGTAATAGTATCGAACAAATACTAAGCGTAGAATGTGTTTGAAAAATTGTTTTTAAGATTATAAAATGGTCGATCATCATTTTTATCAACATTTTGTAATGCCCATGAAAATCAACCTTTATCAAACAGTTGAAAGATCCTCCTACTGTAGTTTAGCAGCAAATGAAAAGCCTACTTTCTTCCACAAAGCATTGGAAATGATGAGCTCCCTTAGCACTGGTCCAAGAAACAGCATTCTTGCAAAATTTTAGATTGCAAGTACATTGAATACATAGCATAGCATAAACCCTACAAATAGTATCAAATTTCAATTTTCAACCAAGGAAAAGATGAAAATGACTCCATTTAATCTTCTGCATAGCGTATTCCTCCTTTTCACCTTGTTTTCAATAATCATCCGTCCATGTATATTTCCAGAAAATTTTTAAGTCACTTTATATAATCAAACCGTTGACACATGTTATCTGTGACTAATTGTGACCAAGTTTGTATTCAATGTGACTAAATTTGTGTTCAGTGTGACTGTCTGTGACTAATTGTGACCAAGTTTGTATTCAATGTGACTAACTGTGACCAAATTTGTGTTAGTCTGTGACCAATTGAATCTTAATTGTGACCGTATATGATCAAGTCACAATCGGTCACAATTAACATAAAATTGATCACAATCGATCACAGTACACACATATTTGGTCACAAATGATGAGCACAAACCAACACCACAATCCACCACACGTCATCACCACCATCACCTCAAATGCACCACCACTATCTCCTCCAACTTTCATTTCCTTCTTCATTTTCCTCTTCCTCCGTCGGAATCGGACGCCGCGTTGGTGAGAAACACAGTTCAGGTTTACTGCCTCTGGTATGTAATGAGATCACGGAAATCAAAACCTCGGATCACGCTAAAATAAATATAGTCGGCGTAAAAAACAAAGCGTTTATTATACCAAATGTGGTAAAAGATGTTGTAATCGAGTCTAAGGGCAAAAAGGGAAGTTTCGAGAGCAATGGGTCGAGTACTACCCGGAGCAAATCGTCCTCTGATATATCTGCGTCCACCGACGTCGGGCCGATGGTATAGTTTGAAGGACCTGAAAATCGCAACAAATCGATTTTCGAATGATAATGTGATTGCTCGTCCTCAAGTTTTTAGGCAAAGTCTTCAGGTACCTTGCCACTATGATCCCAAGCGGAAACATAATCCCCCAACTCACTACATTTAGTATCCCATGAATCTGAAGGAAAAATCACCAAAAGTATTATATTGAAAGCTTCTCTTATTGGCTAACATTAGACAAAAGCTCATCAGAAGAAAGTAACAATTATGAATTATGAATTATATAATGAAAACTTGAATATAAATAGAAAGATAGGTTCCATTCATAACTATTTATTACTCTGGAAATGATAATTTGGAAAAAGGAGACTTACATTCTTTTTCTTGGTTCGAGATTCACTAATGTCTTTACCTTTTCCTTTCAACAAATCAAGGCTCCCTTTGGAGTTCAAATTCTCCGGCTGAAATCCATGTTTATCCGGCCATCTTTCGTAACAGAAGATCCCACCTGCCATACGTGGTTCACCATAGTCTTTCCGTTGGCCGGCGGCACCAAGGTGGAAAACAGTCTGATCATACCGCCGGAGCTCTCAGCCGATGATTCCTTAACATCGTAAGACTTGATGTTATAAGTCTTGACGGTCATTACACCTTTGGAGTCCCCGAAAGCGATAAGGGTCTGAGCCCCCACCATCCCAGTACCCGTTGGGTTGATGGCCCATGAAATCTAACCATCAGAGCTAGCCGGAGGGGCAATGAAGGCCACAGAGAGTGTCGAATTTGCCGGTTCATAGGTCCAGAGGAGGTAGGAATTGAGAGAAGGGAGATCGTTACAGAAAGTGTAAAGCTTGTTATTGGTGAAGGTCTGTGAGTTATAGGTGGCAGAATACAACGGTGAGATTAGAGAAAATGTTATGAGGAGAGTAATTGCGTGCACAGAGACCACCATGAATGGGAAGGTAATTGCGTGCACAGAGACCGGTTTGGCCGTTGTGGCGGCGACGTGTGGTGCCGGGGGAAAGTAGGGAATGAACAGAGAGGAGATGGAGGAATGATTAGGGTTTGTGATTGAAATTTGGTTGGGGGTAGGTGGTGGGTGGGTATATAGATTAATTTAATTTTATAATATCATTCTTAATATTAATTGTGATATTAATATCTGATTTTTGATTAAAAAAAGTTTAGACCTAAGTTTTGAAATTGTAAAACTAAATGCCTGGATTTAGGTAATTTTCTCTAATATAAGTCCCAGTGGGCTTGGCCCATCTTTTAAACTTAACCTGGTCCAACATTTTATTAATCAAATTAATTAAATTTGGTCCATGAATTAATTAATTCGAGCCTATTAATAAGCAACTCAATTAATTAATTATCCAATACTTGTGAATTAATTAATTGGTAAATATCATTCTTTTGGTTCTCTTTTGTGATTGACCCATTAGGTTCCCATCGCGATGTCAATGACGTGAGTTATTATTTTGATATGATCAAAATTGATAAACTAAAATACCACTTTTAATTTATCATCAATTCACATCTGTCGTCCCAGATTGACATCTAACAATGTGTCGGGCAATATATGTGACGGAAAATGTCATGTGGTATGACTAAATCAAATTTGTTCATTTACCGTGAAACTATAATCCTTTTGTCAATATGATCCGATCAATAATGAGATATAGATATGTGTCGATCTCAATTATTGATCATATTTTTTTATCACTGTTAAGTCAATGTTAGTTAAAAACTCTTTTTCGGCTTATGAGTTCACCTTAGCCAAGGATTTCATTATCAACTTAACTAGATAAAATATAGATCATAATCTCTTACTATCAGAGTGACGAATCATCTATTAATCATTCACAACCTTCATATGATTCTTGACATACCCGAACGATGTTGTATTAGCGACCCTTGGCAGAGCAACATTCAACATCACCAAAGTATGATTGTCCATAAGGCACTATGATGACCTCAAGTCAAATGACCAATTTCACTACCGGACGTTAGAAATTAACTACTGACACTCGGATAGCTATCCATATGAAATCTCTCAGTGGGTCTCCAATGCTTTGTTCTATAACAAAATATTCACGTGTTCATTCAAGTGTCACTACACTTTAACTTATAAGATCAGCTACTTATTTAAGAAGTAAAAAAGTCACACATGATGGTCTATCCGTAATAACGATATTCGTATCTCGTTATTATATACGACTACGAACGATTTAAGATTCAGTCATATGTAATTTGTATATCAAAATCACAACTCCTTGTGATTTGCAAATTACCAAGACTTGAATCTACGGATTCTATTATTTAATTTATTAGAATATTAATTTAATTAAATAATATATATTGCCATAAATACGCATCGATAATATATATTAAAAGTGTTTATGTCCAAAGTTGATTGGACCTAGGGCATAACACTTACAATATGAGCTTGTAATGGTGTGGAGAGATTCGTTGATATATTATATGTTTGTACGGTTAACTTAATTTTCGTTTTAGTCTATTATAGTATCTTAATTTATCATTCCGCAAATGACTAGTTCTGTTTCATAATGTCTAGTCAAAGATTATTACCAAGATACATTTTTTATAAATGTTGCAAGCATCTCATTGTAGCGCTCAATTCTAATGAATAGAAGTGCGTCTAAAGTAATTTACTCTTCTATGACATTAGACTTTACAAATAGTACAAATGTATGTTTGGTATGTAGTACTAGACATGACTTGACGGTATAATAAATAAGATTTTTATCTTATTTTTCTTCTTTAATATTATTGTCTAGTTTGAATTTTTTATTCGACTTTACAATGGTGTTAGTATACATCTCTCCTAAAAGGTTGAATGAGAACAATTTTTATCTAAGACGTTCTTTGTCAGGGTCAATGGCTTCAATGTCTTATCTTAATAAAAAGTGCAATGTCAATACTAAATACACATTAAGCTCGAGAAAATGGTGAATAAAGATAAAGTCCTGGTTTCACGGACTGTAGGTTTGGCTCCCGAGGTACAACGTCTCAAGGTCGCCTTTCCTTTTTTCTTAGGCTGGCAAGTTCGAACAATTGGCATACACGCATACTATGAGTAGGATGTTAGGAAGAATACATACATATGATCATATGATTTGTGCATTATTTGGTAAAATAGGCCTCGCGCCTAGTTGTTAGCATCATTGTCGTGCCGAATAGGGAAATAAGCATTCTCACTGCGTGACATTCTCCCCCATTTGAATTCGCTTATGTCCTCATAGCGAGAACTGAGTTTTGCATCAACACGCAACCGTCTCATTGCAAGAAGAACAACGGCGCTCTATATGTACATGCATTCACAAACCTGCAGTAACTCGTACTTACCGCCTTCGACACCAACTTTCACCTTCTGCCTCTCCGAGCATTGGTTCATCGGGTGGACGACCCCCAAACTGCAGCACCTCAACGCATGTCAAATAATTGTGCCCTACAATGTGCGCTCCTCGAAAATTCCTTGAAAGGTACCTAGGCAATTGTGCAACGCTGCCCTTTTTCATCCTTCTTGCCCACAACTTCCTTCATTGTGTTATGCCGGTTGCCGACACGATCCGTGGCCCAAAGTCTTTTCTGCACAAGAACACACGACATTGTCCCATAACAACACCATATGCTCGAGCAACCCATTCTGATACCAATTTTCACAGACCGCAGGTTTGGCTCCCAAAGTACAACGCCTGAAGGCCGTATTCCCCTCATTCTTAGGCCGGTAAGCCTGAATAATTGGCATACATGTACGCTATGAGTATGCTGTTAGGGAGAATACCTGCATATGATCATATCATTAGTGCACCATTTGGTAAAATAGGCATCGCGTCCTACTGTTATTGTCGAATGTGGAGATAAACATTCTCACTGCGTGACATTCTCCTCCATTTGAATTCGCTTACATCCTTGTAGCGAGAAGTGAGTTTCATATCAACACGCATCCGTCTCATTACAAGAAGAACAACGGCACCACTCTATATAGACATGCATTCACAAACTTGCAGTAACTTGTACTTACGGCATTCGACACCAACCTTCACCTTCTACCTCTCTGAGCATTGGTTCCTTAGGTGGACGGCCTCCAAACCCCAGCGCCTCAACACATGTCGAATAATTGTGCCCTGCAATGTGTGCTCCTCGAAAACTCCTTAAAATGCACCTAGGCAATTGCGCAACGCTTCCCTTTTTTACCCTTTTTGCCCACAGCTTCCTTCGTCGTGTTCCCCCAGCTTGCTGACACGATTAGTGGCCCAAAATCTTTTCTCCGCAAGAACACACGACATTGTCCCAAACAACACCGCATGCTCAAGCGAACCCGCTCTGATGCCAACTTTCACGAACCGTAGGTTTGGCTCCTGAGGTACAATGTCTTAAGGCAGTCTTCCCCACATTCTTAAGCCGAAAAGCCCGAACAACTGGCATACATGCACACTATGAGTATGATATTAGGGAGAATACCTGCATATGATCATATCATTAGTGCTTTATTTGGTAAAATAGGCATCGCGCCTAACTGTTAGCGTCCTTGTCGTGCCGAATAGAGAGATAAGCATTCTTACTGTGTAACACCTGGTGTAGCTAAACATCATCATATTTTTAGTAGATTTTATAAAAGTCGATGAAAAGTGTGATTGAAAAGTTGATGAAAATTATGAGGCCCATGAAATTTTTAGTTAAAATTATTTGTTCACTTAGACTTAAATTTAGCTACGCCAAACGAGAAAAATCAAGTGAATTTGGTGTACGGATTTATTTTCCTTGACAATAAAGAAGGGAAAGTTTATTGAGATGACTGCAAAAAGTAGAAACACAAAATCACGGGCTAACATTGTTTGGTTTCTTCCACATGCAAACAAAAATCCTGCATTAAAACCTCTTTTTAAGTGTTTTTGTTTGTTTCTCATGAAAAATTCACAAATAGACGCGCCAAAAGAATCACGAGACTCCAATCACTTCTCCACTAACTGTACACACATATTTATATATATTATTATATGCATATGAAAAGAACACAAACTGGGCAGTTCAGTTTTTTTAGAAAGAATGCAAGATACTGAGAAATCTTATGTGGAACAACAGCTTCAGCCTGATGATGATGCTGAAGCCGAAAATCCAACACACTTCAAGAACTCTCTGCAAGTTAGTCTGTATCTCTGGTAAATAGCTAATCATATTATAGTTTTAATGCTAAGTATTCATTATCTGTTTATTGCAGGAGCTGAAGGACTTGGGCTCTCAGCTTCATCATGCTGCTGATTATTGCCAAACTTCTTTTTTGAATGACAAGCACAAGGGAATGTAAACTCTTTTCTACCCTACTGATGTCGTTGTGAAGTCTAATTATTGTCACTAGACGGAGTTCCTCGATCAAATTTGAATAAAGATAATTTAAGATTTTCACACTTACAATTTCGATTTTGCCATAATTTATCTTTTCAATACAAAGTCGTGATAAGGGTTTTGTATAACCATAAGAGAGATGTTAGAGAAGATACGATGTGCTAGTTTTTTTCTTGTAAACTTTTATTTTTTCCGTCATAGTAAATTATTGCAGTAATGGAAGATGACATAGTCTCACATTGATGCGACCCTCTATAAATCTTGCGTGTTCTTGTGTTTATGTTCTTTGTGCGAACTTATTACTCTTAGTGGTAGAATTTGAGTTTCTAATTCTCAACATATTTTGCCCACTATAATACTCAATATCAAATATACCACGAGACTTCAAAAATTTAAAAAGAATAATACAAATAGAAACTCTAATGGGAACGAGGAAGAGTTGAATCACTAGATAGCTTTGTTAATTAATATTTATTTTTATTTTTAAACATAAAATTTCTTAATTTCATGCATCTATTAATGGATTGAAAGTTGGAGATCTGTTCTAACAAAAGTTTTGGTTTGCAGTACTGTGGTGGAGAGCACCAAGGAGTACATATGCAAGGCTATGGTTATAATTGTTGATCATTTAGGCAGCATATCATCTAATTTGGAATCAAGCGTTTCAATGACCAATACAATTCCCGAAACTCAACTAAGGATTGAGACCTTGAAACAGGTTAATAATTCTTTACACAAATACTAAAATAATCCTTTCGGTTTTATTTTTCTTATTTTTGGTTTTGCGTTGTAAGTGTGTTTGATACCCATTTTTTTTAAATACCGAGTTTTGAAATAGTAATTTTTTGGACAATGTGTGGTTAAACGGTAGAATTTTTCATAGAAGTTTACTGAATTCCACTTGAAGTGTGATTGGTAGTCGGCAAAAAATAAAAATAAAATTTGCGAATCAAGTACTGCCAGCGCAGCACTAGTAAAGAATCTGTAAAGAAAACCCAGTACACTTAGCTTTTTCTAATGGTTATGTTTTGTGGTGTTTACAGAGACTTTTAACGTGTCAACAGTACTCAGATAAGCTTGCTCTGACAAACATTTACTGGAAGGCTGATTTTCAAAGATATAACCGTCACTATACGTCAAGTAAATATTATAATTCTTTCTATTTTTTTATTTTATTTTTAATTTCTAATAATACCTTTGTTCTATGATGACATAGTCTTTCTGACTCCCATCTCTGTGTATCAGCTCCGGCGGATTCAGCAAAAACGAGTCAAGAATCTAGGTAAGATCAAGTATTTGTGGTTGTTGTGGTAGTGGCAGATGGTGGTATGGGGATGGTGGTGTAAGGACGACAATGGTGGTGTTTTTTATATGCAATAATATTATTTGTACAATCATGGATGACAATTTTATTAATAATTGAAATTGTTGGTTTCAAAAATAATTTTTTGTTAAAACTGTTTAATGACATAATGTCACATGACGTTCTGAAAAAAAAAATTGTCATCCATGAATGTACATCAAGCATGATTCTTATATACGATGTTTGTCGAACAAAAAATAAAGAGTTAGGTAATAGTCCACAAAAAAATTGATCCATGTAAAATTAGAGACAAGAAAGTAAGGGTAATAGAGGGCTGTAATACAACTTGTTAGATCATCTTCAAGAAGTTTTTTAAATATAAGATGCTTTCCATTTTAAAAATATTTTTTTGATAAATTTCATACTTAAAAAAATTAGACAGTTTCATGTGTGAGCTTGACTCGACCCATCACGTGCTAATCCAAGCCCCACTTTTGGACAACGAGACATGTTCAACTCGACTCATGGGCCCTAGAACCCCGAGCTTGCCTAAGAATCAAGTCGAGTTGAGCCAAGCCTAGGATCTAAAGTTGCCACCCCTATTGAGATTGTTTAGATTTTTACCTCATAATATTTTAAAAAAAAGATAGCAATGTATAATTCCCATACATTTCTCATATGTTTTTTGTTTCTTATGTTTATAAAGCCAATATCTTATAGATGAACAAAATTTTATTTATTATATCCTATTTCAAAAACCTGCGTGACATCTAGGGTGTGTTTGATCCACATTATTTTGGAAAAATGTATTTTGAAATAGTAGATTGATGGAAAATGTGTGGTTGAAAAAGAAGGAAAAATTATTGATGTGATGAAAAATATTATTTTATTGAAAAATGTGTGGTTAAAAATAAGTAGAAGAATGAGAATGAGAATTTTAATGTAGCTCAAACAGGAGTCTAATGTTAATTTATTTATTTAATCGAAAGTCTGACACGTGCAATATTCTTGTTTTGTTTGGTACATGTTAACTATGGACCAGTACTAGAAAAACAGAAAGGTCTCCAAATCCAGGTAATTACAGAAAAAAAAAAAAAAAAAAAAAAAAACTATATAATTAAAAAAACATTTTAATAACCAGAACTCTAAATGTTTCCATATATATACTTGGGGTTTTGCAGGGTTGCTGGTTGGCAATAGCCAATCAATTCTGCCAAAAGCTGAACAGACATTTTTTCAGTTTCAGGTGAATTATAGTGTATAATGCTATTTGTACATCGGGATTGACACCCCGATATACAGACCCCCTCGGTTGTGGGTCCCCTCTCTTGTGAGGGGGTCTGTACACCGAGGTGTCAACTCCGGTGTACAAATAGAATGGTCATTTCTTTTATGTATACTTGCACAAATTTATTGTAGGGGCAATAAAGTAAATTGCATAGTAATTGAAAATTCTACTTGCGGTGCTATTAAAGCTTATATATTTTGATTGTAGGCGACCTCGAAGGTCAAACGTGGCATGCTGAATTGGAAAGTACTGAACAACAAAGAAATGAAATCACGGATTACGCGACGTGGTAGACGGATTCGAACTTAATAATCATTTTTATTTAGTATATATATATATATATATATATATATATTCTATATGTTTAATCATAGTGTTTGCTCTGGAAAATGTTGGTTTTTGTATAACCAATGCACTATTCATGGTGCTATCGTAGAAAACGCTTTATTTGAAGATGGCGACGGTGCAAATATTCTTTCTTAAATACTTAAATGTGCATAGATTTAAGGAAAAAATAATAATTATACGAAAGATTCAATAATGCGAATCTAGATAAATATTCAACCTATGGAATGACCAAATAGATCTATGAGAGTAATTTTTTTAAAAAAAAAAAAAAAAAAAAAAGTAAGCGACCATCAAAATTTAGATAACGAGGTTTAGATAAATATTTATCTGTGTTAAGGTGTGTTTGAGTCATATTATTTTGAAAGAATGTATTATGGAATAGTAGATTGATGGAGAATGTATGGTTGAAAAAGAAAGAAAATTATTATTTTATTGAAGAATGCGTGATTGAAAATAAGTAGAAGAATGAGAATATAAATTTTAATGTGTACCAAACATGGGCTTAATTTGAAATCTGTGTCCTATAAATTAAAATATTGGGATGACTTGTCGAGGAAATTAATCGAGAACTACTTGTTATTTACTTTAAAGATAATTATATTCACCCAACAATTTTGACAACAAACTATAACACAATTTACTTGCAATGGGCGCTCGTAACCTTTGCTCCTTTTTGAACTTATTTATTAATATTTTGTTTCAACCTTCTATTAATTTGAATATATCGTCCCTATTGGTGGCTTTCATCCAAAAAAATTCATTAAGAAAGCGTTAAAAAGACCTTTTGACATTTTGTATTTAAAATAAGCAAAATAAATAACAAATAAAATATGTGTTCTTCATTTCAATGTGTTTTCGCGCGTTTTTGCAACCCGCCAACAATTACGAGAAAGAGGGGTCAGACGATTGTGTAAGGAACAGACCTCTTGAGACAAAGTCCCAAAAATGGGTGCGTTTACTAGTGAAGAATTACAATTGGGAAGTAGACAAAACGCCTCCAAGGGGCGCAAGCACACGAGTACTGAAAAAGGATTAAATTTAAACTAAGGAATAAAAATTACATGATCTCTTGTAGAGAGTTTTTGATTCGGTCTTTCTTCTATGACGTTACTTCCTTTTATACTTCTTGAGCATCCTTTGGTTATCGAAACTGCTCAGACTTGTTCCATATCCTTCGCAACCGTCCACTCTTTTAGTGAGGAACCGCTTGTTTGGGGAGTAGTTGCTTAGTAACCGTTGCCACTACCCTTGCTGCTTCCTGGATCGTGGGATCGTGCCGGGTTCACTTGCCAACCGCTTCCAGACTATATCCTTTAGACTTGTCTGATTCTGGGCGACTTGGGGTTCTGGGCGACAATGAGGCTGTCGTCCTGGGCGATTGTGCAGTACTACCCTCGTTCGGCCTCTGGGCGTCCCACAATCTTGGGCGATGGTATTCCTTTGCTCTTGGGCTTCCAATATTCAGGCTTTTCCACAGGCCTCTAGCTTGGGCTTTTCTTCTTGGGCCTTTTAATTGGCTTCCGTTGGGTCTTTATCTTGGATTTCTCAATTGGACTTCCCTTTGATTTTGGGCTGCATTTTAGTGTGTCAACAATTACCCCCCAATATGGCAGAATTAATACTAATCATTAATTTTGCCATATTCATTCTGTATCTTTCCCGCAATATTTGAACTTCCCCAGAATTTCAATCGTCGCTTGCGTTTTAGTGCCTGAAAGGTTGCGACGTTATAAACCCTTAAAACCCCAAAAGTACGCGGCATTCTTTTTCATTTACATCTCTGCGGCATTACGTCTTTCTCTCGCCATTTCACCTTGACTAAAGGGTCTTGTACCTGTGCATATCCTGATTTGGGGATCTTCGTCGCCTCATCATCCACGTTGCTTAGAGGGTTTTGCTCTTCCAGACAATCCACCTTATGAACTTCCCAATCCAGGCTCTGCTCCATCTCGGACACCATTAATTTGTCCTTCAGCATCTTTAACGCCACTTCTTCTTTCTTCATACATTCACATTCTTTATTGAAAGCCATCAATTTGGCTTTGAAGGCCTGAATTTCGGCCTCTTGTTTTCGTTGTTGAAAACTCATTTAAGGTTGTTTGGCTTCTTTTTTGCCAATTACTGGCTCTTCCAGGGCCACTATGTTTGGCCTCATTTGATTAAACATTTCAGTGAGCGAATCTATTGAGAAAGGCTCTTCGCTTCGGGCAGTAATTTAAGTTTCTTCCCCATCTTGAACCACTCTGACAGGCCCATAATTCCCTTCATACATGAACCTCTCTACTGAATTCGCTTCGGCCACAAGGGCCTATGATCTGCCTGTACCACCTCTGCTTCCCCTTTGTCGTTCCAGAAGACTAAACATTGATGGAGTGATGAGGGGATACATCGACTGCCATGGATCCAGTCTCTTCCTAGTAACACGTTGTAGCTGGTAGGACCGTCTATCACGAAGAAAACAGTAGTCCTAGTGGTTGTCCCTACAGTTATATCCAATGGCATAACTCCTTTTGCTGAAGTTGCCCCACCATTGAAACTTGTAAGAATGACTTCTGTTGGAATCATGACGCCTTCTGTCTTAGCAAATTTCCTCATCATCCTAGCTGGAATGGTGTTTATAGCCGCTCCATTGTCAATAAGTACTTTTACTACTGGTACACCATTAACCAAGGCTTTGACATACAGTGGCCTTAAGTGTTTGGTTAACCTCATCGCTGGTTTGTTGAAGATGACTTTTTCAGCAGCATCTATTTCCACTTCCTGCCTATTTTCTGGTGGGCCATCTCTTGGTGATAGGTCGACGTGCAGCACATCGGATTGAGCCTTCTTTCCTTGGGTTTCTTCATTCTCTTTTTCCAATACTTCTTCCTCAATTACCCAATTTGTAGGAGGAGGCATTATTCTAGGGGGTGATCCATATTTTTCAGAGCGATGTACTCTCTTTTTCCTTTTTGGCGTCCCATACAACACATAGAAATCAAACGGTCGACCAGATGGTTCTCCCAACAGATCCACCTCGCGGACTCCTTCCTGGTGCAGTTGTTTCAACAGGGTGTTGCGCGACACTCCCCTTTTCCGTCTCTCTGCTTCTAAATCAATTTCTTCTTCAACATCTGTCATACCATCGTCCTCTCCATCATCACACATTTCTCTGGACGTTTGGCCTTCATCGCAGACTAGCACACAAGTTTCTTCCTCATTATCCTCTTTTTCTTTGCTTTTGAATTCGTCGGCCAACAGGTAGTTGTTAGCCAGGACATGAGGTAATGTGCCAAACTGGATGGTTAGAGGTTGGTCAGGATCATCTTCATCTTTCCTGTCTCGCTCAAACTTCGATCTTCCAGACGAGCTTTCCGGCAATTCTCCCATTGATTCGCCAGTGCCTGTTTCTTCACTATCTTCAAAAGCATTTTCGTTGGCTATTTTGAGCGTTTTGGGCGCTCTAGGGCATGATCCTCCTTGCTGTTACCTTATCATCCGCCCGTAATTACGTTGGTAACGCCTTTGTTGGGTTCTTGTCATTTCATTGAATGGCACTATCCTTCCTGCATTGTTTTGGAACGAATGCCATACATTGGGCTGGCGAGGCTGCGGCCTAAATGTTCTTCTTTGGCTGGCCGTCCCAAACCCCCTTTCTCTAGGTAGTTCTCCGTACAACGGCACCCTTCGCCCCCTGACAGGCTGAGCGACTGGCATGAAATCAGGGCGATGGTGGAATGGCCGTGTCGTTGATGACCCTGTATTTGCTTTCAATTCGTGCTTACATCTGTCGCACAGCACATCTTCGCCCTGCTTGGGCTCTTTCCCTTTGATGCGTTCAAAAACGCTGAGAGGGTTTGGATTCTTCTTCTTCGTCATCAATCACCAGTTTAAACCTTGGCAATTTATTTTTCAAACCAGTCGTTATCATATTCATTGCCAGTGGCCGTGGGAACGGATCTTCATCCACCGCCATCTTTTTCTTCTCTTCGAACGTAATTCGTCCTGATTCAATAGCGTCCTGCAATACATGGCGAAAAACCATACAATAATTAGTCGCATGTGACCACGCATTATGCCATTTACAGTATTTTTTACCCTTAATTTGTTCAGGGTCTGGCAATTTGTGTTTGTCGCTCAACCTTATCTGCTTATCCTTATATAACTTGTCGGATATGAGGTCAGCTTTGGTTACGTCGAACGAGAACGTTCGCGTTTTTCTGCTTTCACCCTTTGCAAGTTCATCTTTGCCCACTATTTTTGGCTTAACTAGCATGGGACAAGTATATGCTTCTCCCTTTACTAACTCAGCCAAGCATATTTCTGTCTGGTCATGATAACCGTCATCAATAGTATGAACATTGAAATTCGGGTCTTTATAATAAGTCTCTTTACTGGAATTTTTCATTTGTTCTTCCTCTCTTACTAGTCGCTCATACCTAATGACGTTTGCGCTAAGTTGAAATAAATCTGGGAATTCTCTATCCTGGAATTTTTTCTTTAAATCAAAGCTTAAACAACTTTGTGCGATTTTGACAAATTCCTTTTCTGGCAGCGGCACAAAGCATTTACTTCTGGCCGTTTTGAACCTTTGTATGAAATTTTCTGCCCATTCGTTAGGCAATTGACGTAAATTTGCCAAATCGGCCAGTGTAACTTCAGACTCAGTTTTGTAAAATTGAGCATGGAATAACTGCTCCATTTGCTGCCAAGTTTGGACGGAGTTTGCTGGAAAATTAATGAACTAAGAAAAAGCTACCCCTGTTAAGGAACTTGGGAACAACCTCAACTTATGGTAATCATTCACTTCACCACTTTGCAACGTGAATCTCCCTACATGTTCTAGTGTAGACACTTCTCCTAGGCCAGTGAATAGTAAGAATTCCGGTACTTTGTACCCTCTAGGCCATGGATATGCCTGATCTATCCAATCAGGATATGGCTTGGTGTAAATCGGCCTAATCACCGGACGTACCCCAACTGCTATTTGATCTTGCACTATTTCCATAATCTGGTTTCTTAGCACGGCGTTAGGTCATATGGGTTTCCCATTGGCTGATTTACTGGCTGATTCGTGGGAGGCCTAGTGGTCTGCCCTTGATTGGCCATAAAAGTGCCATTATTCAGGTTGTTATGACCGGTAAACTGAGTGTTTAAACCGTCATTCGTACGCAAACCGTTCTGTCCATTATTTGGGACATTGTCTCTCATGGTAGTACTACCCCCCAGGTTAGACGTAGTGTTACCATTATTCACATTTATGGTTCTGTTTCCCCCTGGGTTTGAAGTAGAAGGGCCGAAAGGTGGCTCCAGATTTGGGCCGGAGTTTACACCAAGAGAATTGTACGGCGAAGTATGCCCCACGATAGTCCTAGACTGGAAGTGGTTATCTATAGGCATAACAGGTTGACACATTTGGCTTACCAACTTATTCATGATTTCATTCAACGTATTCAGTTGTTTAGCCATATTATCAAAATGCCTATTCTCGTAATGTGAGGATATTAGAAAATGGCTAAAAAGAGTTCAAATTTTGGACACGGGTACGTGAGTATGTCTTTTACATTCAATTTTTTTTTTTTTTTAAAATTTACATGTAAAAAAGTTTGTGGCAATTGTTAAAAGTATAACATGTCACTTAAAGCCAAACAAAAATTCATGCTAAAGTCTAAAAATGCGAAAAAAAAACATACTAATTACTATAGACAAAAAAAAACAAAATGAGAAATGACATTAAAAAAAAAAAAATTAATTACAATTGACATACCCGCTTGAAAATTGAAGGATCCGCCCCATATTTCGTACCCATAACCATGTCATATCGTGTCTACACGAGTATGCCGATAGGAATGCCAAGTCTAGACATCACAACATCCTTCATTGCCGTCTTTACATCTAATTATAGATGGAAGGAGCTATGATGAGCTTGCTACCCCGGACGGACCAAAAAAAAAAAAAATTGCCTTAAAAAAACCCACTGGGCATTGCCTTCAACAAAAAAAGGCCCACATTCTTCCCAAGTTCCCAACCTAAGCCGACAAGCCCAATAGCCCATTACGGCATTACCCAAAACTCCCTTCTCTTTTCCCCCGATTCCAAATCAGAGATTAAAACATTCAGCAGCTCAGCCCAATACCGTTCTTCTTGGTTGTAGGCGCATGGGCTAATTAATTGAAGGAATCTGTCTTCTTCTACTTGTGATGGAGTTTTTGCCAAACTTTTGTCTTTGTGACTTATAGATTGAAGGATTGGGGTTCCGCCATTACTATCACTGCTGTGTGTGGAGTATCTCCGGTTTATGTAAGAGCCTAAGAGGCTGAAAATACTATCTCGAGTTTCATGAGTGAAGGATTGCGGACTTCGGGTCCCCCCCCCCTGTAAAAATACAAACGAATTCCAAAAATATTAGTGGGTTGTGGCTTCATTAGAATGTATTTAGAATTTTAGATTGTTTCCCCAACCCCTCTAGTTAGTCAGTTGAATCTGGATGCTGAAATTGAATGCTGATGGTATATATAGCTTAAATTGAATGCTGAAATTGGATGGAGTTGGATGGAGTTGGTTGAATCTTGGAGCTGGATGGATGCTGAAATTGAATGAATTGAATGTTGATGGTCTATATAGCTAAGTGTTGAGTGTACCAGCAATTAGTCTGCAATTTGTATTCAGAAGCCATTATTTCTGAAGCATCAGTAATAGTGGTGAGACTTTCAGGGGAAGGGCGTTCTTAGATCACAAAAGTACTATTGTGCGTTTTGGTGAGACACATTGGAGAGGATCGCATTGTAATAGTACTTTGATTTTGATGTCTCACCTATACTTGATGTCATTAAAATGATTTTGGTTGATGGATCAACACGTGAACAAAGATGCGAGGCTGATAATTTATTGGACTTAATGCAATCTTTTGAGTTTGTGTTTAATCTACATCTCATGAGATCACCATATTAGGATTTCAAATGAATTGTCTAGCCCTATAAAGTAAAAGATAGGATATCTAAATTGCCATGAGTTTAGGTCAATTATGCCAAACAGACTCCAACAGATGAGGGACAATGAGTATGATTCTTTTTTGGATGAAGTATCTTTTTTGTTAAAAGCATAATATTGATGTTCCTTATATAGATAGTGGTTTGTTGCCCAAGTCACTCGAGACGTAATACCGAAAGAAAAAAAAAAAAAAAAAAATGACAAATTTTCATCGGTTCCGTATGAATTTATATTATTCTGTCATTTATAGCAACTTCAAGAATTGAATGATCTTTTTTTAGGTAAGTACAGAGTTACTCCTTTGTTTAGCATGTTTATACCACGATGATTCATTCCCTGATTTTGACAAGGATAAATGAATTCGGTTTGCTAAGTATTATCCTAAAGATTTTTCAAAGTAGAGCTCATGACACTTGATGATCAGTTTCGAAACTATATTGTTGATATGCGTTCCAACAAGGAATTTGGAGAATTGAAGAGACTTAGTGAACTTGCATTGAAGTTAGTTGTGACCAAAAGAAATAAGTGTATTCCCTTAGTTTAAATGCTGGTGACTTAGGATTAATCTTCGGTGCACTGCTATAAGTTGAAAGAGTATTAGTATTAATATTGTGAAGAATCGACTGCATAATCAAATTGAAGATCAATGGATGAATGATAGTTTAATTGTGTATGTTGAAAAAAGATCGTATTTAATGAAATTACTAATGAGACTATTATACGGCGTTTTCAAAGTATGAGAAGACGTAAGGAACAATTGTAAACAAATAAAAAAAAAAAAAATTTTGAATATTTTATAAAAAAGATGAGAAAAAGAGAGAGAATAAAATAAGTTAAATAGAATTTAGTTTTTTTAGTGTATCAAATGAGAACCAAAGTCACATGTTTATAGGGCAGCAATAGGGATAATTGTCGTAATAATTTTTAGAGCTGCATGGGTACAAGTGTCATTAACATTAAACCATAATTTACTTTCCTTTCACAACACTCTCCCTTGAATGACATATGCAAAAAATATCTGCCTCGTTAAACCTTGTTTGATAAAAATCCAATGGGACAAAAAGAAAAAGAAGGAAAAGAGTACAATTATTTGGATTATTAAATATAAATGATGCCTCATTAAAAACATTGTAGGAAAACCAGTAGGATAAAAAACCTAAGCGAAGGAAAAAGAGTACAGCTACTCCCCCTGATGTTGATCACTGAAAATCTTTGAGTCGACGCATTCCAATCTCGTGAACCAATTTCTTGAATGTAGATGTTGGCAGCGCTTTTGTAAATAGATCGGCCACATTATCAATTGAACGAATTTGTTGAATATTGATGTCGCCATTTTTCTGAAGCTCGTGTGTATGAAAGAATTTTGGAGAAATATGTTTCGTCCGGTCACCTTTGATATAGCCTCCTTTGAGTTGTGTAATACAAGCAGCATTATCTTCATACAAAATTGTTGGACTTTCTTTTGTTGAAACTAATCCGCATGACTCTTGGATATGATGTGTCATGTTCCTCAACCATACACATTCTCGGCCTGCTTCATGAATTGCAATGATTTCAGAATGATTTGAGGATGTTGCTGTCAATGATTGCTTTACAGATCTCCATGATATAGCTGTTCCTCCACGTGTAAACACATATCCTGTTTGTGATTTAGCTTTATGTGGGTCAGAGAGATAACCTGCATCTGCATATCCCATTAAAGCTGATCCCGACTTTTGAGAATAAAATAATCCCAAATCAATAGTACCCTTTAGGTAACGAAAAATATGTTTAACACCATTCCAATGTCTTTGTGTTGGTGTAGAGCTATATCTTGCAAGGAGATTTACAGAAAAAGCTATGTCGGGTCGAGTACAATTTGCAAGATAAGTTAATGCTCCAATTGCACTAAGATATGGTACTTCAGGACCAAGAATCTTTTTTCCATCTTCGGGTGGACGAAAAGGATCATTTTTTACATCAAGTGATCGAACAACCATAGGTGATGTCAATGGATGTGCATTGTCCATATAAAATCGTTTTAAGACTTTTTCTGTATATGTAGATTGATGAACAAATAATCCTTCTGAGAAATGTTCAATTTGCAATTCGAGACAGAATTTTGTTTTTCCCAAATCTTTCATCTCAAATTCATTTTTCAAATAATCTGCAATTTTGTTGAGCTCTTCAGAAGTTCCAATTAAATTTAAGTCATCAACATAAACCGCCACAATTGCAAATCCAATATTCGTTTTCTTTATAAAAACACATGGGCAGACATCATCATTTTTATAGCTTTCCTTCAACAAATATTCGCTAAGGCGATTATACCAGATGCGTCCAGATTGTTTTAATCCATATAATGATCTTTGCAGTTTAATTGAGAACATGGTTCTCGGGCATGTATCATTTGTTTCACGCACTTTGAGTCCTTCAGGGACTTTCATATATATGTCACTATCAAGTGAACCATATAAATAGGCAGTCACTACATCCATAAGGCGCATATCGAGCTTTTGTGACACAGTCAAACTAATTAAAAATCTAAAAGTGATGGTGTCCATTACAGGAGAATATGTTTCCTCATAATCAATTCCTGGTCTTTGTGAGAAACCTTGAGCTACGAGTCGGGCCTTGTATCTTGTAATTTCATTGTTTTCATTTCTCTTTCGTACAAAAACCCATTTGTATCCAACATGGATTACATTTCCAGGTGTTCGAACTACAGGTCCAAACACTTTCCGTTTCTCTAAGGAATTCAATTCCGCCTGTATGGCTTCTTTCCACTTTGGCCAATCATTTCTATTTTGACAATCTTTAACAGACGGTAGTTCAGGATCATCATTTTGCATAATATCACGAGCCATTAAAGGCGAAAATATTGTCTATAACAACATTATTTCGCTCCCATAATTTATGAGATAACATATAATTTATTGAAATCTCATTATTTTCGGACACTTGTGAATCTTCAGGAACCATATTTTCAATATTTGATTGATCGATTTTCTCCAATGTTATTTCTTCTGAAATTTTTGGTTGGTTTTTCTCTTGTACTTTTTTTTTTCGAGGTACAGAGTCTTTTGAACCAACTGGTCGACCACGCTTATGGCGTATTTGAGATTCATTTGCTACAGCAAATTGTCCTGCAGGGATATCAATTTTTGCTGGAATATTTTCTGCTGGTATATATGATTTTGTCACTTTTCTTGTGTCAACAAATGCATCCGGTAATTGATTTGCAACATTTTGCAAATGAATGATTTTTTCAACCTCTTGCTCACATTGATTGCTGCGGGAATCAAAATGAGATAAAGTTATTTCATTCCAAGAAATTTTACCTTGTTTATCAGGATATAGTTTTTCCCCTCCCAAAGTTGGAAAAATCATTTCATCAAAATAACAATTTGCAAAACGTGCAGTAAATAAATCACCTGTTAAAGGTTCAAGATACCTAATAATGGATGGTGAATCAAAACCCACATAAATCCCAAGTCTTCGTTGGGGACCCATTTTAGTCCGTTGTGGGGGTGAAATAGGGACTTGAATAGCACAACCAAAAACTTGAGAAATATTAGGTTCATGACCAAATGCTAGTTGCAAAGGTGAATATTGATAATATGCAGTTGGTCTGATACGAACCAATGACGCAGCTGCAATATGACATGACCCCAAACAGAACCTGGGAGTTTTGTTTTCATAAGTAACGGTCTAGCAATAAGTTGTAGACGTTTAATAAATGATTCCGCCAAACCATTTTGTGTATGGACATGCGCAACCGAGTGTTCAACAACAATCCCAATTGACATGCAATAATTATCGAATGCTTGTGATCTAAATTCACCGGCATTGTCAAGACGAATAGTCTTGATTGAGTAATCGGGAAATTGCGCACGTAATTTTATGATTTGAGCAAGTAGTCTAGCAAAAGCTACATTCCTAGTAGAAAGTAGACAAACATGTGACCATCTAGTAGAAGAATCAATTAATACCATAAAATAACGAAATGGTCCACATGGTGGGTGTATTGGTCCACATATATCTCCTTGAATCCTTTCCAAGAAAGTTGGGGATTCAATATTGACCTTTGTAGTTGAAGGTCTAATGACTAACTTGCCTTGTGAACAAGCCACACATGGATAATCATTAGGTAAAAGAATCTTTTGGTTCTTTAAAGGATGCCTATGTGAGTTATTTATTATTCGACACATCATTATAGCTCCTGGATGTCCAAGTCGATTATGCCAAAGTATAAAATTCTTTGGATCAACGAACTTCTGGTTCGTGATAATATTTGACTCAACCATTTTTATAAATGTATAATACATGCCAGATGGGAGTGCATAAAATCTTTCTTTTATCTGCTTCTGGCCAGATACAAAAGAAGTTATGCAAAGATATTCAACATTATTTTCTTGCATCGTCTCAATGTGATATCCATTGCAACGGATATCTTTAAAACTAAGAAAATTTCTTCTAGATTTGCTTGAATAAAGTGCATCGTCAATATATAATTTTGTATTATTTGAAAAAATAATACAAGCTCTTCTGGAGCCTTCAACAATATTCGATGCACCTGATATCGTATTAACATTATTTTCTGCTAATGTTAAGTCCAAAAAATATTTTTTGTCTTGAAGAAAAGTATGTGTAGTTGCACTATCAATCAAACAAGAATCTTGACAATCCATCGTGAATCTATAAGAAAACAAATATATTTTAAAAAGACTTGAAATTTAAATTTAAAAAGGGTAAACATAATTTATTATGAAATTAACGATGCATACTAAAGTTTTAAGTTTCTTGCGAGAAATAAGAACATAATTAAATTTCTAAAACGAAAGGAAATACTAGAAAGTAAACTAATCTATATCTTCCATTACACCACCCCCAATTAAATGGTCAATATTTCCATTTGGATCAGTAAAGAAATCAGAGACATCCAAATGAGTAACATCAATTGGACCATCATAATCAGCAAAATTTGTCTCCAATTTTTTTTCTTTCCCTTGATTGATTTTTGATAGAGATCCACGAGGTGTTTGGCCGTACGACAGGTACGTGACCAATGCCCTTTCATTCCACATCTAAATCAACTTTCTTTATGCTCCTTTTTGGATGTGCTACTTTCGTTTGCTTTGTGCCTTTTGAAATTATTGTCTTGTTGCTGATAATTTTGTTGATTATTTCGTCCATGATTTATTCCACGTGCACGCCCGCGTCCGCGTCCACGTCCAAATACACGTCCACGTCCACGTCCACGTCCACGTCTCTGTTCTTGTCTTGATATTGTATTTGCTTCAAACAATGCAGTACCATTTGCTTCAGGCAATGGTACGAACCAGTTGGACGTAACCCATGATTTTTCATCAATAGTTCATTATTTTGTTCAGCCACAAGCAAGCAAGATATGAGTTCGGAGTACTTTTTGAAATCACGCTCACGATATTGCTGCTGCAGGAGCACATTCGAGGCGTGAAAGGTAGAAAAAGTTTTCTTCAACATATCATCATCAGTGATTTTTTCTCCACACAATGTCAATTTTGAACATATTTTGAATAGTTCAGAATTGTACTCACTAACAGTTTTGAAATCTTGTAAACGAAGATGCATCCACTCATAGCGGGCTTTGGGGAGGACTATAGTCCTCTGATGATCAAATCTTTCAGTTAATTTTTTCCAAAGAACCTGTGGATCTTTTTCAGTGAGATATTCAATTTTCAATCCATCGTGAAGGTGATGACGAAGGAATATGAGTGCTTTTGCACGATCCTGCATGGATTCTTTGTTTCCTTCTTTTATTGTCTCTCCCAAACCTTTTGAGACCAGATGGATATCAGCATCGAGTACCCTTGACAAATAGTTTTTGCCAGATATGTCAAGTGCAGCAAACTCAAGTTTTGTAATGTTTGCCATTTGATTAACTACACAATAAAGTAAAAGAAAATACAATTAATTTCGAAGAATATGATTAAACATCAATATCAATATGACATAAGTTACGTGTTTTCCTTCATGGATAAACACTAATTCAAAATAGTATGTTCTTCGAAACATATGCTACTTCAAGAGCACGTTGTATTTTAATATTACTTCTTCAAGAGCAATATGTCAATATTCTTTTGGAATATTGAAAAATATAATTTATACTCTTCATGAGCAAGTAATATTTTTCTGGAATAATGTTGTGCTATTTCAGGAGCAACAACATGATAAATTATCAATTTAAAAAGTGAACATCTAAGTTTATTTAAAGGTAGAATTAAAGAAGAAAATTTTAAACATACACATGAATTCGAGTACGAATATCATTATTGGCATGATTAAAAAAAAAATTTACAAAACCAATACATATATGTATTATATGAAAGATTGAGATTCTAATATGATGACAACATGATAATTATTCAAACGATAAACAAGAAAATAAATAAGACTTATGCAATACATCTAACATGCAGTGAACAATTTATAATGGAATTGAAAAAGTTAATAATAAAAGATCTGAAAAAGTAACGACATGGTATGTGGTAAATAATTGACTTGATACAAACATATACAAGTCCACACATACGCTAGGTGAGGAAAAACTAATTATCACACATAAACATATGAGAATTGATAACCAATTCAAGTGAGGCACATAACGAAAGCAATAAGTATGATTGCGGCACATGATTACAACATAATTAATGAAACCAATTAATTGAAATTAATTTACATAATTGCGGCCCATAATGAATTCACAGAAACCAATTAACACGTGTGTCTATCTCTCTCATCAAGTCAATGGCTTTAAAAAAATTCACTGAATTGACATGTTATGCTGATATGTATACGTATAAAAAGAATTCACATATTAGCAAATTAATTTTGCAATAATTTCGTTATGATGCATATGTATGTAGAAAATAAATAATAAAAAAAAAATCACATGTCACCAAATTAATTTTGGTGCATATGAAAGATGATTATGTTTAAAAAAAAATTATTACCTTTACAAGCCTTTGAGAAATTTAGCTTTCGGTATTCTGCTTTTTCTTTTTTGCTTTGGAATGTTGCTCTTCGTGTCGTGGTAAACTTTGAAAAAATAAGCTTTCGTGCTGATAACGTGTTATAAAAGAGAGAAAGAAAAGAGAGAATAAAAGCCAATAGACTTTTCTATGTGTATTATAATGAGAACCAAAGTCCTATATTTATAGGACAACAGTAGGGATACATATGGTAATAATATCTAGGGCTGCAGGGGTACATGTGTCATTCACATTAAACCCTAACTTACTTTCCTTTTACAACAAAAATGATATTTTAATTCTCGTTTCGTCTATATACGTACAATACCATAAATTTAGATAGCGTATAGATTTTCTACTTTTTAATATACTTTTATTTATTTTAGTTCACATAAAAATATAGTGTATTCTTGTTTAAAAGAAATTTGCACTTGATGTGGTCAAACTTCTATGTCCACATGTTTTGATCCTTTACGTTTGAATTAAAATCATAACGGTCCTTCAGCAAAACAAATTAAAAGTCCAGCCACCGTTTATGAAAGCACAAGAAACTTTAGTGTCTGTTTCTGCAAGTTTAGAACTTTAGCGATAATTTTGTAATTTTTAAGTAAGTTCAATGCCCGTTTGTGAAATTAATCTATTATTTTATTGGGAGAATGTGTGATTGAAATGAAAAAAAAGAAAAAAAAAAAAGAGAGAATGAGAATGGGAATGATAAGAAAATGGGTGCCAAATAGGCTAAACATCAGAAGGCCCGGTTAACTCCATAATAGTGGCATGATTCACTGTTCAAAGTTACATGATAATGAAATGACTAATTTACTAAGGATTAAAATTCATATTTTTATGAAAATTAAAGACAACAGTAAATTTTTTTTTTTTTTTGACGTAGGAATCTACAGTCGTTACCCCTGAGTGCGCACTGAACAAATCTTGCTCAATGTGCAGTAGCTTGCAAACCACACATGAGAGAAATCGCACGAGGCAAGCCTGGTGCGAATGGCTGATCGAGAAAGTGTTGACAGGAGATTCTAACTCGTGATATTCGATTTCTGCGTTCACCTGCTCTACCAACTTGGTCATCCCAAATGGGTAAAAACAACATTTAATTTTAATCATATATTTTATGGAATTGACAACTTTTCAATTATATATTTTATCAAATTGTAACTAACAAAATTTAGGACATGGACTTGTGTGTTACTTGTCTATGGTTATGCCTAATTGTGCCTTGCTTAACATAGGAGGTGCTTGTTTGGGAGATATTATTTGAAGTGAAAAATAATTGACGATATCTTATTGAAAAGTGGGAAACAATTATGGTTAATGTGAAAATTTACTTTATTGAGATAATGAGTAGTTCCAAATGAGCTTGAAGAAAAATTTCTCTTAGGTGTTGTTAAAGCAAAACATATGTAAAATTGTTACGTATACTCGGTATTGGATAGAGATAGATGTAACAAATACATATATATTTTTTTTTGCTGTTGTCTCATTATAGCAGTTGAAAAAAATAAATAAATTGATCCACGAAGGTCATTTGTGTATTTAGCAATGCCTTTTCACGTTGGAATTAGCTTTTCCCCAAACTGACTGTCCGTAGTAAATTGATTATCAACCTATGTAAAACAAGTATTACAGTTTGTTTTAAACTAAGTGACAGAAGTCTCAGTGTACCATGTTGTCGGCACGCTATTATTCATCGACTTTACTATCGGTACATCAAAGTGTATACAAGGGGTTACACCCCTCTCACATGGGGGGTGGGACCCACTTTAATAAAAAAAATATTATTCAAGTCGGTCCCACCCCCCATGTGAGGGGGGTGTAATCCCTTGTGTATATCTTTTGACGTACAAATAGATATTTCCATTATTCATTGCTTCAATTTGTATTGATTATATTTTTATTTACTAACATACAAAATCTAGTTTGAAGTTCTAGAACTATCCTTTTCTAGAGCCTAATGGGTAGCCTAAAATAAAAATAGAACTGATCGTTACTCAAAGCTCGATGGGGAAAACGATTAATTTTTGATGGTTGGACAAGAAACTAGTATGGGGATAGTTCGATAAGAAATTATTATGGGGAATCTTCATACAATACTTTTGGGGTTGTACGCAGGGGCGGAGCCAGCCATTTAAAGTTGGGGGTCTCAAAATTAAAGATATAGAGATGAAGGGGTGAGAAGCCACAGGGGTTCGGGGACAACGCCCCTGAATTTTTTTTTTTTTTTGATACCTTATTAACATAAAAACCAAAAAAATATAAAAGAAAGTATCAATATTTAATTTAGCAAAATCATACCTTATTACAAGTGTTTCTTTCGAGTTCTCATACTTTGAAAACAAAAACGAAAAATGAAATTGGTAGGGTTTAAGATTTTTATTCAATTTGAGGACAAGATGGTAATGGTAAATGCAAATAAAAAAAAAAAAAAGTTGTCAAAAATTTGGAGGGGGGGTCCGGGTCCCCCCCCAGGACCCCCTAGCTCCGCCCTTGGTTGTACGAGTTGAGGGTTAAATTTGGGGGGAAATTATATGTTAAAGAATGTGTAACTGTAACTTGTGGTTTGTGAGTGTTTATAATAGTTGAAATTCTTTATTAGAGTACAATTTGCTTCACATTAGAAATGATTATTTCGATTGGACGAGTGATAAATTCTTGAGGGACATTAATGGGCTAAAGCATGTGTAACTCGTAACTTGTGGTTTGTGTGTGTTCAGTGTTTACAATACTGAAGCTAGATTGAAATTGTGTATTCTTTTTTGTGTATTTCGTACTCGGCATTCAAATAGCGGTGCAAGGATTGCCGTGTTTCTGTTAACTGCAAGCTATTCTAGTTATTTTCACTGATATTGTATACCAAACATAACCTTAATGTTTTTCCAGCTTGAATCCCCATCACTGTCACCAAATATTCGTGTTTTTGAATGAAAAACATTATAAAGTTTCCGCAAGAAACTTTTGGAAAACGAGTAAACTAGCATAGTTTTAATCACCTGTGCCGTTGTTTTCTGCTTGTGTTTATGTCGTATATTTTGAATGAGACTATTTTAATGTTAGATGTCATATTTGAAGCTTGTCATTTATGCTTTGTTACATAAATATCGGCATTTGTCAAGAAAATACAAGTGTAAAGGAAAGGTATTTACCAAAGAGTTGTCACTGTAGAGTGTTCTTCTCAATTTTTATATATGTGGTTGGCTTTGTTTCGTTCTTTCATTTATGCTTAAAGGTGATTGATCTGCACGAGGATGTCATTGATGCTGCCCATTGTTGGTTTGTTTGCTCTGTAGCTTAAGCTTTTGCATTTAGTTTTAGTTTAATGATGATATTTCTCTTGTAATTGCAGATGGATGAGTGAAGAAATACTAAGATGAATATGAAGGAAAAATTCTAATATTCTTCTTCATTGGGCAATTTTAGTGTATGTGCAAGGAATCAGGGGCGGACCCACATGGAGTCATGTGGGGTCAGATGACCCCACAGTTTTTTTTTTCGAGTTATTTATTTATTTATTTAAACCTAACATTTACCAAGCAGCCTAATCCACACAAGCCCAAGTGACCAAGTCCAATCACACTAGCCCAATCCAAGAAATCAAAATATCACGGTCACAGACACGCGATTCCAGCCAGCCTCCATCGAAAATTCATTTTCCTCCTGACCTCCGCCTCTGTCGCTCTGCTACCGTGCTGCGTGCGTGTTGTCTCGACCTTCGCCTTTGACTCACAGGTCATCCAGTAGCTCCAGCCTCCAGTTCCGCTTTCGCAGACCGTAGTTGTTCCTGTTCTACTTCGAGTCTTCGAGCCCTAGACCAGTTATCCACCTGCTTCGCATCCGTGTCCTCGATTCTTCTTCATCCTTCGACAATCGGCAACAGTAACCTATAGTAAGTCTGTAACTAGCTTGGGTCTTTTTGATTATTAGCTAATTCTTTGGATTTTGCGACTGCACTGCGTGATTAACTGTTTGGGGGCTTGATTCTTGCTTTGGTGTTTTATATGATTTTGGTGTTTTTGAATGCATATTTGTGATTTGATTGTTATAAGTTGCACATATTCAGGTTCAATTGTGTAGAACAGTAGATTGAATTGAATTTTGCAGTCTATGTTTTTGAGATTTTTGCTTAACTGGTTAATCGAGATTCCAGTGCTTGGCAGCTCTATATTGAATTGTGTAGAAGTAGAACGGTAGCTTGAATTGAATTTTGCAGTCTTTCTTTTTGAGATTATGGATTAATTGGTTAATCCAGATTCCTAGTTATTTGTTATCCCAATAGTCAGAACATCCAACACACGTTCACACCATTGAGGGTCTTCAGCCTTGCACAATCAGCCATTTTCACCACTTCTTCTAAACCAGAAAGAGAGCTGTCTGATTCCATTAACCCATTATTCATTAACCTGAATTTGTTTTTTAACAGGCATGTAGAAATATTTTAAACGAAAATCTGTATGTTCGAGTGTGGAGGAAAATGAAATTATTGTTGAAACGAGTGTTGAAGAATCAGATACTGGGAGAAAAAGACATCTTGAAGATAAAATTGATTTAGCACAATTGCCTTCGGATCATGGATTAAGAACTCCAATTGTGAGTTATAATGTTAAGTTCAGGATGAAATTAGAAGTCGAAATCACTTGTGTCCACAGAAACAATTTGGAGATTTGTCGTTAAGACGATTTAAAACTTCTTGGTTTAATGACTTTCCTGATTGGTTGAAATACAGTATAGCAAAAGATGCCCTATTTTGCTTTTATTGTTATCTTTTCAATCCAAATCGTAAAGAACATGGTGGGGTGATTCTTTTGTTGATGGAGGGTTCTCAAACTGGAAAAAGAAAGGAAGGCTTCAAACTCATGTTGAGAAATTAGGTAGTTCACACAACCAAGCGCGGATTAAGTATGGGGCTTTCGTGAATCAGACTCAAAATATTGATTGTGTTCTCTTTAAGAAGTCGAAAAAAATGAAAGATGAGTATCGAATTCGTCTGAATGCATCAATTGATTGTGTTCGATTGCTTCTACAACAAGGGCTTGCATTTCGTGGGCATGACGAATCTGAAGATACAAGAAATCAAGGAAATTTTCTTGAACTATTGCAGTGGTTAAGGGTGTTTCTTTGAAGAATGCTCCGGAAAATCTTCAGTTAACATCACCTAAAATTCAAAATTATATTGTGAGTGCTATTGCATTTGAAACACTTGATATTATTATGAAGGATATTGGTGACATGCTGCTTTCTATTCTTGTTGATGAATCTCGAAATGTATCAGTTAAGGAGCAAATGTCAGTTGTTCTACGTTATGTGAATCAGAAAGGACAAGTCATGGAACGCTTTATCGGTGTTGAACATATCTCTAGTACCACAACTCTCTCACTGAAGGATTCTATCGATCACTTATTCTCTAGATTTAATTTAAGTATATCTAGTTTAAGAGGTCAGGGATATGATGGGGCAAGCAATATGCGAGGTGAGTACAATGGTCTCAAAGCACTTATTTTGAAAGAGAATTTAAGTGTTTTCTATATTCATTATTTTGCTCATCAGTTGCAACTAGCTCTTGTAGTTGTGGAAAACAAGCATGCAGATATTGAAACTTTCTTTACTTTAGTGAATAAATTGGTAAATGTCGTTGGCGGATCGGCTAAGCGATGCGATCTTCTTCAAGAGAAAAAGAGGCTCGAAGTTGTTGAATCATTGAATATTGGTGAAATCTCAAGTGGAAAGGGCCTTAATAAAGAAACTACCATTCAACGACCCGGTGATACTCGTTGGGGCTTTCATTATAGCTGTTTACTTAACTTGATTCTTATGTTTTCTGCTACAGTTGATGTCGTTGAGATGATTGCTACTGATTTTAATAGTTGTGAAAAGCGAGGGGAAGCGCGTATTTTGCTGGGATCTATGTTGACATTTGAGTTTGTATTCAGTCTGCATCTCATGAAAAATGTATTGGGTATTTTAGATGAATTGTCAAAATCATTACAAAGGAGAGATCAAGATATTGTCAACGCTATGAAATTAGTGAAAATATGCAAAGAACGACTCCAAGCAATGAGGGACAATGAATGTGAATCATTTTTAAGAACAGTTTCTTGTTTTTGCGAAATGTACAACATTGATGTTCCCAATATGGATGATATTTTTATACCTCTAGGCCGTGCACGGCGTAACACACAAGGAATCACAAATCTACATCACTTTCGTGTGGATTTCTTCTATGCTATCATCAATATGCAAATTCAAGAGATGAATGATCGTTTCTCTGAGGTAAATAGTTATTTACTCCTTTGTGTTGCATGCTTGTGTCCAGATAATTCATTTTCGGCTTTCAACAAGGACAAGTTAATTCAGTTGTGTGAGTATTATCCTAAGGATTTTACACCAGTAGATATCTTGGCTCTTGAAGAGGAAATTCAGACATATATTATTGATATGCGCATAACCGAAGATTTTCAAGGCTTACGAGGTCTTAATCATCTTGCAGAAAAGTTGGTTGAAATGAAAAAAATGAAGTGTATCCATTAGTTTACTGGCTTGTAACATGGCGTTAATTCTTCTACTTGCTACTGCTACTGTAGATAGAGTATTTTATGCAATGAAGATTGTCAAGAATTGACTGCGTAGTCGGATGGGAGATCAATGGTTAAGTGATAGTTTGGTTGCATATATTGAAAACGATGTACTTAACAATATTGATAACAATGTAATTATACGACATTTTAAGAGTATAAAAACTCATAGGCTACAGTTTTAGTAGCGTATTGACTTATTTTCGTTAATGATATGTAGTTCTAAATATTTTTGAATTCTCATTTTTGACCCCACAAGACAAATGGTCTGGGTCTGCCCCTACTAGGAATCTAAGAAGTCATGAACTAGGTGCAGTTATATTTGGTTGTAAGCATCACACAATGGGTGAATGCCTAAGTAAGAAGTTGTTTGGTGTGTTTCTTCTAGAGCCCACAATGTATAATTACTTTACTTTCAAGTTTGTCCATTTGAAGTCGCTGACCTTTTTTTTAATTTTCTATGGCAAATTCTAGAGCAGGTTTATCGTCTTTGTCAATTCTTATTTGACTTAGTGGCACCCTGAAGTTTATCTACTTCTGAAAATGGCACCCTGTCATTTATGTAATTCTAAATGACACCCTGCCATTTATATGTTTTTTAAAATGAGTTGTACTAAATATCACTTGACATTATTGTAAATTCTTCATATTTGTTCATTGATTAATTAACATGATTGTTTTATTATTTTTATTGTATAAATGAAACACTCATTTGAGTATGTGATTCCCGTTGAAGATAAAAGTACAACTAGACTTCGCAAAAGTGCTCCTTACAAAAACTTTGTTTGAAACATCATACACGACTCGCATGCATTGAATGACTACACGTGCTACGTTTTAGATACTATACTTGCTACTTACATTTTCTTTATTGTCAAGTGTAGTGTAGTTTCTTACCAAATTTTGAAGTGCCTTACTATAGTTTAAACAAATGTGTTAACCGTAACGTCGAAATGTAGTTAAAACTTTCATCTATAAACTTTCATATGGTTATGGGGGTGAATGAACCTAACAAATACTAAATGAGTAAAAACGTCATCTATACATTTAAAACAACCAGATGTCGTTTTAGGTTACATGGTATCGATTTCACTACAAAACTAGTAAAATTATATTTGAAAGACTACACATGCTATGTTTTGGATACCACACTTGCTATTTACGTTTTTCTTTATTGTTAACAAAAACTCAATGAATTTATGGATGAAGTTAGAGTTCTTTGCGAAAAATTGGGACTTAAGGCTTGCTGAATCTATGCTACTCCAAATGTTTAATTCGATGATGGAAATTACAAATGATGATGGAATATCTATACTTACTACTTATGTTTTTCTTTATTATTAACAAAAACTCAATGAATTCATGGATGAAGTTAGGGTTCTTTGCGAAAAACTGGGACTCAAAGCTTGCTGAATCTATGCTACTCCAAATGTTTAATTCGATGAGGGGAATTATAAATGATGATGGAATATCTACGGGTTCTCCATCAATTGTGCCAATTGTCAACCACAATTCTGGAATTAATTTGCCACAGGAGTATAAACGCGAGAACGACCCGTCCGTTTCAATTGAGGATGTTCCTAAGATTATTGCTCCAAATTCGACAACTAGAACTGAAATTGAGGGTCATGAGATCATGGGTAATGCTCCAATTGATAGAATTGTAGATCAATCGAGCCCTAATTTCATCCTTCAATGTGTAGTAGATGAACACTGAATTAAAAAAAATGGCAGTTATACGTTGAAAACGTCCATGTGCCATTTTAGGTGATGGGTCTATTTCCGTTAAAACGTTCATGTGCCATTTTAAGTAATGTGTCGATTTCAGTGGGAGACATGCTATGTTTTTGGATAATCTACCCCCTAAATGGCACATGTTCATGAAAATATGTTCGCTTTGTAAATCACCGCAAGTGCACGGTTTTTAACAAGTAATAAAGTGAAAATTGTAAAATTTCGAGTATCGTCCCACGATAATTGATTTGATTTGATTTCTATTATCAAGAACTTCACCAAATCTATTAAACTCAAAATGGTTGGTTATTTGGATTTTATGACTAAAATATAACTAAAATGCAATTTAAGCTAATGTGACTAAATGAATGCAAATTTATGTTGAATGCAAAAGTTTGATAAAATTAATGAATGAAAAGTGTACTAGGATCCCGAATCGCCATGTAAGCTCACTTTTAACCTCTATTCCACAATTCGACATCACGATGAATTGATTGAAGATTCAATGTTTCTAACTTATCCAAAAATCTCTTTCGAGTAGAATTAAACCTCGCATACAATTTGACTATATTGCTATGACAAATGCAATATACAAGAATGCATGACATTTTGTAAACACTTAGAGATTCACGTAAATCATAATGGTATATTTTTATCCCCTATCGGACCATACGATGATTTATACCTTGTAGAATCTACTTTCTTTCTTTTGAATGCATAAAATAGATCACCCAAACTCACATAATAACATGCATTTAACTATGGAGGTAAGAAAGTGCATATAAATCATTTGACATCCATCGATCATGTTTGAATATTAAATTGCAAAATAGAGAATTAAGAGGTTAAATTGGGAGGTTCATCGTTCACCTAGTACATAAAAAGTATAGCCTAACATGGATAAAATAAAAGAATAATAAAAATAATAAAGAGAAGACATCACCAAAAAACTAGAAATTAGGCTTGAAATCTTGAATCTTGAATGAAATCCCTTGTTCTAGCCCTCTTTCTTGCTCTTCAATGTTTTTTTCTATCTAAGAATGCGTAAATAGCCATAATTTGGATGAAAACCATTCAATGGTTATCATTATGAGGCCCTTTAAGTTCGTTATGAGGCCCTCTATCTCTACAAGGCCAATACAACACTTAACCATAAAAATAGCCATGACTTGGATGAGAACCGTTCAATGGTCATCATGGACACAACCAACCGTTGGATACGTGGAGGTTCTCCACTCAGAACGTGGGTATGATGGGAGAAGCTACGTGGGACACGTGGCAAGATAACCACCCAATAGTTATAAGGCTCCAGTCACCTATAAATACTCCTAAAGCGAGACATGTACGTATCTGAAAAATTTTGGCCATCTAAATTCACAGTATATCTTTTCTTCGTAAGTTTACATTCCCGATTCCTTTACTAATTCTCCAGAGGTATAATGGGAGGTAGAAAATCATAAGCGAAAGTCAAGTGATAATCGAAAACCCACTAATAAAAACAAGTCGAAGAATGAGTGCGTGAATAAGGGATACGCTCATGATCGGTCCATCAAGCAAAGACGGGAGGAGGTTAAGGCCTTCACCCCTTTGAACACCCCCTGCGCAAAGTTGTAGATGGAAGTACGGGACATGAAGGAGCTCGAATGGTCAAAGTCGATGTCGACGCCATCTAGCCAAAGAAATCAGAGCAAGTATTGCCATTTTCATAAGGATCACATACATGATACTGAAGATTGCATGGAGCTAAAGGAGGAGATCAAGCAAAGACGGGGACTCTTGAACAAATATGTGAAAAATGATAGAGGTAAGCAAAAGATTAAGGATCGTCCTCCCATTTAGAGCCAAAGTGATAAACGTGATCACTGGCTAAATAGCAGCGGGCGAAGGCTCGAATTCAGCTAGGAAGAGCTATGCATGCTCTGTTGGGATCTGTTCTATCCAGAAGAAGGCAAGGTTAAATCAGAGCATCACTTTCGATGAAGAAGACTTGATTGGTGTAGCGAGCCCTCATGATGATGCTCTTGTAGTTGTAGATGACATAGAAGATTTTGATGTCAAGATAGTACTGGTCGATGAAGGAAGTGCAACAAATATTCTCACGTGGGATGCTTTTCTACATGGTTATAACGCTAGATGTAGAGCCCCTAATAGGACGAATTGAGCCGCTTGACATGATCGAAAAAATTTTAGTATCGAAAGGCCACGAGTTCAGCATTGTAGTAGATCGATAATTTTATGAAAATGAAGAATTGGTAACATGTTTGGCTAATAACCTGGACGATTTCGCATGGAGTCCAAAAGACATCCCAGGGATTAACCCATCAGTCGCCCAACATCGTTTTGGTGTTTTACCAGGGATTAACCCATCAGTCGCCCAATTCTAGAGATGAACAGCCCTAACAGTAAGAAGGGGGTCCAAAGGCAGCTAAGATGGGTAACAACCCTGAATCACATCATGAGTTGAGCCATAGATAAATGTTACCATTTCTTCAAGGCGATTGGGGGCTCTACAAACTTTGAGTGGACTTAGGAGTGTGAAGATTCGCTGGAGTCTTTAAACCAGACATTATAGTAACCACCAATTTTGACTAGTCTATGCTCCAGGGATGTGCCGTGTCTCTCCTTGGCATTGTTAATACAAGCAGTTAGTAATATCTTAGTAAAAGAATTCCCAGGGGCTCAGATGTTGGTTTACTATGTAAGCCAATCGCTGAAGGACGTGGAGACAAGATATAGCTTGGCCAAGCAATTGGTGCTGGCATTGGTCATTGCGGTCAGAAAATTGAGGTCATACTTCCAACCTCACACATTACATGTGATGACTGATCAGCCGATTAAATAGATTTTACATTGACCGGAAATCTCAAGAAGATTGCTTAAATGGGCAATTGAGTTGAGTGAGTCCGATATTTAATTCAAACCAAGAACAACTATCAAAGTACAGGCTCTAGCGTGCTTTATCGCTGAGCTTACCACCCTGCCTAAGCAACATGCAGGACAGAAGATGAATTTGAAAACTTTTGTGGATGGGTTCTCGAACAACGAAGGATCTAGAGCAAAGATCATAATGATATGACCAGAATTTGAAGAGTTGGAATATTCATTACTCTTCGAATTCCTATAAAAAATGATGCCAAATATAACGTAGTGATCACAGGCCTCGGCTTAGCAGCCAGACTTGGGATGTCATCTGTTGAGATTTGTAGAGATTCTCAGTTGATAGTTGGACAGGTGATGGGGGAATTCGAAGTGAAGGACGAAAGAATGGCAATGTATTTGATGAAAATAAAAGACTCGCAAAGAGGATTTATAAATTTTAAGATAACCAAGGTCCCTCAAAAAAGATAATGAGCGAACAGATACATTGGCCAGACTTGCATCTGTTACCTGAAGAATTTGCCTCTCACAACAAGTGTGCAAGTCCTACGACAGCCTAGCGTTCAAGACACTATCGACGTTGTGAACATAGAGCATGAAAAATGTTGGATGAATCCGTTGATTGAATATCTCACCAAAGATAAGGTGCTAGAAGATGGTTTCGAGGCAAATCGGCTGAGGGCTCGAGCAACTTTGGTCACCATCATCGATGGACAACTTTATAAGTAGGGTTTCACCATGCCATACTTAAAGTGTTTACGACCAATAGAGGCACGAGAAGTGCCATTTTAGGTGCATGTGAGAACTTGTGGCAACAAGGAGCGATCAACCTTTCATTCAAACTCCTACGAAAGGAATACTACTGGCCCACTATGAAGGAAGGCACTAAAGAATTTGTGAGATAATGTGATACATGCCAACGTCATGGAAACTTGATCCATGTTTTGGCCAAGCAACAAACATCTATCTTTGGGGTATGTCATTTCTTTCAATGGGATTTGATATCTTGGGACCCATGGACATGGCCAAGCGATAAAGAAAGTTTTTACTAGTCATTAACAAATACTTTACTAAATGGGTAGAGACAGAACCATTGGCCGCCATCACGACAGCTGAGGTGCAGGGCTTTGTATGGAGAAACGTCATATATAGGTTTAGGATACCTAGAATGACCATTACAAATAATGACAAGTAGTTTGAGAAGCACAATTTGAAACGTCATATATAGGTTTGGGATACCTAGAATAATCACATCGACCATAAGCTGACTTTAGTTGCTTACCTTTAATCCAATGGGCAAACTGAAGTGACGAATCGAACCATACTATAGGACTTGAAGATAAAATTGGATAAAGATAATGGGCATTGGGTAGATGAACTACTCAATGTATTCTATGCATACCACACAACCCCACGGGAACCAACTGATAAAACACCTTTCAAATTGTCTTTTGGAATGGAAGCAATTGTTAATATTGAAATCCTAAGTGAAATCGATAGAATGAAAGTCAAACAGCTTGACATCACGGTAACTAATGCAGAACATGATCTTCTTAAGGAGGGTGAGAGAGAGGACAACCATAAAGGTGACAGCATATAAGCGGAAGTTCACAGAGTATTTCAACTGCAGGGTAAGACCAATGATTTTTCCTGACATGAGATTTTGTACTTAGGGATGCAACAACAGAAGGGTACTATCCACCAAAGCTAGAGCCAAATTGGAAATGACCGTATGAATTGAATTGTAGCCTTGGAAAAGGCCTACAGTATGAAGGACATGAAGGGAAAACCACTAAAGAGGTTGTGGAAAGTTGAGCATCTAAAGAAAGATATATAGAAATATAAGTCATGACTCTTGTATATCGTAGATATGTTGCTCTATCAATTTCCCTAATGTAATGCCTGCTATAGGCATGACCTGTAATTATTAATGTTATCTAATGAAAGGCATGGATGGTGGCAAATGATGTGGTTGCTAAGGAAAGGTCAGCCTATTGGGACATCTCGGCCTACCTCTTAAGCTCCCGAATTCAGGAAATTTATATACCAATGTGCTGCTTCGAACCCCTTTGACACTTTAACTGCATTCTACCATCATAGGGGAGAGCCTTCAAAACCATAAAATTGGTTAATGCCCTAACCCACTAGACCATGCGCTCTACATTCGACACAGCCTGTGGGGCTAGGTGGAGAGCAACAGAACCAATAAATTGGTTATAAGCTTGAATGTGTTCTAAGGTCATAACGGAGAGACTTCAAAATCAAAAATTGATTAAGGCTTTAAACCACTAGACCATGCACTTTGCATTCGACACAGCCTGGGGCTAGGCGGAGAGCAACAAAACCAATAAATTGGTTATAGGCTCGACTGCACCCTACAATCATAGTGGAGAGCCGATAACATCAAAAATTGATTAAGGCTCTAAATCACTAGACCCTATGCTAACATTCGACAGAGCTTGATGGGCCTAGGCGAAGAGTAACAATACTAATAAATTGGTTACAAGCTTGACCCTACAGTCATAGTGGAGAGCTTTTAAATAAAAAATTGATTAAATTTCTAAACCACCCCACAATTTGACATTGCCTAAAAGCAATGATACTAAAAAACTAGTTAAAGATCGATGAATAAAATACAGAAAGTGAGATTGCAATCCAGGAATGCGGTCGACAAGTGCGTGTCCATGTTTGTCTGCTGCTATGAAGCCAGGTGCACTCCCGTCGGTTTTTGTACCCACTAACTACTACGCAACCAAATAAAAAAAATTGTAAGAGGATACGCAAGTTAACTTTTACACATCATTAAGCAGTGTTTGTACGAAAAAAGGGAGAATTAAGCAACAATGATGTTCAATAATAAAGTGTTCATACTAAAAAAGAAGTACGATTTTTTGTCCACATCCTAGACTAGGAGAAACGAATAGACATTCAAGTGATGAAAATGAATGAGAGTAGAAAATATTAAAAGATCTACAATGAAAGGCTATATTAACCCGAATGCGAAGTCCCTTCACTTCTACACCGCGATATGTGCCCAAATGTCTTGGATTGAGTTGCTATGTTATCTCTCTCTTTACACTGTGCTAAAATCCTATTAAAACCTGAGGGATCGATAGAAGGGAGCTCAGTAGATATCCACTCCTTGGTAAATTTGATGGACGTTGTCATCACATTCCCCCCGTATAAATGCAAGGCCTTAACATAATCCGATGACAATTTGTACTACTCTACAGACGTTTCCAAATCTTTAGCATACTACATTGAGGCTTTATATCGCTCTATTGCCTCTTCAGTGGCCATATCCAACATAGACCGCATGTTATCGATTTTCGTCTCTTGTTTACGAGCCCGAGCTTTTAAAGTTTCGAGAGACCTCTTCAAAGAAGAAACTTTCTTCTTGTAGTGGTGAGCGTCTTTTTTTCCTCTGCAAGAGCTTTAAATTTCGATGAGTGACGGTGGCTCAACTCAATGAGCCCAGTCTGTAAGGCTTAAACCTAACAAGCAAAGAGATAAAATGACAAAAAAACTATTAGGCATGTTTGAGATAATAGATAAACAAAAAAGACGAAGAATAGCAAGAAGCTCACCCTTTGAGTGTAGACCGCCGACTTTTTTTACGTCGTCAGCACTTCGCTCGGAAATTGCCCTAGCATGGGTTGGCATTACCAAATACTTGAGAATCCTCATTTTGAAATAGCCTTGAGAGGGAGATAATCTAAAGTCCAGAAAAGGAGAACCCTCACGCTCGGACGTGACTCGAATTAAGTTGTCCCCTCTAATCTCGGGCAGTTGGGCAGCTTCGATGGGCTCATCCAAAGTTTTGACGTCTCCTCGACAGCACGAAACTTTGCTCTTCCATCAGCAATTTTTTTTATATGGAATGAGAGTTGGGTCATCATCACTCTCATGCTCACGCTCGGGAAAAGAGACCATAGTCTCCTCCAAGTTAAAGTCCATATGTATATACACAAAGTAGAATTCATCAAGTTCACAGAACAATACATGAAGGTGCGCACAAATACAAAGTCAAAAGTGAAATATGCGAAAACCTACCATCAGTAGTGATGAATCCCTCATTGCTCCCTAGCGCGGGCAGGGACTTCAAGACCTCATCCAACTCAAATTCCATATTTACATGCATATAATTGAGTTCATTAGACCCCAAAAATAATGAATAAATTTATGTGCAAGTGTAAAGGTACAAGCATGATGAGATGATCTACCAGTAGGACGATCGATCCCCATTATCAATGATCCTTTGAAAATCCACAAGTGAACGTGATCGTGAACAATTAATAAAGTAGTGAATAAAGCGTCGAACTTACGAGGACTACGTGTTTGATCGGGTTTAAATTAATTGCAACTTTAATCGAATAACAAAAAAAAATTTGTGATTTTTTATACTAATCCCTAAATTATCAATTAAACTAATAAAAGTAACTAAATATATTTTTCGAATATGTTAGATGCATTGCTAAAATATCAAATCCCACTTCAATTCTCTTAAAAATTATGAATTCTCCTCCAATGATGATAATAATTGATGAGTATTGGAGTATGAGATGTATATCAAAGGTTTTTAATATGTATTATACTGTTAGGTATTTGTAGGAGTTGAAAATTGGTTGAAAATTACGTCCAAATTGGTTTTCAAAAGAGTTAAAATCGAATAAGAAAAGTTGCTTTCGCGCAAGGATTTTTTGTCTCTGCATAACAGCTAATATTTTGGCCATAACTTTCTGTCCCAATATTCGATTGAGGCAATTCAAAGTACGTTAGAAATCTAACACAATGGAGCACAATTTTGATAGAAATATAAGTTTCACAATTCGGACGTTTATTATGCCAAAAATGGGTCTCAATCTTCGACTATAAATCTGGAATATAACTTGTGCGATTGGAAATTGATTTTGATAATATTTTTTTCCTTTTTGAGTTCTAATTCCATCTAATTGTCTCCTAGAAATCTTCAAAGTATCATCTCGTGTCCGATTCAACTATCAAATATTTACAATTTTGTCCTCAAACTTTGGACTGCCCTCTTTCCTTGATTTTCTTTTGTTTTTTCCAATTCCTTATTCAACTATTGAGTTTAATCCATATAATATAAAATACAATAATTTAGAATGTATTTTCTCAAAAGAATTACCAAATATTGATATGTTAGGCCCCAAATAAATGTATAAAATACACTTATCATATACCCCCAAACTTAAATATTTGTTTGTCAATAAACAAAATTATCACCTAAATAACAACAAACACACAAGCATGCAAAAATATTTGGTTAGACAATCTAACTTTTTATCTTAGTATTTGAAATCAGTGTACTAAATCTACAAAACCGCTTCAAAGTCACAATACAAAATTAATATCTACTTTTCCAATGCAAAATCGACGTATGTGTGAAGAACTAAGTAGACAATCACGACTTTACAAGTTGCTTCAATTCCCGACCCTCTATAGTCAAATGTGTCCTTTTACATCTTGCATGATTCACACATCTCAAAACTTGTTCTTTTTTTACTCTTTTCCTAGTGTGTAATCTAATGTTGAGTTTTTCATTACTATCATCACCCTCTTTAGTTCAGGTGAAATCTATTAATTGTAAGTCAACACATTAACAAACAAGGATTCTTCAATTCTTTGATTGTTTCGACCTCTAGGACTATACTAGGCTAATAATCCCTTATCAAAAGTCAAGTTTTTTCAAATAAGTGTTTGTGGCTTAATCAGGGCATTTGGTGTGTCTTCTGTTTTATGCACCTGCTTTTTTCAAACAGGTTTTCACACTCTCTCCCTTAAGCTTTTTATATGACCCATGTAATGAGATTTTGGACGATAACTCCCAAATCAGATGATTTTAGGGTACCGGGTTGTAAATACCCTAACATGTTTAATAAATCGATTCATAAAGGCTAGGGAGAGATGTCTTTATATATTTTTCTATCTTGATTAGTGCAATACCCATTATTAAACACTTATTTAAGCAAACTGACCTCCAACTTAAGATTTTCTCCCAATTTTATCCTTTTAATCTAAGACAGTTAATACAAAATTTTTCATACATGGAATCCCTGTCCACATTTATATCTTCCCACAACAACAAAATCACCCCAAACTATGTTAAATTTGGTTTAAGGATAAATAATTTAGTATGATTTAGGTAAAACATCTATGTTCAACTATATGTACCTATCAATTATATGAATCAACTAATAGCATAACATTGTCCAACTTAATTCTAGTGCACATATAATATCAAGTTTTGCAAGATTAAGTCTCAATCAGTTTAGCATACATTTTATTTACAGTTCATAAATCAACAACAAATCTCAAATTTAATCATTATTGCAGATCAAATTATCTAACTCACACAAGCACACAACCTAAAATAAGAAGATATTTTTTATATTCTTTTATATATATTAAAGCAAAAACAAACACATAAATACTAAAAAACATACGAAAAATAGAAAACTCAAATTTTTTTCCACCCCAAACTTAAAACCGACATTATTCTCAATATCATAAAGTATAAATAAGAATATAAGGGGACGAGGAAGAAAATGAAGAATGTACTCCCTGAATTTTTCTGTTGAAGGTATAAAGCACTATGTGTGACGTCTGGACAATCTTCTTCACCATGCTTTCCTCTTGATCTATGTTGGTTTGAATATTTCGTGAAATCATGTTCCTACACATAGCGGTCAAATCAAACATTAAAGATCAAATAACCTATAACATGTGTTACTTAGCCTAAACAATCGAAATAACCAACAATAAATTCAATGACCTAAGTGAAAACATGATAGGATGGTGATACCCTATAAACTGAAACGTGTCTAAGTCTAATGCAAACTAATAATCAAAATAAATTTATATTCAATGTGGTACAAAAAATAGAATAAAAAAATGGTTAGGAAATTGGGTTGCCTCTCAATAAGTGCTTAATTTATAGTCTTTAGCTAGACCGTATGGATAAATTGATCATGGTGGCTCATGCTGGAATCTTATAACCTTACAGTCCTTTCAATTTTCAGCTTTACATCCTCTTTTTGGCCTCCAAACCTTGAGCTCTCTATTCTCCTCTCTAGTAAGGCTTCCTAAACTTTTATATTTTTATCTCATTTAACCCTTGTTGAACTTCTTCAGCAAAAAAAATTGGCTTCCTCCAGGACTAATAGTTGTTTGGGTGGATTATATAATTTAAAGATCTCATGTACGTTCTCTACCCTCACAATTACCCCCACCATTCTTCATGTCAATCAAAGTTCGACTTGTTGCTAAAAAGGGTCAACCTAAGATAATTAGCATATCGTGGTTATCTTCGAGGTCCATAACAATGAAGTCCACGGGGAATAGAAACTTCCCAATCTTGATGAGCACATCCTCAACCTTGTCCCATGGGTATCTGATACTCCTATCTACCGGTTGTAACATCATATTCGATCATTTGACTTTCCAAGCTCATAGTTTCCTAAAATTAGACAAATGCATTAAATTTACACTTGCACTTGTATCACATAAAGCATTAAAATGAAATTCTTTGCCTAGTGAAATAGGTAAAGTGAAACTCCTTGGGTCTTTGAGTTTTGGTGGCAATTTAATTTTGCAATCTTGCACTGCTCTTCTCAGTCAATGCCACTTCTTCCCAATCTAGAAGCTTTCTTTTCTTAGATATCATGTCCTTCAGGAACTTTGCATACAACGGGGACAGTATGATTGCATCGATGAATGAGATGTTGATGTGGAGATTTTTCAGCATATCTAGGAACTTTTTTATTGATCATCAAGCTTTCCCTTTTGTAGTCTTTGTGAAAAAGGTAATGGTGGTACAAATTCTTTAGTAGGAACGGTTTCCTTAACCTTTGGATACTTTTTCTATCTCTGCTTATTTGTTCTGCTCAGATTCCTCCAATTACTTCTCAATCGTGGAATGTACCTTTTTCTTTTGTAGCAATTGGTCTCTTTATATTAATCTCTGGAAGTTGAACTCCATTGTGGGTAGTTATTGCCTCAATTTGTTTTTCTTCCATGACCTTCACTGTCATTACCTGTTGTTTGGTATTTATAGTGCTCCTGGTGGTTTCTTTGAAAGTGCTTTCACTATTTGTCCTATCTGATTTTTCAATTTTTTGATGGCAGGTCCCTGAACTTGTAAGGTTTTATCTGTTCTTTGCATGTATTGGGTAGATATCTTCGCCAATTTAGTAACAACGAAAATTTATTTTCAATTTGCTGAAAACCTGGTTGTGCAGTCTGTTGTGGCGCAGTCTGAGCTCCTAGAGTGTTGCTCCATTGGAAACATGGGTGATTCCTCCAGCTTGGGTAGTAAGTGTTAGGATTTTGATTGTATGTTATCTTTGAAAATTCTGAGCCTAATTTACATCATCTACTGACTGAACAAAAGGACTACCCATGATGCAGGCAACACTCTCATGATTTCTTTTACAATGCTTGCATTTCGGTCCCATTATCTTGGCTGCGTTCATCCGACCTACCTTCTATGCCAATGATGCTAACTGTGCTGAGATTGCGGTCAAATAATCAACTGTGAATACCCCACCAGCTCTATTTTCACTCATCCTTTCAGTAGGCTCAAGTGTACATGTGAATGCCAGATCCTCTTTGATTTGGTAGACTTGATCTGCGATTCTTTTTGTGAAAGAACCATCGCATGCAGAGTCTACATTAGCCATGTTCATCGTATTTAGACAAATGTAGAAATACTACACCTAAAGCTATTTCTACAATCCGTGTTGCGGGCATTGGCGTAGTAAACATTTGTATCGTTCCCAAGCGTTTGGATAGCATTCTAAGTCCAGTTGTTGGAATGTGGTAATCTCGTCCCTCAGCTTTATAATTCTTTTCGGTGGGAAATATTTGCTAAGGAGTTTCTGACTCAATTGGTTCCATGTAGTTATGCTTTGAGGTATACAAGTGTCTAACCACTCTCTGGTTGAGTCTCTCAATGTGTATGGGAAAAGCCTCAGTCTGATTGCTTCACTAGACACCTCTGGATACTCAATAGTTGCACACATATCCTGCAATCTTGATATATGAGCGTTGGGATTCTCTGAAGCTCTCCCAAAGAATTGTAGCGTGTTTTGGAACATGTTGATCACATTAGTCCTCAGGTAGAAGTTTGCAAGACCAAACGTTGGATATGCTATGCTGAATTGGCTTTCCACAACCGATGGAACCATATACACCCCCATTAGTCTAGCATTTTCATTAGCTGCAACCACATTCTGTTGTGCTGCTTCTAGGTTAGCCCCGATGACTATTTGTTTTGGATTTCCCTCTGTCATGTCTTCCTCTTTCTGTTTTTGGTGTGTTTCCAACTGTTGTCTTTTTCGAAGGTTGAAGGTTCGTTCGATCTCCGGGTCAAATTGAGCAAGATCACCGGTTATTGAACTTTGCATACAAAGCCTTAAAAAGATAGCAAGAAACACCATAATGTTTTTTCTAATATAATAAACTAATCAAAAAAATAGTAAAATTCATATTAAAGCTAAAATTAACTAAACTTATAAAAAACAACAGTCCCTTAAAACGGTGTCAAAAACTTTATCCTTTGAAAACCTGCAAGTGAACGAGATCGTAAACAAGTAGTAAATAGAGTGTCGAATCCACGAGGACAACGTGTTTGATCGAGTTAAAATTAATTGCAACTTTAATTAAATAGTAAACAAATTTTGTGATTTTTTTTACACTAATCCCTAAATTATCAATTAAACTAATGAAAGTAAGTAAATATGTTTTTCAAATATGTGAGATACATTGCTAAGATGTCGGATCCCCCTTCAATTCTCTCACAAAAACTATGAATTATCCTCATTTGATGATACTAATTGATGATTATTGGAGTATGAGATGTATATCAAAGGTCTTTAATACGTATTCTGTTGTCAGGTATTTGTAGGAATAGAAAACTGGATGAAAATCATGTCCAAATTGTTAGGAAAGTTGTCTTCGGGTCAAATTTTTTGTCTCTGCATAGTAGTCAGTAATTTGGCCATAACTTTCTCTCCCAATATTCGATTGAGGCAATTCAAAGTATGTTAAAAATATAACTTAAATGGCTACAACTTTTCTAAAAATATAATTTTCCCGATTCGGACGTTTATTATTCCAAAAATAGGTCTTAGATAATGGAACTGAATTCACATCCATGCGTTCCTTTTTTAATGACCATGGTATATTTTCCCAGCAATCTTGCACCATCACACCTCAACAAAATGGGGTAGTGGAGAGAAAACATCATCATCTATTGAATGTGGGTCGATTTCAAGCAAAATTGCCTTTAAAATTTTGGGAGAAAGCATACAAATGACCTGTTATCTCATAAATAGGCTTCCTACACCTTTGTTATCTTACAAGTCACCTGATGAAATTTTACACTGGAAGCCACCCATTTATTCTCATATTCATGTGTTTGGTTGTTTGTGCTATGCAACTAACCTCACACTTATGCAAAAATTTGATGTGTGTGCTCGTCGTTGCATATTTTTTGGCTATCCTCTTGGTAAAAAAGATGTCGAGTATATGACCTTGATACAAAGAAGTTTCTCACCCCTGGGATGTTGTCTTTCATGAAAACATTTTTCCCTTTTCTGTTTTTCCACCAAATATTGAGTCTGATTATCTAGTTTTACCCATACCGTTTGAAGGAGATACACATTCTATTTATCTCTTTCCACAAGAATCAATGCCTACACAATCTGTGCAATCATCCATCCCACAACCAAGTTACGATCATTCTCCACATTTAGATACCACTGTACCTTGTGACATTTCAACCTCTCTATCTTCAAATGCAGATGATAATTCTCTTGCTACAGAGGTTCTACTATATTGTTTGCACCAAGAACAAACTCTTCTTATGAGCAAGTGAGTAAAGATACTAAATGGGTTTACGCAACATAGACAGAACTTCGAGCTCTTAAGGAAAATAGCATGTGGACCATGGTTTCCTGATATGATCTAGGAGTCAAGCCCGGGATGGGACATGTTGATTATCGAAAGAGCCCGATGAGCAAAGTGGGTGAAAGAGGCGATGAGATTGCTTTCTCAAACTATGGTGGACAAAGTTTCAAAGTGAACAAGTCAAGGAACAAGTTTCATGTTGGGTGCGGAAGAAGAAACCAAATTGATCAACTTGATTCAAGGAGCAAACGAGCAACATGGATGAAAACAGGCATAACTTTCAGCTCGGTTGTCGAATTTTTACCCATGAGTACATTTCGAAAATGGCACGAAATTCTGCACAAGGTTACATAGATGCATGGTACTTTTAGATTTACAGTCACACAGAAACATGCTAAGAACAAGTTGGCGAAAAACTTCATTTTTTAGCGAATTTCCTTGTTAGACTAGAATTCTATTTTCCTTCCAATTTTACAATATTTTGTAACCTAATTACATTTTTACTAGATTTTCTGTCCATTAGTACAAATAGGAATTTATTATTCATTGTATGAACATTTTAACAAAAATATTATTAAAATATATTCGAGATGCTATTGTGATTTTCAACTTCATTCTTGTTAGAACAATTTGAACTTATCAAGAGAATTCTTGTGGCGTTCAACGCCGAGTGCGGATCAACATATTGTGTAATCAAGAGATCTTTCAAACATCGTTTTTGATTGGTTGCTCGATTCATTTAATTTTTGGTTCAAAATCAAAATCGGGATTATCTTTTGTGCTTTCTTGGGATCTTCAATCTCGTTGTGGGTTGCGTAGTGTTCGTTGCTACGTGGTTTTTAATCATTTAGTATCAGAGCAAGACTCCAAAATAATCAGGTTATATCTTTTGTTTCTTGTTTTTCTTTTTTTCTATTGTTTTCACGTTCTTCGGGTCCATCTTATTTCTTGAGTTTTGATCCAGAAAATTACAAAAAAGAGTCAAAGTTATTTTTCGGACTAATTACAAGTCCAAATCTAATTTTGTTTGTTTTGCTAGATTTGTAGTGGAATTCCCAGAGTAAAAAATCAGAAAAAAAATATTGTTATTACCGGAAAATCTCCAGCGGTTTAAATTTCAACTTTGAGTAAAAAAAAGATCATTCAAAATTTATTCAATTTTACGTTCTTGAATAGTCCATTGAATTCATTCTTCATCCTTTCACTTTTTTTTTGTGTTTTTGAGTCATTTTTCATAGTTTCTTTTCTTTCTCTTATCACAATTCGTGATCAATACTCGGTTGGATCCATATGAATACAATATTGGTTGAATTCAACTTGTTTTTTGAAGTATTTGGGCGAAAGCACTGAGTGGTAAAAGACAGAGTGACGAGAATAATAGAGGAAAAAGCCAATAATTGAGTGATACATGAGTGATCATTTTTAAGGCATAAATTCAATAGAATTAGGATGTTAGACAAAGAGTGTTCCAATTAAAACAGGCAACTGAATCAAAATCACATGGCGGATGATGTAATAAGGCGATTTGAGCTGGTGCTTGGGGATGTGAGTGAAAAGCTTGATAGATTAGATACATCGATGGAAAACTTTCATAGGGGACAATCAAATGAAAGAAGACCTGGTAGGCGAGAGCCTAGGATAGATGTGTATGATGATTATGGATTTAGTAGTGATATGGATGATGGTGGGTGATATGGGTAGAATGAGGAGTAGAGAAGGTAGGTTTGAAAGAAGGGGTATAAGTCGTTTTAGAGATTAAGCGAATGGGAATATAGGCAATATTAAGATGTCAATTCCACCGTTTAAGGGAAATAGTGATATTGAGGCTTATCTAGAGTGGGAGAAAAATGTGGAGTTAATATTTGATTGCCATAATTATTCGGAAGATAAGAAGGTAAAAATTGCATTTCTTGAGATTGTTGAATACGCTATAACTTGGTGAGATCAAGTGGTTACATCAAGGAGGAGGAATCGGGAGCGGGCAATTAATACTTAGGATGAGTTGAAAACTATGATGATGAAGCGGTTCGTGCCTAGTCACTATTACAGAGAGCTGCACCAAGAAATCCAAGGTTTATATCAGGGGTCGAAGAGTGTGGAGGACTACCATAAGGAGATGAAAATTTTGATGATTGAGGTGAATGTGGAAGAGGATCGGGAAGCCACTATGGCTCGTTTCTTAAATGGGTTGAATAGAGACATTGCTAATGTTGTGGAGTTGCAGCATTATGTAGAAATTGAAGACATGTTGTATGTGGCCATGAAGGTGGAGAAACAGTTGAAGAGGAATGAGATAGCTAGGCAACCATTGGGTGCTTTGGGGTCTAATTCATCTTGGAAACCGAAATTGGATAATAAAGGTGATGGAGCTGTTGCAAAAGGAAGGATTGAATTACCAAAGGAAAAAGATGATGGAGCTAGCAGAACAACTTCCAAAACAGAGCTACAACCAGCTAGAAATCGGGTTATCAAGTGCTTCAGGTGCTTGTGAAATGGATACATCGCTTTTCAATGTTCGAATAAAAGAATGATGATAGTACCAATGAAGATGTGATGAGTGACAGTGAAGATGATTATAAAGGCATGTCGGCATTTGAGGAAGTTAGTAAAGGAAATGACACTGAATTTGCTGTTGGCGAGTTACTGGTCATGAGGCGAGCTCTCAACACTCAAATTAAGACAAATGACTTGGAGTAGCAAATGAAAAACATATTCCATACACGATACCACGTTAACAACACAATATGTAGCATGATCATTGATGGGGGAAGTTGTGCTAATGTGGCTAGCACAAATCTTGTTCAAAAATTGGGATTAACCTTATTGAGACACTTTAGGCCATAAAGGTTACAATAGTTGAATGATAGTGGAAAAGTTAAAGTGAATAAGATGGTGTTGATTAGTTTATCCATTAGTAGATATAAGGATGAAATTATGTGTGATGTGGTACCTCTGTATGCAGAGCATATTTTGTTGGGTAGACAATGACAATATGATAGGAAAGTCATTCATGTTGGGTACAAGAATCGCCATAGCTTTGTTAAGGATGGGAGGTCCATTACCCTTGCACCATTGACATTGACACAAGTGTATAAAGACCAAATCAAATTGAAAAATGAGAAAGAAAGGAGATCGAAAGAATTAGAAAAAAAGAAATAAAATAGTGAGATGGTGAACACGAGAGAAAATGTTGTGGTGGATAGTGGAGAGGAAAAGAGAGGGAAGCCACATGATGGAAAAGAAAGAGTCTTCTGAGAGGTGAGAAAAGTCGAAAGTAAATTTCTTTGCAAAGGGGAGTCAGTTGAAAAAGGCAATAAATGAGAGACAACAAATGATATTGTTGGTTTATAAAGAATCATTCCTGAATTTTGAGGAACCCAACACACCCATCCCTAATTTGGCTATCTCTTTATTGCAGGAATTTGAAGATGTGTTTTCAGAGGACATGCCTAGTGGATTACCACTCATTCGAGGTATTGAATATCAAATTGACTTCATTCCTGAAACTGTCATTCCAAACTGACCAACTTATAGAAGTAACCCCGAGGTGACAAAGGAGTTTCAGAGGTAATTGAAGGAATTGATGAACAAGGGATACGTAAGAGAGAGCATGAGTCCATGTACCGTTCCAGTGCTACTTGTGCTGAAGAAGGATGAAACTTGGAGGATGTGGGTGGATTGCAGGCCATCAACAACACAATGATAAAGTATCATCATATTCCAAGGTTAGATGATATGTTGGATGAATTGCATGGTGCTTGCACATTAGTAAAATAAGCCTTAAAAGTGGATGCCACCAAATTTGAATGCAGGAAGGTAATGAGTGAAAAACTGCTTTTAAAACTAAATATGGGTTATATGAATGATTGTTATGCCATTTGGGCTCACTAATGCACCGAGTACTTTTATGCACTTAATGAATCATATCTTACGTGCTTTTATAGGTAAATTTATTGTTGTGTACTTTGATGATATTTTAATATATAGCAAAGATCTTAATGAGCATGTAGAACATCTTAAAAGTGTAATTGTGGTTTTAAAGAAAGAACAACTTTATGCTAATTTTAAAAAGTGTACATTTTGCATGGAAAATGTTGTTTTCTTGAGATTTGTGGTGGGTGCTAATGGGTTAGAATTTGATGAAGAGAAAATAAAAGTTATTAAAGAATGGCCAACACCTAAAAATATAACTGAAGTTAGGAGTTTTTACAGATTTGCTAGTTTTATAGGCATTTTGTAAAAGACTTTAGCACAATTACTACACCACTCACAGAGATTGTTAAAAAAAGTATAAGATTTCATTGGGGTGATGAACAAGAGCATGTATATAATATAATTAAGGATATGTTGTGTAGGCACCGGTTTTAGTACTTCCTAATTTTGATAAAACTTTTGAGATTGAATGTGATGCATCGGGAATAAATATTGGTGCTATTTTGATACAGGATAGAAGATCAATTGCGTACTTCAGTGAAAAGTTGAGTGGAACAACACTTAATTATCTCACGTTTGATAAGGAGTTATATTCACTTGTTCGTGCCTTGGAGACATGGCAGCACTACATGTGGCCTAAGGAATTTGTGATACACACCGATTATGAATCATTGAAGCATTTGTGAGGTTAATACAAGCTGAACAAAAGGCATGCAAGGTGGATGAAGTTTGTAAAGACATTTCATTATGTCATCCGGTACAAGCAAGATAAGGAAAATGTGGTGGCGGATGCATTGTCTCGAAGGTATGTGTTACTAACTTCTCTTAGTTCTAAATTACTTGGTTTTGAGCATATTAAGGACATGTATGTTAGTGATTTGGATTTTTTTTGAAATTTATGCATCATGTAATAAGGGGGCTGTACATAAGTTCTTTAAGCAAGATGTATATTTATTTCGAAAAAATAGATCGCGTGTTCCTAATTGTTCAATGCGAAAGGTTTTAGTGGGGGAAGCACATAGTAGTGGATTGATGGGGCACTTTCGGGTTAAAAAGACTTTAGAAATATTGGGGGAGCAGTTTTATTGGCCTAAGTTGAAAAGTGATGTTGAAAGAGTTTGTAATCGATGCATAACTTGTATACAAGCTAAATCTAATGTTTTACCTCAAGGCTTGTACACACGGTTACCTATGCCTAGTGAGCCATGGGTCGATATCTCAATGGATTTTGTTTTAGGTTTACCTAGGACTAAGAAATGACGAGATTTAATATTTGTGGTGGTAGATAGATTCAGTAAGATGGTACATTTCATAGCATGTTATAAAAATCGATGATGCCACTAACATTGTTCATTTATTCTTTAAGGAAATAGTGCGTTTACATGGAGTACCTAAGAGCATAGTATCTGATTGGATGTGAAATTCTTGAATCATTTTTGGAGAGTATTGTGGGAGTAAGTTAGGCACTAAGCTCATGTTTTCAACAACTTGTCGTCCACGAATCGATGGTCAGACTGAAGTAGTGAATAGGATCATGACGCAATTATTATGTAATGTAGTCAATAAGAACTTGAAAAGTTGGGAAGAGTGTTTACCGTTCATAGAGCTTGCATACAATAGGGCCACACATTCTACTACTTTGTTTTCGCCATTTGAAATTGTTTACGATTTTAATCCGCTAACATCTTTGGATTTAATACTCTTACCTATGAATGAACGAGGTAGCTTAGATGGTAAAAGAAAGGCCGAGTTGGTAAAATCACTTCATGAAAAGGTAAAGATGCAAATTGAAAGTAAAAATAAAAACTTCGCGTCACAAGCAAACAAGGGTTGGAGGAGCATGGAATTCAAATTAGGAGATTGGATTTGGGTACATCACAGAAAGGAACGCTTTTCAGAACAAAGGAAATCAAAGTTGCAACCACAAGGGGATGGTCCATTTCAAGTCTTGGAGAAAGTCAATGACATGCTTACAAATTGGATCTTCCGGGTGAGTATAACATTTTAGCAACTTTTAATGTGTTTGATCTTTCTCTCTTTTCGATACAGGTGTAGATTCAAGGATGAATTCCTTTGAAGAGGGAGGGGATGATATGATCCAGGAGTCGAGCCTGATGAGGTCAAGCCAGGGACGGGACCCGTAGATTATCGAAGGAGGTCCGATGACACATTCGAGGGCAAAGCGGGTGAAAGAGGTGATGTGATTGCTTGCTCAAGCTATGGTAGATGAAGTTTCAAAGTTAAAAAGTTAAGGAACAAGTTTCATGTTGGGTTCGGAAGAAGAAACCAAATGGATCAACTCGATTCAAGCAGTAAACGAGCAGCATGGATGAAAACGGACATAATTTTCAGCTCGATTGTCGAATTTTTGCCATGAGTACATTTCGAAAATGACATGAAATTATATACAAGGTTACGCAGGCGAATGGTACATTTGGACTTGCAGTCACACATAAATATGCTGAGAACAAGTTGGAGGAAAACTTTCATTTTTTCGCAAATTTCCTCGTTAGACTAGAATTCTATTTTTTTCCAATTTTACAATATTTTGTAACCTAATTACATTTTTACTAGGTTTTCTAGCAACTAGTATAAATAGGACTTCATTATTTAATGTATGAAACTTTTGACAAAATTATTATGAAGATATATTCGAGAGCCTATTGTGCTTTTCAACTTCGTTCTTCTTAGAACAATTTGAACTTATCAAGATGATTCTTATGGATCAACATATTGTGTAATCAAGAGGTCTTTCAAATACCCTTTTTGATTGGTTGCTTGATTTATTTAATTTTTGGTTTAAACTAAAAATCAGGATTATCTTTTAGACTTTCTTGAGATTTTTAATCTCGTTGTGGGTTGCATAGTGTTCGTTGCTACGTGGTTCTCATTATTTCCCTTCCTCATGGACATAAACCTATTTATTACAAATGGGTCTTCAAAATTAAATACTAATTTGATGGCACCGTTGAACGTTATAATGCTTGACTTGTTGCAAAAGGATTTTGACAACGGGAAGGGAACGACTACACCGAAACCTTTGAGCTAGTAGTGAAACTCATTACTGTACGTTGTCTTTTGGCCATAGTTGCTGTTCGTAATTGGAGCCTTCATCAAATGGATGTCCAAAATGCTTTTCTTCTTAGGATATAAAACCTCCACCTGGCTTTCATCAGAATGGATAAAGACTTGTGTGTGGACTCAATAAATCATTATATGGTCTCAAACAAGCATTACGAAGTTGGTTCAATAAATTTTCTACTTCAATATGTGATGTTGGTTTCGAACAATCAAATGCAGATTATTCTTTGTTTACCAAGGTTCGTGATAAATCCTTTACTACTATATTATTCTATGTCAATGATGTGATTATCACAGGAAATTAAGAACAAATAATTGTTGATCTTAAGAAGTTTCTATATAGCTTCGAATTAAAGACCTTGGCCCTTTGAAGTTCTTTCTTGGGGTTGAAGTGGCACATTCTAAAGCTGGAGTTTCCATTTGTCAACGAAAATATTCCTTGGACATAGTAGAAGAAACTGGCTTACTTGGTGCAAAACTAGCTAAATTTCCAATGGAACAAAACCTCAAGTTGAACACAACTAATGTCGATCTTCTCAAAGATCCAACTCATTATCGCAGGATAGTAGAAAAGTTGATTTACCTCACCATAACAAGGTAAGAAATCACATATACAGTTTCTACCTCAGTTAATTTATGCATCAACCAAGAAGGCCCCACTTTGATGTTGTTCATCATCTTCTTCGGTATTTGAAAGAAGCATCTGGACAAGGGTTGTTCTTCCCATCACATAGACCATTGAAACAAGTTAGCTACTGTGACACAAATTGGGCCGGATGCCCGACGACTCGGCGATCAGTGATTGGATATTGTATATTTCTTGGTAAAACTCTTGTGTCTTGGAAAAGTAAAAAAGCAAGCCACAATGTCTAGATCTTTGGCAGAAGCTGAATATAAGTCTATGACAACTACCATGTGCGAGCTCACTTGGCTGAGATACCTTCTATGAGATTTACATGTTGAGCTCCACGAACCAGTCAAATTGTTTTGTGATAATCAAGCAGCCATGCACATTGCTGCTAATCTGATGTACCACGAACGAACAGAACACATTGAGTTGGATTGTCATACAATACGAATTCAAAGTGGGGAGATTGAGATAGCCTACATCCAAATAGGAAAACAAGTAGCTGATATATTTACAAAACCAGTGGGACAAGTCAATTTTCGGTCACACCTTAGCAAGTTGGGATATCTTGACATTCACTCTCATACTTAAGGGAGAGTATTAAAGGAAAGACAATCACACTATATTCTGATCAAGGAATCCTTATATAATTGCGATTATGAATAATTGGAGGCTTGAAATCTGCCATCTTTGTCTCATAGTAATTACAGAATCTTGTTGTAATTAGCAATTAGTCAGAGAACAGTAATCAAGTATAGCTTTTCTTGCACGTATAAAAGCTTATGTGATCAATAATTCAAGAGAATAGAAAATTTTCCCCCTTATATTGTTTTCCTTTTTATTTTACAATAATTAACATTCATCGAGGTTGTTTGCAGCAACCATCGAATATTCTATTAACATATATAACAACAACGAAGCTCGAGCCATTGTTTTTTTTTTGGATAAAACTGTATGTGTTATGCCCTAGGTCCAATCAACTTTGGATATAAACACTTTTAATATATATAATCGATGTATATTTATGGCAAGATCTATTATTTAATTGAATTAATATTCTAATTAATTAAATAATAGAATCCGTAGATTCAAGTTTTGGTGATTTGTTAATCATAAGGAATTGTAATTGTGAGATACAAATTACATATGATTGAATCTTAAATCGTCTGTGGTCGTATGTAATAACGAGATACGGATATCGTTATTATGGATAGATCATCACGTGTGACATTTCTTACTTATGAAGTAAGTAGCTGATCTCACAAGGTAAAATGTGGTGACACTTGAATGAACACGCGGATGTTTTATTATAGAACAAAACATTGGAGACCCACTGGAAGATTCCACATGGAAAATTATCTGAGTGTCAGTGGTTAATCTTTAACGTTCAGTAGTGGAATTAGTCATTTGACTTGAGGTCATCATAGTGCCTTATATGAGGGCAGTCATACTTTGGTGATGTTGGATGTTGCTCTGCTAAGGGTCGCTAATACGACATCGTTTAGATATGTCAAGAATCATATGAAGGTTGTGAATGATCAATAGAGGATTCGTCACTCTTAGATAGTAAGAGATTATGATCTACATTTTGATCCAATTAAGTTGATAATGAAATCCTTGGCCTAGGTAAACTAATAAGTTGAAAAAGAGTTTTCTACTTACATTGACTTAATAGTGGAATAAAAGATATGATCGATAATTGAGATTGGCACATATCCATATCTCATAATTGATCGGATCATATTGACGAAATGATTATAGTTTTACGGTAAATGAACAAGTTTGATTTTGTCATACCACGTGACATTTCCCGTCACATGTATTGTCCTGACACATTGCTAGATGTCAATTTGGGACGACGAATGTGAATTGACGATAAATTAAAAGGGATATTTTAATTTATCGATTTATCGTTGTATAATTAATTAATTGGGTTGCCTATTAATATGCCCGAATTAATTAATTAATTCATGAACCGGATTTAATTAATTTGATTAATTAAATATTGGACCAGATTAAGTTTAGAAGACGGGCCAAACCCATTTGAACTTATATTAATAGTCTACTAGGGTTTGAAAACAGTGATGGAAAATTCATTATTCTTGCTAGTACGAGAAAAGAAAATCATAGCCGTCATTCTTGTTCTCTGTATGGATCACCATTGGAGGCTGGACAATTGAACAGCTTGGATTGCAAATTGCGATCTTTTGAGTTCGAGAATCAGCAAAAGAGTTTGTAGAATTCATCAAAGGTACAATTCTTATCATAGTTTCTATCTAAACATAAAGCAGATCCTTGTTTGGGAATTGAAAATTATTTACTTTCCACTGCGCTGATTAAGTAGATTCCCAATAGAAACTTGATCCAGCTTAAGGTACAATATTGAGAAACCGAACTGATCAAAAGATTAGTGTGTATATTTTGAAAATACAAGTCTGTGGCAATATGTTTTACAAGCTGAAAATAATGGTGAATGAATCCTATTTCGCCTACACCTTTGCTTGCTCCAACTGAGTTTCTTTATGTATCTACATGAAGAATGAAGAGAATAAATAGTATGTACATAAAGAATGAAATGAATGCAGTTGATCTTAACCTCAGCCTAAAGCTTGGGGGGATAAAATTTTCATGTATCTTCTGCAAAAACTTTGAATACATAATCTCGAAAACGCCTCGAGTATTGTTTCGGATCGACAGCTGATATGGAGTTGGGATCATATTGAATGGACTTGTATGCATGCTCGAGTTTCTTTGTAATGTCATAGTCTTGAAGAATGTCTATTATGCCAAAAAACATCACGACGTCATAGTACTCTCCAGTTGGTTCTCCTACTAGTTCGCAGTCATTCGTTCTTTCAACTCTTTCAACTCTTCCAGGCATGTTGATTCCCAAACTTATACTAGCCCATCTGTAAACATGAAAATTTTTGATGAAACGTTTGGGAAAGACAAAAACATTTTGGAGAAAAAGTTTGAAGAAGTTTTGATATGAGAACTAAGTGCATGCGTAGTGCACAATACTAGATAGGACCGAAAGCGTCAAATAAGAAAAAGAAGTAAAATCTTTTTCATACTACCGTTCAGTCCCGATAGTATTGCTTACCAGAGATACTTCAATTGTCTTACCCTGCAGGATCTAAAAGCAACTGATCCATATCTGCTTGGGAGAGGCGCGGGACTGAATCAGTTTCCAAGCTACCATTATCTGCAGCAAAAGAAGAAATTATAGTTTCCTGACTCTGGAAAGGCCTGAATTATGATAAAGAAAGTCTTCCAAGAGTCCATTTTTAAGCCTTGAAGATGTTTATTCAAGTGATTTAAGTACAAATTCTATGAGGACAGGCTAGCATTTCACGTTATTACCAAGTTCGACTAATACCTTGAAAAGTTAAAATTAATGGTTAATCTAACTTCAGCCTCCTATTGAAATTTCCAGAGTACTAAAATGAAAAGAATATCTAAAAAGCTTTGTCCATTGTTTACAAGTAATTACCAACTGGCGTTAGAGCCCCAGATGGAGTATGTTCATCATTTGTTGATTCTCTAAAGTGAAGACCAACCAGCATACTGTAATCCATAATCCTCTCCTGTTCGAGGAAATCACAGTCCCTATCAACTTGCCTACAGAAATTAACAAGTGTCATCAATTTTTATAACATTGAAATGGAATCTGAAAATGCCAGAAAATGGAAAAGAAAACTGAATTTTACCTTCGAAATTCTTGAAACCATGTCTTTTGAAGTCGGAAAAGGAAGTTGAGATCAAGATCCTTCAGAGTTGTAGTTGCATCAATCTCTGATTCAGGCTTATCAGTCAATCGGCCAAAAGTGGATCCTTTCAAGTCATATCGTCTGTGGATCATATAATCGGAACAGAAGAGGTTTCCCATGATGATGAAACGAACCTAAATCATCAATCACATTAATCTCGTACGGACAATTATGTTACATGAAACCTTAGTTCTATTCATACCTTCTTTTGAGCAGGTCCATTCAGCTTGACACAATGCAGACCATAGTATTTTGTCACTAGAGTGTTCTCAAAAGCACGAACGTGATTATAATATGCGTTTAACATCCTTAAAAGCACCTAAACATGAAATGGAAATATGAGAAGAACGCTACATTTCAGTATTCTTACAAATATTTAACTATTAGGAGTTGAAATCTCACTTTTACTTCTGCCTTCTTCATTGTCTTTATCATATAACGGTCATCGTTGGTTAAGTAAAAGAAGCTTCCACTTTTTCCTGGGGAGGAAAGTTCTCGTAGTGCATCGTTCCCACATATGGACAACATGTAATCTGCTGGATCCACCTTGAACAACATTCTTAATGACCTGAAAAGTATCATGATTGATAAACTAGAAGGACTTTTCTTGTGGTTCTGAATTTAGAAATACAAGAACTCTATACAGATTCATTCAGAAGTCGAATCCCATGTTAAGTTGTTGTAAAGACAGAATGACAAAGGAACATGTATCAGAACTTCATGATCTGCATGTGGTACAAGGGCTAACCTGAATACTTTGGGGCAATAATCTTTCCATCTGAATTCACAGGATTGGTGAGGGGGAGTATGTTTGGATCCCTCGGAGGGAAATTTTGTCCAATACTTTTCTTTGGGGTCGAAAGCTGAAGGCTTCAGATCGAGTGATGGACATGGACCAGGTCTTCCAACTGAATGCCTGTGGATTATTAGGCATTGTTAGTGATGAGAATCGTGATCAACATATAAGTACAAATACAACATAGAGCAATTCGCCCTGACTATTGTATCATCTACTTCTGATTCTCACATTGCTCGTGGAAGGCTTGCCTAGTGGTTTTATAAGCACATCACACATCTTTTAAACTAGAAAATGAGTTATAAAATACAAGGCAGAGGCTTTCCACGAGCCATTTTGGTGGGGGGGGGGGGGGGGTGCAGAATTTGCTGTTACAACTACGAAAATAATCAACATTTGAGTGTATGCAAGAGATAAACTGATTTCAGATTTCTGAATTGTGAACTACTTGTAATGTTAATACTGATTTGTGATCAAAATGGAGAAGTTCAGACAATATGATTCTTGAAAAAATAGAATGAAAATGAATGTCAAAGTAGATCCTCTCTGTTAATCATTCACATAATATCCAGATGAATGGCCTCGAAATCTTGTCAAGATTTTATTTCAGAAAATTTGCCAAAAAAATCTCTCCCATAAAAAATTAAGATCAAGCAATCAAGTTTTGAAGCTAAAATGAAAGACAGAGACGTGTATTGTTACCTAATCCCCAGCTGCAAGTTGAGCATAAGATCATAATTCCTATGCCCTTTACATATTGTATCCCCTTGTCTTTTTACCACTTTAGGTATCCTAAGAGGGCTGCCTCGAGTACTTAATCTGTCAGGTTGTAAACCTGCCAACGCATCGTCACCTTCATTTCCTGCCATCCTCATCCTTTCTATGGCTCCGGCACTGCTAGGAGAGGGCACAGCACCATCTGATAAACGCATTCTACCAAATTCCCTATCTACCCCTGCATCTATTCTACCATCGACAGACATTCTTCTTGGCCTTACGCTTGAATCCGAGCCCTTGGATGACCTCCAAACTGCAAGCTTCTTCTGTGAGGGCCATATCGGAACTTTCTCATTTGGACAAATTATGCAATCCTTCAAATCATTGTTGAAAACCTCCTGAGGATTCCATTCAAAATTTTCTTCTAGTAAGGATCCAGAGGGGTAATAAGTCCCATTCTGTTCAGTAGGATCCTTGCTCCAATTTCCCACATAGAAACTCCCATCTGCCCATTTATATGTTCCATTCCCTTTGGGAAATCCATCCTCCCAATTCCCATCAAAAACATTCCCATTAGTCCAACACATTTTCCCTTTCCCACAAATCGTTCCATTTTTCCATTCCCCCGTGTAAAAATTCCCATTCTTCCATTGATACATCCCCTGCCCTTCCTGCAACCCACGACTCCATTCGCCATCATAACTATCACCGTTAGCATATTCCTTAACACCATGTCCATGCTTTAAATTCATCACCCAAGAACCTCTATATGTATCTCCACTAGGCCCCGTATACGTACCTTCTCCATCCATGAATCCACTCTTGAAATTGCCTTCATATGACGCCCCAGATGGCCAACTAAACGTACCTTTTCCCATAGTTTTGCCTCTAAACCATTGTCCTACATACATACAACCATCTGTCCACCAATATTTTCCATGTCCATGTGGAAAATTATCAGCCCAATAGCCCGTGTAGTAATCACCATTGGGAAGAAATCTCTCTGCATGATACACTTCTCCGCTTGCATGCACTTCTTCTTGATCTTCATTTTCTTCCTCAGCATTTCCTATTATATTCGACCCCCCAAAAATCGTTGTGGCCCGTTTCTTGGCTGCAGCGTGTGTTATACGCACAGTGGCCTCCCACGCCTTCATGTCTTGACAAAATTCTTTCCGTTCTTCACAAAATTAATCTCCTTTTCAGCCTTTTTCTTAGTCAATATACATTACATTTCTGCACAGATTTCAACCTTTTTATCACGCAAGAAAAATTATGCAGATCATGAATGTCTCTTTTATGGAAATCTCAGACATTGATCAGCCATGCATAAAAGCAGGCTAAGGTTGGACAGCAAAAGAAAAACATTCCTGGTTTCTCTCTCCTCCCTATTGAAAGCAACTTAAGCCAAGCAAAAGAACTTCAACCCAAAAACAAAGGGAAAAAAACCACATTTTAGTGCATTCCTCAATCTCCAAGTTTTTTTTTTTTTTTTTTTTTGAGGGGTGGGATTATGGTGATGGGCTGGAATTCCACAAAACGGTCCTATGATAATGGTGGACTTAGGACATATGTTAAGAATGTAATGGTCAACGTGAGAAAGGAAAGTCTTACCTGTACTATGTTTAGACAGCAAGCATTATAGAAATTTCTGCAATGTAAGGGAGACTTTTTCTTCAACCGCATAACATTTTGAGGCCCTCCGACATTTGGCGAGATAACTGGATTTAGGGCTATCCATTTGCTATATTTATACATTCTGCCTTTGTATCTATATCCATGCACATTTTCATTTTTAACAAGCCAGTCGGTTTCATGAACCATTTTATTTATAGGGAACTCCCAACATAATCTTAAAATACTGATTCCACATTGAGTTATTTTATTGATATATTCGAGTAATTGGAAAAAAATTATATGTTTATTTATATACATCATTTGAATTAAATTTAATCAAATATAGAGAAGTAATAGAGAAGGGAGTGTAGAGTATATGTTTTATCGCGTTTTCCCTAAAAAGCAAGTTTAATTGGCATTATAAAATAAGAAACCTAAAAATGTAGTATTTAACTTACTTTTATATTGTTAGTTAAATTGTCATGAGGTATTATGCGTTTTATTAATAATTCTTGAATCTCTTTAAAAAAGGGGATAATCGTCTTTCCTTTATTGGCAAGTGGCCAATCCATCCTTCCCACAATAATGTCCGAATAAGTATTATGATATTTGTACAATAAAATTGTATATAAGAGATTAGGGCTGGACAAAACTTTCGAACCGAACCGAACGATTCTTCTTAACTTAAATACTCGAACGGACATTTGAATCGAAAATGGCGGATTAAGTTTGATTTTCGGTTCTAGAATAAGAACCGAAGAATTGAATTAAAACCGAATATCCCTTTTTTTTTTTTTATCTTAAATAAATCAAATTATTTTATTTTTTTTCTAAATACATTTTCTAACTAATTAATTTAGTCCAAACCCAAAATATGATTATCCTATTTTTAATTTCCAGCCAAAGTCTAATTAATCAAATTGACATAAACTTTACCTAAATCTCTTATTCTACCGTAGTGCCATTTTTGCCATTTTGGAGAAATTGAATTGGAAGCCTGTCTTTATTATTGTGAGCTCGTTATCTTTATTTCTCTGTGATTTTAACAGTCAAATCTATATAAAAAAAACCCAACAAAGAGAGGCATTAAAAATATCATGAGATTAGACTACGTTATTTTTGAAGAGCTAAAATCGAACATATTATTAGTTGAATTAATATAGTGTTGTAGATATTAAATTTTTTTATTGTTGTACGGAACTCGAAAACCAAATGGAACCGAACCATACTCGATGGTTTCATTTACTAAATACCCAAAAAATCCTGGCTCGGGTCAATTCGGTTCCCCTTAGAATCGAACCGAACAAGACCATATCCAGCTCCATAAGCGATTATATAAAATGATATGGATGGTAAAGACTGAATGAAAATTTTTACTACAAATAATAGAGTGACATGTGACATTATGTAATTACTTATTAAAACATTTGTATACATGTAGCAATGTTCGTCCGTATAATGATCCTATGAAGACAAAGACAAAGTGCAGTTCCAATTCAGACCGAGAAACACCTTCCACTCATGTCCCGTCTCTTTCTTATTTGTCTGTTACAGATAAACATTAAATGATTTCTTGTTTTTTGTTTTCCTTAGGTTAGGCGTGGATAGTGTTGAAAATCTGGAGATGGAACAACATCTTTTAAAAGAATAGAAGATGATATTCAAGAGAACACTTAACTTTTTTTTTAACACTCCAAAATTGACTTCTTAAAAATGAGTACAATCACTAGCCTTTTATATCTCAAGTACATGAATTAACTAATGCATTAATATATTCACGAATAATCACAAAAGATATGAATGCAGTCGACTAAATAAATGAAGTTCATATTTTCAATGCCCCTCCTTAAATTTAATTTATTGTAACTCCAAGCAAACTTTGAAAATGAATCATTCTGCAATTTGATCTTGAGACTTTAAGAACTTCAATTTCGCACATTGTTTGTCAACCCAACATGATACTTCTTATCGACGTGCTTGTTTTGATTATGAAAAACTGGATTATTGGCTAACAACAATGCGACTTCTTGTCAACAAAAAAACTAGTAGAATCACTTGTTGCAAATTAACGTATCTCTCAACCAAATTGCTTGACAAACATTAGTTGCAACAACAATATACACCGCTTCACAATTTGAAAGTAATAACAATCGCTTACTTTTTCGACGATCATGTAAAAATTGTATCTCCTATAAAGAACACATGACCACTTGTACTTTTTTTATCATTATTATCCTCGATCCAGTCACTTTCACTATGACCAACAAGCTTCAAATTGTCTATATATGAATAAAATAAATCATATCAATTATTACATTTAATGTATCGCAAAATTATTTTCACAACCTTCAAATGTGTAGTTGTAGGAGACTTCATATATCTACTAACAAGACAAACTCCAAAGAAAATATCAAACCTTGAATATGTTAAGCTTCTAAAACTTTCAATAATACTCTTATAAATAGTTGAATAAACTTTCTCTCCTTCATCATATTTTGGCAATTTTATTCCACAATCAATGGGGTACAAATTGGCTTGCAATCGTCCATTTTGAACTTTTCAAGAATTTTCTTAACATAAGATTCTTGAGAGATAAGGATTCCATCTTTCTCATATTTATTCGATGCCAAGATAGTAAGCAATTAGTAGATGTCCTACATCTCGAGTTCTTTCACCATATACCAACAAGTACAGCTTTTTGTTTGGGGGAAAGAAGATTATGTTACTACCGGATAAGGGTTCAGTAAAAACAGTTGGGGACAACGCCAATTTACTGACCAAAGCAAAGTTCGAAACAGAGATGGAAAAGTCTGGGATAGTGTATGTGATGGTGGGAAAATTAGTTGATAGCGAGCAGGAGGTGCCTCGCCGGGTTCAGCCATTGCTAAAAGAGTTTCACGAGGTCTTCCCAGAAAAGCTTCCAGATGGATTGCCACCACTGCGGGATATTCAGTATCAGATCGACTTGGTGCCTGATGTTTCTCTGCCTAATCGGGCGCATTCAGGATGAGCCCCACTGAACATGAGGAGTTGCGCAAACAAGTGGAGAGCTTCCGGTAAAAGGGTACACTAGGGAGAGTATTAGTTCTTGTGTTGTTCTTGCTCTTTTTACGCCGAAAAAGGATGAGATGCGGCGCATATGTGTGGATAGTAAGGCGATCAATAAGATTATGGTGCGTTACCATTTTCCTATTCCTCGCCTGGATGATTTGTTAGACTAGCTTACCGATACTTGCATGTTCAACAAGCTTGATTTAAAGAGTGGGTACCATCAGATTCGGATCATACATGGGGATGAGTGGAAGACATCATTTAAGACGAGGGAAGGACTGTACGAGTGGTTAGTCATGCCTTTCGACCTTTCAAATGCGCCAGTACATTTATGCGAGTCATGAATCAGGCTCTTCGCCCATTCATCAGTAAATTTGTTGTCATTTACTTTGATGATATTCTGATTTATGGTGCTAACGATGATGAGCATGTCCAGCACCTTCGGGAAGTTCTTTCGGTTCTCCGCAGTTATCACTTTTATGCTGTAGTGAAAAAGTGTTTGTTCTTGACTAATCGTGTTGTATTCCTGGGTTATGTGGTGTCAAATGAGGGGTTAGCAGTGGACACATCAAAAGTAGAGGCAATAAGCTAGTGGCCACATCCTAAAACTATTACAGAAGTGCGTAGTTTTCATGGCCTTGCTACATTTTATCGCAGGTTTATACCATATTTCAGTAGTATCATGGCACCAATTACAAATTGTATGAAGGATGACAAGTTTCAGTAGACTGCCGAGGCAGAGACATCTCTTCCGTTGATTAAGCAGAAGTTGACTGCTGCTCTAGTTTTGGTGCTGCTTGACTTTACCCAGCCGTTTGAGCTGTATTGTGATGCTTTAAAGGTAGGTATTGGTGGTATGCTGAGTCAGAACAACCGTCCCGTTGCATATTTCAGTGAGAATCTTTCTGGCCCGAAGTATAGTACTTATAATGTAGAGTTCTAGGCAACAGTCCAGACAGTTCATCCCTTGCAAGAAAACTAAAGATGCTGTCAATGTGGCTTTACTGTACTTTCGTGGGATCTATTACATGCATGGACTACCTACATCTATTATGTCTGGTAGGGATACTCGCTTCCTCAGTCACTTCTGGCGCATTTTATGACGCTTGGTCAATACACAATCGGACTTCAGTAGTGCATATCACCTTTAGAGAGATGGTTAGATAGAGGTTGTTAACCGTTCCTTGGGTGATTGACTACGTTGCTTGGTAGGTGATCATATCAAGTCTTGGGATCAGAAGTTGTGTCAGGCAGAATTTGCTCATAATCATGCTGTTAACCGGAGTACATGTTTTAGTCCATTTCATGTGGTGTATGATCTTATTCCTTGTGGTCCCATTGACTTGATCCTAGTTTCTACTACTGTTAAAATGCATGGTAAGGCAGATGACTTCATTCAACAATTGCAGTAGGTTAACTTACAGGCTCATTATCAGTTGCAGGCTGATGTTACTAAGTATAAGCATGATGGGGATCTTAAATTCCAGCATGTTGAATTTGAGGTAGGTGACTTTCTTTGGGCGGTGTTAACAAACAATCGTATTCCTGCTCATGAATACAACAAGCTTACTGCAAAAAAGGTTGGTCCATTGGAGGTCATTGAGAAGATTAATCCAAATGCTTATCATTGAAGCTGCCAAGTCATATTTGTACATCCGACGTGTTTAATGTCAAACATCTGGTGCCATTTCGTGGTGATAATCTTGATGAAGAGGCTTCTTCCCCCATCAAATTCGAGGGTGAATTTTTCTCACCCTGGAGAGAATCCTGAAGTGCCTAAAGAGTTAGAGTTTATGATGAAGTGGGGTCTCAAGGAAAAATAATGATTTCTAATAACTTCGGGTTTGCCGTTTTTGAGGAATTACTAGTCTAATTCGATTGGAAATGGGCAAGTGTTCTAGTTGTCTCATCCAACAGCTTAAGTACGACTCTACCAATATTAACTAGCCAACAATGTGCGTTATTTCCCATGACCACGACACTTTTCAAAACTATTTCATATGTTGAAAACAAATCTCGATTGGAACACATATGTAAAGCACAAGCCGAATCAAGAATCCAATCATCATCAGGTTTAGAGTCTCCGTAAAAAATAGCCAGCACATCTCCATCACTCAAATAGTTCTCTACAACATCGACTTCACCTGTAGTTTCTAATTTCTTTCCCTTCTGATTTGCACCCAAATTTCCTTTATTCTGCAACTTGTTGCAATCCTTCTTGATGTATCATTTCTTCTTGCAATAAAAAAACTTGATTACTAAAATTGGACGTCGACTTGTCCCTTCCGTAACCACCATGAACAACAAGGTCTTCTCCATCTCTAGCCTCAGATCCAACTAGATGCTTCATCTCATCCTTTGAAAAGAAATCATCATATGTATCTCCAATGGTGAAAGTATCACAACTATACAAAATCATATCTCTAAACATTGTAAACGAAGCGGGCAATGAACACAAAAGGATTACAACAATGCTACACGTACATGCTGTACATTGCCAGAATACTCTCATCATAGGTGGGTGGGGAGGTTTTTTGCCAATATTCTAATCATGTGGGGCCACTCCCAATACTCACACATTTGAATTCCTGTAAAGCTTACAGCCTGTACTTGAAGCTTTTTTGAAAGGATTAAGGTTAAGTATTCTTCATCATACTTTAACTCTAAAGTCTCTAAATCAATGACCATTTCTTTAAAAACGGTCAGGTGATCTTCCAAAGATTCGCCTTCTGTCATGCGATGAGAATACAAATGCTGCTTCGAGTGCAATTTGCTAGTTAGACTCTTAATCATGCAAAATTGCTCCAACTTAAACCATAACGCAGGTGCAATTTTCTCCTTCAAAACGCCCTAAGAACATTATTTGAAAGATAAAGATGAATTTGTGAAAGTCCTTTCTGATCCTTACGTTGTTTCTTTTCCGTCGTCCAAGTTGTGGGCATCTTGTCAAATCCCAACAACGCATAATCCAAATCTATCTGAGTGAGTATTTTTCACATCTTTACCTACCACAACGATAATTTAGTGGTGCATCTGTAGAATGTCATACTTCATGGTTGTCATCATGAACAAGGAAACCTCGAACAAATCAAATCAAAACTCTAATACCATTTGTTAGGGACAAACAAAGATTATGTATGCTATGATACCACTTTTTAGGGGCGGAATGAGGTTACATAGCACAATATGAAGTATTGATAAAAAATAATGTTCTAAAATGCGATGACTAGGCGCTTGGTGTCGCTTAATCACACAGTGGGAGCAAAACACCTCGCTCCGCGCTCTTTTGCTCTTTTTCAAATTTTCACTTTTTAAATTTTTTTTCACGCCTAGGCGTGCCTAGCGCACGTTATTTTTATGTTTTTTTTATGCCTTTCAACGCTTTTTTACATTTTTTTCTTTTAATTATGAAATATTTTTTAGATTGATTTAAAAATTTAAATAATATTTAAAAAATGTTTTTTTTACACTTTTTAACGCTTAGGTTTCGCCACGCTTTATATTTTTTAGGATACTAATCGTAACAATAAGAACACAATAAACAAGAATTTAATTTGGTAGAGGAATCTGATATTTTATTCACTAATAATGGAGAGATAAATTACAACAATATTGTATTCCTACACAATTCTAACTTGCAGTAATCATGAGTTAAAACCATGTTCTAACTAAAGAGAAGCAGACTATATATAGGGGTACATATCTAACCTTAATAATAACCTAAAAATAAAAATTAGGTCAAAAATACGTGAAATAAACAAAATAAGGAAAACCCGAAATGGTGGGCCACTTGCGCATCAGGCCAGTGGCAGTTTGCTACTAAAAATTTCGTCTTGCCACTCATTCGTCTGCTAGTGGTAGGCTAGCACCATCAATCTTTTTTTTCTCCATGGACCCTATTTAGAATCTTCAAGGACCAATAAACAAATCATGCAAACCTACACGAACTTGGGTCAGAAACTCAACACAAATATATACCAATCAATGGCTGATAAAACAAAATTAAACAAAGCACTTAGTACCTATTACAATTCCAAGTTTTTTGAAGCATAATATAAGTTATTAGAATTTTCCCGAGGTCCATTACTTTCGTTATATGCATTGTCAGGATGAGGACTTATTTGAATAATACTTTAGCAGAATCTTTAAGAGTTTCAAGATGCTACAAAAAAACTTGTATTTTATCATCTCTAAATTTGGCTTGTTACAACTAACAAGGGAACACCTCTATTTATATTGCTTAGTGGACTCTTCTACATACCGAAGTAAATTTATCTTCCAACTATTTGATAAGTTCATTTTATACACTTATTTAAAGTAAAAAATATGGACAATTGTTGGTAAATATATCGAAATATGGCTTAATTCTATATAATTATGTTTTGTAGGATAATATTGATGAATATGGTGGAATTTAGGAAAAAGAAGCGAAAAAATGACTAAAATGGAAGAAAACTAAAGTTCAGGGCCCAAAGTGCAAATAATCAATAGATGACCTAGAAGAAGAAACATAAATGTGGAAGAGTAAAAAACCAATTGAGTGAAGGAATGAAGTGTTGGAAGAAGAAACGAGAAAATAGGTCAAGAAACGAGAAAACGGAGTTCGGGGACTAAAACGCAACATTTGAATTTTAATCTACACTGTGTGGTCGCATGGTTAGCTTAAGAGAATAAAATGGATGAGTTTCATTGAACTATGCGGTCGAATGTGTTTATATTATGTTGTCGCATAGTACATTTTCAGAGAGAATCTGGTTTCCTTATATGATTCCAACTTTTATGAAAACAAATATTGGGAGCATCTTTTAAAGACATAAGGTCGTCCAAATGTAGTTATGATGCATTACAACACATTCTAAGAGATTTTGGGAGCATAGAAGGAAGCAAAACACACAAAGATCGATTCCAAGACTCGAAAATTCAATTCAAGTTTAATTTCGGTGATGTTGATTCTTCAATATTTCTTTCATTTTCTTTCTCATAAACATGTTAGGCTAGTGTTTTTTTTTTGGAGAACGATGAACCATGTGAATATGAATTTTTAATCTTTAATTTTACATACTTGACATTGAAAACATGTTTTTGGACATTAAATGATTTATATGATTTTCTTTTCTTCCTAATTATTGTGCATGGTAGTTGTATAAATGCGGTGACATATTTTATGCATTCGAAAGACGAAAAATAGGTTGGACATTTATAAATTGTAATAGGGTCTGATATGGGGTAGAAATATATCGTTATACTCTATGTGAATCTTTAAGTGTTCATAAAAATTCATGTACTTTTATATATTCACATCCGTCATAAAAATATAGTTGGGTCATATATAAAAGTAAGTTTAACCTTACTGGAGAGAGACTGTTAAATAAAATAGAACATTGATTTGTCAAAATTCAATCATGTTGTCAACGTGTAAAACAAAGGTTAAAATGATTATTGCATGGGAATTCGGGATCCCAGCGCATTTATCATTTATTAAGCACATTAATTTGTATATAAAAAAAAGAATTTACATTTATTATAGTTAATCTACTCATAATTCCATAAATAGATTAATTTATTCATAACTTTGTCACAAACAACATATCATATCATTCTTGTTTCGGTTATGGTTGCGATAATTAAAATTGAACTAATCAATATTTGTGGGACGATACTTAGATTCAAAATTCACTTTATTATTTGTTAACGAATCGTATAGTTGTTGTGGTCTTAATTCGAAATATATTTTCGTAAATAAGTTTTTGGCCCTGTTGCAGGGGATTGAGTTTTAGTTTGATTTTATTTAACTCGACACTAATTTGAACATTTTTAGTTGTTTATTTACTTTCATTTTTGTTTATCTTAGTGCGACTATTGTTTTTCTTTCAGGGCTTGTATGTGAATGTCATTTGACGGTGAATTGAATACAATTGATCTAGAAATCGAACGCACATTTCATCGTAGACAAAGAAAAGCAAGAGCAGCACAGCAGAAAGACCAAAAATAGCAAGTACAAATGGCTAATGAGAAAAACAATCCAATAGTTCAAGTTAATGAAAAAGAAGCCGTTGATGAGAGAAATATGCTTGTTGGAGATTTCATGACACGGAGATCATTCAAAGTCAATCCATAAACCATATCAAATTGTGTAATAGAAGTAGTAGAAGATATTAAATTGGTTCCCAACATATTTCATAAAGTCAAACCAAATAGTTAAGGATTCCAAGATTAAAATATAAATCCCCATGCCTCAAATCACCAACAATGCACCTCCAAATGTCTATCATGCTCAATTAATTTCTTGCAACATACTAGGATACAAATAACTTTTTACTCTCGTAGAAATATTAGATGCATTAATATGTGAAAAAGTGCATGCCCCATGTGAAAAAATATTATTACATGCTAGACCATCATCTAATCTACTTATGGGGTATTGATTATTTACCATGCCATAGTAGAATGCTTTCCTTCAATGCTCATTAAATTCTCCACTTGCATCAAGTCAATTGAGTACTCAATGGGTGGTATCCCACTAAATAAGTCTTCATAGAATGAGTTGCAATAAAGAAATATCCAAACTATGGAGGAATTTGTTAGTTCTTAATAAAGTCCTCTCAATCTCACATTTTTTTTTTTTTTTTTTGAAACTCACTTTTGATTTTTCTCTCTTGTGACTTTGCTTTTTTTTTTTGCCTTATAATTAGCCACCTCACTATTTCCTCTCATACTCTCATTTTGCCTTTCTTTTTCTTTCTCACCACTTAATCCCAATTGCTCCTTATAGACCTGTTGTGGTGTTAATGGTACAAGAGTAACAGTTCTCTCATCTTTTACAAAGTTGTACATATTCTTGAATCCATCATGTTTAACCTTCCTATCATACTATCATGGCCATCCCAACAAAATGTGTCCAGCATGCATAGGAACCACATCACTTCATCACTATACCTCCCAATTGAAAAATTCATCAAAACTCTACTATTCACCTTAACCTCTCCAGTTCACTAAATCACTGCAATTTATAAGGTTTATGATGTTTTATCGTAGTCAATCATAATTTCTCAATAAGTGTAGTACTAGCAATATTAGTATGACTAGCTCCATCAATAATCATACTATTTGTTGACGTGACATCTCGTATGAAATATGTTCTCCATTTATTGCTCCAAGTCAACCACTTTGATTTGAGCACTAGGAGTTCGCCATGTAACCAATAGCTCTCCCACTACATACTCTTCTTTTCCACCATTACTAGCATATCCCAATTCCAGAATTTCATCATATTTACCCTCACTATCACTCACTACTTCTCCATTGTCAAGCAAAATAATCGCCCTTTTGTTTGGGCATTGAGAAACAATGTGTCTCGATCCCAAGCACTTGAATCCCAATTTCGAGGGGGTTGGGAATCTGTCTTGGGTGTAGTTTTGCTAGCAACTTCCTCTATTCCCTCCGATAGCTCGGTTATACCCTTTGAAACAGCCCCATCACCTTTATTATTATCCCATTTCGATTTCCAAAAAGAGTTAGACCTGAAGAACCCAATGAATATCTAGATGTCCCATTTATGTTCAATTGTCTTTCCACCTTTATAGCTAAATGTAGCATGTCTTCCAACTCCACATAATGTTCTAAATCTACCACATTAGCTATCTCCCTATTCAAACCATTCAAAAATCGGGTCATGGTGGCCTCTATATCCTCCTCAACATTTGCTCTAATCATTGCAGTCTCTATCTCCTTGTGATAATCTTCCATACTCCTAGAACCTTGGTATAGACTATGCAATTTTTTATGAAGTCCTAGATGTTACTACTTGATCCCATTAAATGCATAATCGATAAATTCAAGCACCGCAATCTTAACCTTCTTTTGCTCTGAGTAATTGTGACAATCAAATATCAACTTGACTTTCTTTTCCCACTCTAAGTATACTTCGGATCACTCATTCATTTGAATGAAGGAATTGCCATCTTGATATTGCTCATACTTTATCAACACCATCTCCAACAATATCTCTACCCATCCTTTCATGCCTAACTCATCTATCTCTCATTTTTCCTAACTCGACATCTACCAATGTATCCTCATTAATATCACTATCCGCTTTCCATTCACCATCATAATCCACTCGCCAACATAATGCACTCTACGATCCCACATTCCTTGCTTCCTCGCGTTAGGAATTTCTTTAGGTTGTTCCCTATGTAAATTAGCAAGCAACATGTCTTGCCTATCCAATCTGTCTATCACATCCTCATACAACATTCGAACCGTCGTATCACCTCATTCGACATGTTGACTTGGTTATTATTCCTGCTTGAAGTAGAATCGTCTCTATTCGACATCCTAAATCTAATTTAATATTTGTCTCATGTATATAAGCTTGTGTATCACTCAAATTGGTTTTTTCCCTTTATTAATCACAACTCTGCCCTTTTCGACTCAATGATTTCTTGCAACTACTTCAAAACTAATTCGAGCTCAATCAGAATTAATCCTTGTAAATTTTTAAACAAAGATTTGAGAAAAAAAAATTTGAAAATAGAATGACTTAAGAAGTATGAATTGTAATTTTGAATGGACCACTAAGGGAATATTTAAGAAGGTGTTTCTTGAATTTGAATTGGACACTATGAATTTTCATTTTTTTTCTGTTTTTTTTACTCAGAAAAATGGGAATTGGACGCTACTAGAGATTTTCCGAATTTTCATTTTTTTTTTGTTCGGATATTCAACCAGTACCAGCAAAAGAAACAAAAACTGATTTGGATGCTAGAATAGTGCACAAATAAGTTTTGAAATTTTTTTTGGTATTTTATGGATTAGAGACTCAAAAAAATGAAGAATGCGAAGAACACGAATGAAAAATAAAAGACTCAAACAAAAATGACAAATAAATAGGATATAACCTTGATTTTTTCGGAACCCTGCTCTGATACCAACTGATGTGAACCCACATAGCAATAACAACTACTAAACCTAACAAGATTGATTCAACCTAAGAAAGCTAAGAAATTAACGTTTAAGCTTGATTCAATAATATTAAACCAATGAACCTACATAATCGTCGACAATATGTTGATCCCGTGATTACAAGACTCAAAAATCTCACACGGTTTTTTCTAACACCACAAGAAAATAACCTTGATAAGTTTAGAATTAATTGGATGAAAAACAAGAAGAAAACAATAATGCCTTGCTATAATTTCTCAATAATTGTGTCTTTTACAATGAATGAGTCCTATATATAGATAACCCATAAAACCGAGGTAGAAAATGGAATTAATATTTAAAATATCAAAAATTACCATAAAATTAAAGTTTTAAATAAAATAAAAGATTGCACAAAATTGGAAAAATTGCATCTAGAAATTGTATTATGCGGCCGCATAATGAAACTTCACACGGTCACATAGGCCACTTCAACTGTTCTCAATTTGGCTTGGTATCTATACATGGGCCGCATGAATATGTAGGTTATACTGTGGCATAGCTCATTTTCCTATTGTTTGCACCAATTTGATCTATCTTGTTTCTTCTTTCAAACCCAACATGAAATTTGTTCATTTGCTTGTTAAGATCGATGTCTCATCCACCGTTGCTTGAACAAACAATCCCATAACTTCTTTAACCCACTTCCCTCGTGACCTAGTCATAGGCTCTTCCTCAACGATTAAGGGATCCTTACCTGGACTTGCCCTCGTGTCATGGATCACATCACCTAGATATATTTGCTTACCGTAGGATGCCATTCGGTTTGTGCAATGCTCCAACTACCTTTCAGTGTTGCATGATGACGATCTTTTTCTAACATGGTGGAAAAATACATATAAATCTTCATGGATGACTTCTCAGTGTTCAAATCTTTTTTTTGATGAATGTTTAGAGCATCTAAGCTTAGTATTACAGCGATGCAAAGAGAAAAACTTGGTATTGAACTGGGAGAAATGCCACTTCATTGAACGGGAGGACATTGTATTGGGACATTACATTTCAGCTAACGGGATAGAGGTGGACAAAGTAAAGATTCGGGTTATTAAGAAATTACTGCTACCTACATCAATTTAGGGTGTTTGCGATGTCCTTAGGCATGTCCACTTTTATCGAAACTTCATTAAGGATTTCTCAAAGATCACAAAACCTCTGTGCGAGTTGCTAGCTAAGGATGTTACTTTTGACTTCTTTGCAGAGTGTTTATTGGCTTTCAACACTTTAAAGAGAAGTTTACCCCAACACTAATTATCATTACACCGGATTGGAGTTTTCCATTTGAGTTAATGTGTGATGTTAGTGATTACGACGTGGGGACCGTATTGGGACATCGTAAGAACAAAAAATTCCATATTATTTACTATGCAAGCAGAAGCTTGAACGACGCACAAATCAACTATGCTACAACTGAGAACGAGCTTCTAGCTGTTGGATCAAAGGTCATAGTCTAGACCTATCATGCCACCTTAAAATACTTACTAACAAAAAGGGATGCCAAATCAAGACTCATTCGTTGGGTATTATTTCTGCAAGTCTGATTTGGAGATTAGGGACAAGAAAGAAAGTAAAAATGTGGTTGATGATCACTTATCTCTATTTGAGCTTGGAGAGCAAAAGGAGTCAGTAGAGACAAATGAGATTTTCTCAGATGAGCAGATATTTATTGTGGAATAGGCTCCTTGGTATGCTAATATAATAAATTATTTGGCCAAATCTATCATTCCACCGTATTATTCAAGTCATCAAAGAAATTAATTTTTTGCTGACTTAAAATATTATTTTTACGAGGATCCCATTCTCTATAGGCGAGGGCTAAATTAGATTATTTGGTAATGTGTTCCCGAGGAAGAAATATCTTGAATACTGGAGAAATGTCATTCAACTGCATATGTAGAACACTTTGGTGTATCAAAGACAGCTGCTAAATTTTTATCGTATAGGTTCTATTGGCCTACACTCTTTCGAGATGTTTTTAAGTTTGTAAAGAGGTGTGACATATGCCAGCGCACCAGAAATATCTCTAGAAGAAACGAGATGCCTTTGAATAGCATTCTAGAGGTGGAACGTTTTGACGTGTAGGGGATTGACTTTATGGGGCCATTCCCTCCATCATTCTCAAATTAATATATCCTATTTACAGTTGATTATGTCTCCAAACAGGTGGAAGAAGTGGCATTGCCACCAACGATGCGAAGGTGGTGATCGAATTTCTAAAGAAGTACATCTTCACCCGTTATGGTACACTGCGAGCTATCATAAGTGATGGGGGTAAACACTTTTGCAATCGTCAATTTGTGTCCTTGTTGGCTAAATATGGCATCCGACACCACATAGCTACTCCTTATCACCATCAAACCAGTGGGCAAGTTGAAATCTCCAATCAGGAATTAAAGTGGATATTTAAAGTAACAATGAGTTCTTCGAGAAATGATTGGTTGACGAAGCTTGACGATGCTTTGTGGGCTTACAGAATAGCTTTCGAAATACCTATAGGCATGTATCCTTATCACTTGATTTTTGTGAAAGCATGCCACTTGCCAGTTTAATTAGAACATCGTGCTTACTGGGCGATCAGAAACTTAAATTTTGATTGAAAGTAGCTGGTGAAAAGAGATTACTTCAGTTGAATGAAATAGATAAATTTCAACTAGAAGCCTATGATAACGCAAAGCTCTACAAGGTGTGTACCAAAAAGTGAAACAACATACATATTCAAAGAAGAACGTTTGAGGTTGGCCAAAAATTCTTGTTATACAACTCTAGACTCAAGCTTTTTTCAGGAAAGTTGAAGTCAAGGTGGTTAGGTCCATACACAATTACCGAGGTATTTCCATATGGATCTATATAGATCACTCATGACAGTAAGTGGGCGTTTAAAGTTAATGGAGAGCGGTTGAAGCTTTACTGGTGCGGTGAAGTTTCAAAGGAAAAGTCCATCGTTCATCTTATAACACCGGAGTGAATCCACGGCCATAAAGTCGAGCTATACACTATAAAAGAGTGTTTGTTTGGAGGCAACCCAACGTTTCTTCCCTTTTATTAATTCCTCTTTATGCATTAAATTAGGAATTTTTCATGTTTTTGATAATTTTTAGTAATATTAGGTTACTCATTGTCCTTATAGGTCACTCATATCGAGAGAGCATAGAGAGAAGTTAGAGATGAAGCATCTTAAGCAAAAGCTAGCTGAGCAGGGTCAGGATGCCAATGACGTTGAGATGCCTTAAGCTCTACCACTACCTAGAGATGTCGATATACAGTTACTGACACAGATCGCTACTATGAACGGCTCTAGTTAAGATATGCAAAGTCTTCAATTGGTTGTTGGAGCCCTGGTGCGGATATCCAGATAGAGCGAAGTGATATGTTGACTACTAGAAATTTTACGGCTACTACCAGTAGGGAGTCTTTGGCTGTAAAAAGAGAGGTCGAGATCTTGAATGGGTGGTTGAGTACTTATGTATGCAAAGTTGATGGTATTTAACTGAGGGCTAATGAGATGTGGAACCGATTAAGCAACATTGAGACTGAGGTTTAAGAGCAATCGACACACTTTAAGGTATGCAGGGCAGCATAAGGAGGATTTTGGCATGATTAAGGGCCTACAGACCGAGCTCGCCTGCAGCGACCGAGAATTTTTAAATAAAATAAAATTATTTCTCGAAAAACGTGTCGCTAAACTTTAAACCCTAACGTTAAAATGAAAACGCGTTCGTCTAACCGTTATAATCGAACTTAAATTATTTCAAATCGAATTCGTTCCCAAATAAGTTTAAAGTATTATTTTCTTGTTTTTTATTTTTAAAATCCAAGGTTTTGTAGAATTAAGTAAAATATATATCTTATGATTTTTTGAAGCCCAATTAATTAAAGTTCAATATTTATAGTACAATTACATAAGCCCAAAATTTAAATTATACTCTTTTTTAGCTCAATCCATTTAAGTCCAATTAAATAAGTCCAAAATCGGAATTAATCATTTTAGCCCAATTACCTCAGGCCCAAAACTAGAATTACCCCTAAAACCCAACTACTTGGCTCAATTACCCACCTAGAAGTTCGTGCCCTGATTTTCTACTATTCATATGCACTCTTTCCCTCCATCATCACCATCCAAGCATTCTAGCAGCCATTCATTTTTGGTAAGCTCTCTCCTTTTTTCCTCAGTTCTCGGAGATTAATGTGGATGCTAGAACATCAATTTCTAGCATCAACACCATCTTACCTCGCACTCTCAACTCCATTTTGGGTTACCATTGATACTAGAACAACCATTTCTAGCATCAACAGTGAGCTCCCCAAGCTGCAAACTCACACACCATCAACACTGCAAGCAAACACACGAGCTGAAACAGCTCCTCACCAGCCTCAATCCCAACTGCTAAATCAATGCAGGCAGTCACACAACACCACCAGACCACCAACCACAATCACTCACAACACCACCTCAACACCCTGCTCAAAATCGAGAACAAACAATCACCAAACAAGCTCAAAACCGAAACACCCAAACCACCCAAGTTGCAGCCTCGAACTACCCAAGCTGTAGCCACCCAATCCACATTCCAGCCACCATTCGAGACCACCACCAACCTCACCACCTCCAACTCACGAGACCAACCCAACATCAACTCCAACCAGAGAGCAAAACCACCACCACCACGTGTCGCTAAACTTTAAACCCTAACGTTAAAATAAAAACGCGTTCGTCTAGCCGTTATAATCGAACTTAAATTATTTCAAATCGAATTCGTTCCCAAATAAGTTTAAAGTATTAATTTCTTGTTATTTTATTTTTAAAATCCAAGGTTTAGTAGAATTAAGTAAAATATATATCTTATGATTTTTGGAAGCCCAATTAATTAAAGTCCAATATTTACAGTCCAATTACATAAGCCCAAAATTTAAATTATACTCTTTTTTAGCCCAATCCATTTAATTCCAATTAAATAAGTCCAAAATCGGAATTAATCATTTTAGCCCAATTACCTTAGGCCCAAAACTAGAATTACCCCTAAAACCCAACTACTTGGCCCAATTACCCACCTAGAAGTTCGTGCTCCGATTTTCTACTATTCATATGCACTCTTTCCCTCCATCATCACCATCCAAGCATTCTAGCAGCCATTCATTTTTGGTAAGCTCTCTCCTTTTTTCCTCAGTTCTCGGAGATTAATGTGGATGCTAGAACATCAATTTCTAGCATCAACACCATCTCCCCTCACACTCTCAACTCCATTTTGGGTTACCATTGATACTAGAACAACCATTTCTAGCATCAACAGTGAGCTCCCCAAGCTGCAAACTAACACACCATCAACACTGCAAGCAAACACACGAGCTGAAACAGCTCCTCACCAGCCTCAATCCCAACTGCTAAATCAATGCAGGCAGTCACACAACACCACCAGACCACCAAACACAATCACTCACAACACCACCTCAACACCCTGCTCAAAATCGAGAACAAACAATCACCAAACAAGCTCAAAACCGAAACACCCAAACCACCCAAGTTGCAGCCTCGAACTACCCAAGCTGTAGCCACCCAATCCACATTCCAGCCACCATTCGAGACCACCACCAACCTCACCACCTCCAACTCACGAGACCAACCCAACAACAACTCCAACCAGAGAGCAAAACCACCACCACCACCACCACGTGTCGCTAAACTTTAAACCCTAACGTTAAAATAAAAACGCGTTCGTCTAGCCGTTATAATCGAACTTAAATTATTTCAAATCGAATTCGTTCCCAAATAAGTTTAAAGTATTAATTTCTTGTTATTTTATTTTTAAAATCCAAGGTTTAGTAGAATTAAGTAAAATATATATCTTATGATTTTTTGAAGCCCAATTAATTAAAGTCCAATATTTATAGTCCAATTACATAAGCCCAAAATTTAAATTATACTCTTTTTTAGCCCAATCCATTTAAGTCCAATTAAATAAGTCCAAAATCGGAATTAATCATTTTAGCCCAATTACCTTAGGCCCAAAACTAGAATTACCCCTAAAACCCAACTACTTGGCCCAATTACCCACCTAGAAGTTCGTGCCCGATTTTCTACTATTCATATGCACTCTTTCCCTCCATCGTCACCATCCAAGCATTCTAGCAGCCATTCATTTTTGGTAAGCTCTCTCTATTTTTCCTCAATTCTTGGAGATTAATGTGGATGCTAGAACATCAATTTCTAGCATCAACACCATCTCCCCTCGCGCACTCAACTCCATTTTGGGTTACCATTGATACTAGAACAACCATTTCTAGCATCAATAGTAAGCTCCCCAAGCTGCAAACTCACACACCATCAACACTGCAAGCAAACACACGAGCTGAAACAGCTCCTCACCAGCCTCAATCCCAACTGCTAAATCAATGCAGGCAGTCACACAACACCACCAGACCACCAAACCACAATCACTGACAACACCACCTCAACACCCTGCTCAAAATCGAAACACCCAAACCACCCAAGTTGCAGCCTCGAACTACCCAAGCTGCAGCCACCCAATCCACATTCCAGCCACCATTTGAGACACCACCAACCTCACCACCTCCAACTCACGAGACCAACCCAACATCAACTCCAACCCGAGAGCAAAACCACCACCATTTCACACACCACCACCTCCTCTTAATCACTCCCAATACCAAAACCACCACCAAGAGCATCACCTACGAACCACCGTCTCCCCAACACCAAGCAGTCACTACTCCCGAAAAACCGAAACCCAAAACAAGAAATGAAAGCCTCCAAAGCAAGCCCTAAATCGAGAACATCCACCTCAAGCCACCAACTCACCGTCCCAAAATCCATCTCAAACCACCACCAAAATTCAAGAAATAGGAGGACCCATTACCTTACCTCATTTTCCGACCCATTTCCGGTTGAATGCCACCAAGAAACCCGAAAGCTCGAACCCCTTAGGTCTCGGATTAAGCCATCCAATCTGTACGCCAACCCCTCTCCCCCCCACTTACCTGACCGCCGGTGCCACCTCAGGTAGTGGTGGTGGAATTAAGGGAAGGGACTTCACCATTCCCTCCCCCGTCGCCTCTATCTCTCTATAATGAGAGAGAGAGAGAGAGAGAGAGAGAGAGAGAGATGAGACGTTTTTATTTTATTTGATTTTTAGAAATTGTCTTTTAAGCCCCAAGTTTTTAAATTGATTTATTTTAGCCCTTACGTTTTAAGTGTTTTAATTTCAGTCCTTAAATTTCTCATTTTCAGTTTTAAAAGTTATTCAGTTTAGTCCCATAGTTTAGAAAGTTTCATTTTCGATTTTTAAGTTTTATTTATTTAAACTACAGTTTCATAAAACTTTCATTTTAGTCCCAAAATCTTTAAAGTACTTAAACTCCTATTTTTAGTTTTAATTAATTTCAATTTAGTCCCCAAGTTTAGAAATTATTATTTCAGCCCTTAATATTTTATTTTCAGTTTTAGCAGATTTACAATTAAGTCCCTAATTTATAAAAGGTGCAATTTCAGCCCTTTAGTTCTATTTTTAGCTTTATTATATTTAAGTTTAGTCCCTAACTTTCAAAAGTTACTATATCAACCCTAAAACTTTTATTTTCAGCTTTAATAAATTTCCAATTTAGTCTCTAATCTTTATTTTATCATTTTAAGCTATTTATTTTAGTTTCAATAATTTTCAATTAAGTCCTCAAACTTTACTTTAACACTCTAAAACATCAAATTTTCAAAATACTATTTAAAACTTATTTCTATTTTGGCTAGACGAAACGTACGGACGATTAAGAGCTTGAGATTACTTCCCGCTCCATTTTTGCACGTAACACGAGATTATTGAGGTAGACTCGACTCCATTAATTAGTTTAAATTATAATTGCATGTCTTATGTGAATTTACGTAAATTACATGATTTAATGCATGAGATGAGAATATGTCATATGAAATATATGATATTGTTATGCTTGCCATAACTTATATGTTTTAATGCATGACAAAGACGAGAATCTCTTATGAGATAAGATGAGAATGTTATGCATAACTTATGTGCTTAAATGCATGAGACGAGACTACCCACACCCTATGTTTTCAAAGAGTCTATGATTTTCAAGAAAATGAGCCAAAGATGATTATGATGATGTCATGTTATATATTACATAAGCACGTGTTCAATTATTCTGTAAATTAATTATCGACGATGAGTCTACTGAGTATTTCTTCGAAATACTATTCCGTTATTTTAAACAATATTTGTAGATCTCGGAGATGGTCGGATGTGATGGGCAGTGATGGCATAAAATTGGAAGTTGTAGTTATTTACTTTCGAAATTTTCGCATTTGTAAAACTATTAACGTATTTTGTAATTTCGTTTATTCCAAAAACATGAGATTTGAATTTTAAAACGATTATTCTAAATTATCTAAATGAGTTATGTTGCCGATGATAATTATCGTTACGAATGTGATGTGAATTTTTAAAATTAGGTTATTTTTGCAAATTTGACTATCACAAATTAGGGCAAAAGACGATGACGTGGCATTTGGGTTAACGGAACTCGGGACGCTACATCGCCCAACAGTCCGAGTTGATGAGACATATTCTTGCACGATTGCCTTCACCTTCAGTGGATGGCACATATGGCTTTACTTTTCATCCACCATCTTCACCGTCACATCCATATTGACCAGGGAAGTATTCATCACCTCTATTTTGGTATCTAATTCAATTTTTGTCCTAAATTTATGCATTTCCCTAAAATTGCTACACATTGAGGACAATGTTTTGTATAGGTCTGGGGTGGCAAAACTTTCATGACATATTGGTAATTCATCAATATTTTTGTTACTTTTTGTGTGATTGTTCGTGAAAGAATTAGTAATTTTTATTTATATTGTAGAATTTCCTTATTGTTTTGTGTGCTTGTGTGTGTTTAATGATATTGTCAGCAATGATGTTGAATATTGGAATAAGAATTGGCTATAAATAGTGGAAATATTGCATGATTAGATTAGTCAATGCTTGTTTATGTGAAACTTGACACTCTTTATGCATGATACTCATGTTTTACACATTAAGTTGGTGAGTTGGCTTATTATTTAGAGAAGAGTTGAACATAGTAAGTTTTACCCGAATAACCTCTATTGTATTAATCTATAATCCAATGATAGAGTAGTATGGAGGTAGTTGACCTATTACAAGGGAACATTGAGATTAGTAGGGGTTCCTTGCATGAAATTATCTTGTGTAGATTGTCTAAAGCCAATGAAACAAAGATGAGGTGAAAGTATTAAGTTAGGGATTGGTTTTAGAGGCTGAATGTCTAAAAGAAAAGGGGTATAATACTAGTCTATGTGTGAATAAAATCATCTTTTGGGCTTGTATAACTCGAATGAATATGAGTGTAAGGGTTTAAGATCTAGTGTCTTATGGTCATCTGACTTAGGAGTCATCAGCCTAAAGCTCGTTGCATGGTTATATAGAAGAAAGCAAATGAGAAAATGTTTGAAAAAAAATGAAAAACAATAAAAGTTGAGAAAAAGCACAATTACATTGATTAAACCACAAGATATTTGGTTGATAGAACTATACCTTTGATACGAGTCAAGTAGCTTAATTTAGTCTTAAAAGTTGATGCAGTAAAAAATATAGGAGAATCTCGACTTGTTGATGTGTGAACTTGTGATAATAAGATCCATCCAAACTAACAGAAGGTAAGGAGTAAAATTAAATAAGTTCAACATAGAATCCACCTTGAGAAAATTGAATTAAAAGAATAAGTTTGGGGGTATGTGTATCTCGAGCGAAGAAAATAAAAATTTGACTATTATGGCTAAGAAGTTGAGCCAATCATGAGCTTGATATGTTTACATGAGTTTACACACACCCAAGTCGAGTTATGCATATAACAGTTGGAGATTGATTTGATTTTGCACTGTTGTAACTGTTCATTATGTTGATTTTTAAATTTCAATCCTGAGACACAACAGATTAACAAACCACGTTTTGTTTGAAGTTAAGCTACAGTCTGTTTGTGGACAAACAATTGTTCAAATTTGGAGAATTTGATAAGTGTGTTTTATACACTTATTTAGTGCACAAAATATGGACAATTTTTGGTAAATGTATCGAAATATGGCTTAATTCTATATAAATTATGTTTTACAGGATAACATTGATGAACACGGTGGAATTTAGGAAAAAGAAGTAAAAAAGACTAAAATTGAAGTTTAGGGACCAAAATGCAAATATCCTATAGATGACCCGAAAGAAGCAAAGATGTCAAAGAGTCAAAAACCAATTGAGCGAAGGAATAAAGTGTTGGAAGAAGAAGCGAGAAAAGAGGTCAAGAAACAAGAAAACAAAGTTCGAAGACTAAAACACAACATTTGGGTTTTAATTTACACTATGTGGTTGCATAGTGTAAATACCGTGCAGTCACATGGTTAGCTTCATAGAATAAAAGGGATGAGTTTGATTGAACTATGCGGTGACATAGTACATTTTCGGAGAGAAAAAAATCTAATTTCCTTATATGATATTAACTCTTATGGAAACAAATATTGGTGGTGTCTTTTAAAGACCTAGGGCCGTTTAGAAGTAGTTACCACGTATTACAACACATTTTAAGAGATTTTGGGAGCATAGAAGTAGGCAAGAAACACGAAATTCGATTACAAGACTTGAATATTCGATTCAAACTTTATTTAGGTAATGTCGATTCTTTAATATTTGTTTTGTCTTCTTTCTCATAACATGTTTAAAAAAAACATGTTCCATCCTTGACATTAATATAAATTTTCCATCCTTGACATTTAATGAACCATATAATATAAATTTTTAATCTTTAATTTTACATCCTTGACAATAAAAACATGTTTTTGAATATTGAATTATTTATATGATTTTATTTTCTCTACAATTATTGTGCACGGTGGTTGTGTGAATGTGGTGGCCTATTTTATGTGTTTGAAAGAAGAGAAATATGTTCGACATATATAAATTGTCATAGGGTCCTATAGGGGATAGAAATATACTGCTATGCTCTAGGTGAATCTTTACGTGTTTATAAAAATTCATGCACTTTTATGTGTTCCATCCGTAATAGAAATATTGTCGGGTCATATATAAAAAAGTAGGTTTAACCTTACTCGAGAGAGATTGTTAAATAAATTAGGAATATTAATTCTTCAAAATTCAATCATATTGTCAACGTGTAAAACTAAGGTTAAAAATGATTAGGGATAATTGTAGCAGCAGTGCCAAACCTTTCAAGATGTTGCAGTTGAAGTCCAAATAGATGATTTCTGTTAGTTTGACTGTTAGTTGACCAATTAATTGACCTTGAATTTTTTTTGACTAATTTTAATAGCTTAAAATGGTAACTTCACATTTTTTATAATAAAATAACTAAGATTATTGTGTAATGGAGATGTTGCAGTTTATCGTTCTTCAGATTCTGCGTTTCTCTGTTTGAGCTGTAATTCTAAGGTCCACCAGGCTAATTTTCTTGTAGCTCACCATGTACGCCGGCCGTTTGCTCAGAATGCAAGGGGATGATTGGAGATAGCATCGCCTGCGTCGATTCGCTCTCATCTTTAGAGTCTTCGATTTGCTCTTCGAGCACCATGACAAAGACAAAAGAATATTCAAGTCATCGGGAAATTTGTGGATTTAACTCTTCTTCCTCCATAAACTAAAGTTCCCGCGAGGTCATGACGGAAAATACTATGAGATTTCAAAGTGGAGCTGTAGACTTGAAGGTGAAGGGCATTTTCTTCAATTGGTGCTCGTGGCTTGGACTAAGCAGTGAGGAAATGCTTGGATCATTGGAGGGTTTTGCCCTTTCGAGTTTGACTGGCGGCTTCATTGTGGCTCGGCTTGCAACTCAATGGGGCGCGAAGTCGGCAATCTTTGAAGCGACTGGAGGAAATTTGCAGATTTGGGGTGGGGGTGAGGTGTGTGGGGTGTGTGAAGAAAAAGAATGTGAAAATGAGTTTTTAATTTTAATTATTTAATTTTAGTTATTTTATTATAAAAAAATGTAAAGTTATCATTTTAACCTTTTAAAATTAGTCAAAATTATTGTCAATATCAATTATTTGGTCAACTAACGGTCAAACTAACATAAATCATCCATTTGAACTTCAGTTGCGACATTTTAAAAAGTTTGATACCGTAAGTGGCACAAATGAAAGGTTTGGATATGCTATTAAATGAAAATTTGGTACCGTTGCTACAATTATCCCAAAGGATTATTATATGGGAATTCAAGATCCTAGTGCGTTTGCCATTTATTAAACACATTAATCCGCATTTAGAATAATTTACATTTAGTGTAGTTAATTTACTCATAATTGTATATGTAGATTAATTTATTCATAATTTTGTCACAAACAACACATCATATTATTCTTATTTTGGTTAATGTTGCAATAATTAAAATTGAACTAATCAATATCCATGAGACGATACTTGGACTCAAAATTCACTTTATTATTTGTTAACGAACAGTACACTTACAGTGATTTTAATTCGAAATATATTTTCATGAACACTATCTACAACATCCATTAAATGTTTTCTAATACAAAACAATTCTAGAACTTCTGCAGATTGTTGTGCTGTTTCTGTAGAAATATAAATTCGTTCTATTAGACCACACAACAATTATTATACATGCTATATTCTTCATTAATACTCTCGAATATAATAAATATTATACAACAATTCAATTAATAGATAATTAATTGAAAATCACTCAGATCCATAACATTCATTCAAGATAAATGAGAATAAACATCAGTCATGAATGAATATTAAAATATCAAAAAGAAAAAGGTGAAAGTAAAAGTAAAAGGGTTCATCTATGTGTTAGCGACTAAAAGTTTAGCCCAACATCACAAAATTACAAGAAATCATGTAGGAATAATGAGACATCATCCAGATTTGAAAAATGTAAAGAAAAAAGAGAAGAAGACACGAAGTGTTGTTATTTTCAAGCCTCCTCGATTAATCTTTAGTTGTACATTCTTCTCCCTTACCCAAAATTCAAGAAATGTGCTTCAAGAATGAATTCCTTAATAGCTTGCCCCTTAATTTCCCTTGAAATAATGATGTTTACCTCTCTTGATTGCGCCAAAAAAAAAAAAAAAAAATGGACGTATTATATGGTATGAGAGGTGCCTTAATTGGTGGCTGGAGGTGGGTATTTATAAGACAACATTTTGTCAAAATTCATGTCCAAAGTGGTTTCTAAAAAGAGTTTGAGCGAAAAAAGAAAACCAAGATTCTTCTCCCCGAGCGGTCCATGCGATCTCAGCTTATTTAAAGCCATGCGATCGCATCACAGAAGAAACTTTCTATTTTGTGCAATTTGGTCCCCAACTGTTTTACTTCATTCAATTTGCCTCCTTTTCACATGCAATCTTGGTCCTTCTTTTAACTTCATTCGATTTAATTTATGTAACCTTCAATCATCATTACTTTGTCCGAATCAAATTTTGAATATTTATAATCTAGTCCTCAAACTTTGTAAATCTTCCTTTTTCGCCCTCCTTTAGCCGGTTTTCACTTCTTTTCTTAAAAAAAGTCATTCAAACTCGAGTTTCATGCAATAATGGATATTTGACTAATCTAAGTAGTAATTTCATCAAATTGACGACCAAATATTCACCGTTGACGGGGCCAAATACATGTACACATCACATCAATCAAATATCCTCAAATTTGAATGCTTGCTCGTCCCGAAAAATAATTTGCTATGTAGCACACATAAATAAAACGATATAGTTAGACAGCGTGTCATTTAGCTTCATATTTTGAAAATATTCGAACAATTTATAAACAACTTCCAAGATATGTTATCCATATTAGTTCATCAACTTAGTCAACATTATATCGATATGTATGTTTATGGTCAATTCAATCATAATAAACTTAAAAGTTGGCTATTTTTCGACCCCTCAACGGTCAATTATTTCATTTACTGTCTCGTCAGATGCACATTCTCAAACTTTTTCTTTGTTTTTATTCTCGAGGTATTATTTATCCTAAATGTGGAATTTTCATCACTGATTTCTTTAATTCTCAAGTTCAATTGAGTTTAGCCAATGGAAGTTACTTTCTTAGATTTTGAATGTCTCACCTTCAAACTGAACCTAGGCTAAAAATGAATTGCAGTTTTGGTCCTTTTGGGCTGCGATCTATACAATTAAAATGTCCAGCAAAATTGCATATACACTTTTTTTTTTTTTTTTTTCATTTGAAATTTCGGTTTCTTTGTCTAGGAAGAGTACTTTCGAAAACGTCCTCTATTATTAATCAACGTATAAATCTGTTTCAGGCAGTTTATCATTTATGCTTCATAAAGAGGAAGAAAGCAGCTAGAACACATTGGGATCATCTTACTCGTGGATCCTTGTTGTGCATTCATTTTAGCAGAGTTTTCTGGACTTATTTCTAATATTCTACGATTGAATCGCACAATTTACGATTATGAAATATTAGTTACATAAAGTTCTACATATTACATGTGATGCCCAGGGACGGAGCTAGAATAAAGTATTGGATAATTCTTCTTGTACATTAGGGGAGCCATAATGGACACATGGCCCACCAGCACACCTTCCAATAGGGGGGAGCCATGTGTCCATTATGGCTCCCCTAATGTACCACTAGCACCACTCTAAAATATTTATGAGTACAGTCTTCACAAAATTTTAATTGTGAGAATAAAAATTGAAAATGTAAGATTTTTTTTTTTTTTTTTTTTTTTTAAATCTTGAAAAATCTTGGGCAATATTTGAAATTTTAAATTTAGTTTGGAGCAGCTGACCCCATACGCTAAGTCCCGTGGGGGGGGGGGGGGTGGGGCACTAAACGTCACCGTCCGAGTTGCAATTCCAATACTCGAGTTTGTTTAATCTTGAAATATTTAAATCGGATATTAAGTAGTAATTTTTTTCAATATTGAATGAAGTTTACAATATTCAAAGTTCGTACGGGATCGACAATAGAGTGTCTAATAAAAATCTCACATAACAAGTTAAGTCTCATCGAGAACGCACCTACGAAAGAGTTTTAGGAGTGAAGAGATGAAGACTGCTCTTTTGGGAGAACTGGGAGCACTAGTTCATAAACATGATGATAGTCATTAGACAACTCAGCAAGTGCACGGGCTTCTGACGCGTGGAGATGTCCTCTGAATGATTTAACGGAAGAGGATGCAAAGTGTTCGAATAGTGAATGTTTCGGGTGGGGGGAGCGCGCTGGGGGGGCGGGAGGGAGTGAGGAAGGAGCGGAGGGTAGGGTTTGAGAGAAATTTTATGAAGATGCTCACACTTGTGTAACCACAACATAGATAGTAATGTCCACAAAAGATTAATACTTCTGTCTCAATTTGACAATTATTAAAATAAAATTAATTTTTTCTCAAATTTATTTTCAGCTATATATTCTCGTTATAAAATATTTTGCATGTATAAGCTTGGGTATACCCAGAGTACCTTATACATGATACTTTAATCAGTATAATTCACATTTACCAATAAAAAAAAATTACACAAACTCAAATTTTTTTCATCTACATCCAAAACAGCACTATTCTAAAACTCATTTTCTCCTAAAAAAAAAAAGTCATTACAATGGTTGTCAAATAGTGGCCAAGTATAGAGACAAGTGGGGAAACGTTATGGTCAAAAAGGCATCCGCAGTGTATCAACCTCGAGCGAGCATGATTATAACTAATCGAAGAATAAATTACTATCTCTCCGACAATGAATTCATTCCTGAAACCAATGTTAATTTTTTTACATGATTTTAATTGATTTGTCATTTCAACTAAAATTGGAATTAATTAATTAATACCACGAGAGTGGTCATGAATAACATTACACTAACAACCATGAATGAGATTGTTCTCGTCATTTTATTGTACCAACCATGTCCACAAATGTATTTTACTATTTCATTTATTAACAACCAAAAAATTTTAGGTATGAATCTTCATGGACACACTTTGATACCAAGTTTCCCAAAATTTCAAGGATAATATCAACTTTTAACAAAACGGTGGGTCATGGGTGCAAAAATGACATGGCCATGAGAAATAATTAATTAAAGGAAGGAAAAAAATTAAAGAGTTTGTATTTGTAATTTTGTATAGTATTTTTGAACCGAAAGGACCAAACTTGACCGACTCCATTACCAAGTACAGGCTCTTATTCATTCGCTGTCCTTCCACTAAAACAATAACAATAAAAGGTAAAAGATTGTGGGGTTTTTTTTATTTTATATTTTTTGAACAAAAGCAAGAATTTGAGAAGTAATGCAGAATTATTGGTGCCCAAGTACGAAAAAGGTGTTGATATGAAAGAGAGTTGTTATATAGTGGTTATTGTGAATCGAAAGTGCAGCTTGTGACATTATTCAGAGAGAGAGAGAGAGAGAGAGTTTGGTATTCATATTCAAGGAGTGGGTATTGATTTGTTTTGCATATAAATGTCTGAATTGGTAGCTCGGACGGGTCGACAGCAGCAGCGTTATGAGGATGGCTATCGCCTTATTGCTGGGTAATTGATTGTCTCCCTCGTTTCCCCGTTTAATGAACACATGCATGCATATGCATATGCGTGTGTCTGTTTGTTGTTTCGAATTACCTGGCTCCACTCTTGATTTTGTTGTTATAATTTGGTTTGGATTTGCCATCTTGCGATTGGGTTTTGTTTAATTCTTGCAATGTGTTTTCGTGATATTGTTGACGTTGGAGATTAATGAGATAGAGTTGCTCGAACTCTGTGTGTATTTTATTAATTAGTTGTTTATTTCTCAACTAGACTTGCTTGGATAGGAGAAATATTGGGGAAAGAATGTTCAAATTCAATATTTGGGTCGTTTTTCTATTCTTTACTTTTTGGGCATTTTTGCAACAAGGTTATTATTCTTGATTTTTGGTGTTGTCTATTGGTCGTATGTGTGGATGATGTGTAATCTATTATGCGCTATTCCTGAGTTTTTCATTACATCATCTCTGAAAACTGGATGATATTGGGATACGCACTATGGTTTCTCTTTTCTAACCAATAGGGTCATTACTCAGGTGTATTCCCTTCAAGTACAGCAATGTGGAAGAAAATGGTGGTGACTCATCTAAGAAGATTGTTGAAGTACTAATGATTAACTCAAATAGTGGACCGGGTCTTCTATTTCCAAAGGTGAGATCGCCATTGCCGCAGAAAACAAACTTTTCATGGAGCATATACTATGGTTTTCTATAACTTCCCATTTTTGTGATGCAGTATATAGATCCATTCGGTATTGTTCCTCGAAAAGCCTTCTGAAAATAGTTCGATTTAGATGATTTCGTCTGCCGTCTGGTTGTATACTGAGTGATGCAAAGAGTATATTGAGATGAATATGAGCCAGTGAGTTTGATTGGGTATATAGTGTTTTTACCATCTGCTCCCTAGTATTTAGCATCAGGTATCTTATGTATGTGGGACCCACCAAAAAACTCGTTTAGGCACACTAAAATGTTTGGGACGATCTTCAGTTCAGATTGCCAAAAGTTAATTCGGCAACATCCTTCTAATTCGTGTAGTTCTCTCTACTCCCAACTACATGTCACTCCTGGAATTTATGCTACTATGGGAAGGGGAAAGTAGCAGTTTTAGACGTTAACTGAAAGATCTCATCCTCTTCACGTTTAACTTCTTGGTTTCTAGCAATAATTCCTTTCATCTTATTCCACTAAAAGGCCTTGATTATAACATTCTTTGTACTTAGAAATCAGATGGAGCTAACTCAACTTCCGAAAGTAGGTCCAGTTTAGTGATTGGATGTGTTTTTTAGTTTTAATATTTTTTTACAGGATATGGATTTGTATGTTCGAATATATGTATTAGCTACTGTACCATAGGAATTTAAGGAAAAAGCTACAAATAAATAAATGTTATTCACGTGTCCAGAGATAAGAAGGCTAAATAATTTGGATAAATTGTGAGGCCAAGGTTTTGAAGTGCGTTTAAGATAAAGATACAGTAGTATTCGTTTGGTGTCAAAAAGATTTTGGCTGTGATGGAGTTTTCCCTTCTATCCAAGAAAAACATGTAAAGAGAAGACAGAAGAACTTTCCTTTATCCACGCTCTTGTATTATTTTTCAATATAGGGTGGGTGGGAAAACGATGAAACAGCTGAGCAAGCAGCAGTACGGGAAGCCATGGAGGAGGCTGGAGTTCGTGGGGATTTAGTGGTAAGAATTAATAGTTTCTGCTTGCCTAACTTTTTTTGTGTTGCTATGTTTTTATGATTTTTGGATCTTGTGTTCGTAGTTTGCTTGATGTAACTTCTTTTGTTTCAAGAAAGTGCATTGCATCAAACTTGTAGTTAATGTGTTATAAGCACATGTGATAATGAAATCAAATATATTTGAGAGTAAGCAAAGCTTTATGGTGATTTACTCAGGTTATGTGTGTTCCGCATTGGCGGAATGGGAGTGGGGCATGGTGGGTCACGTGACCCACCAATGTTTTTTTTTTTTTAATGAAGACGGTTTTATTTTTTCTTTACTAAAATTTTTTTCTTCCTTTTTAGATGTTTGCTTCATGATGTTTACCTTCTCTTTACTTTACTCAGAAAGAAGCATATATCATTTAAATATCTTAGTTCATCCATCGCTTAATTTTTACTTTCCTTTTTCCTTTCGTTTGTTATGAAAAATATATTGATCAACTCTAATTTTTAACAAATTAAAGTAGATAGTTCTATATGTCAATATTTCTGACTTGCTCTTACAAGACCAAGGTCGATAAGATTGAAAAAAAATTAATGATTCACAATCGCTAATGAAGGATTCCTCGAAAAGTTAAGAATTAGTAATAAAAAATTTAACAAGTCCTTTGGTGCTTAAGAAATTGTCACCTTGAATTTAAAGAATATATGTGGAGAAATGGTATCATAATGAGAGCTTCTTCGGTTAATTATCTCTTTATTATTATTTTTTTAGGGTGAACAATATATAAATTAAATAACTTAATCATGTCAATATAAAGTCCAAACACCTAGTACAATAGTTACCGACTTTTAGATTCTTCAATCTGCTTTAATTTCTTATGAGCTACCAAATTTTATTCACTACAATTTCATCTTCTCAAACAAATATTTTTCAACGTAAGTTGTATCAGTTGAGTGTTTTGATCTTGTTAAATATGTATCCTACATTTCAAATAAATTATAATAAACTTCAATTCATTCTAAGCTTGATGTTTGTAGCTTTTTGCTTAATTTTCTGAAGAAGAAAAGGTGTCACATTTGTTCTCAAATTTCTGGAGATTTAGATTTATAATACATTAGTTTGGTATTCATTTATTATTTATTTTTCTAGTTTCAAGCCTAGAAAAGGATATTTGAAGTTGTTGTGTATATTAAGCCTGATTTTTCACAACTTTTTTGTAAGTTAGATTGTGCTCCTCTAACTCAAAATGTCTGCGTCCGCCAATGGTGTTCCGTGGAATAAAACTGAGACAATAACAATGTAAATAGGATTTTAGCCACCTTCAAGGGTTACATTTTGCTGCTCAATTATTAGAAACCATAACTGGATGGTAAGATGGTTTAGTTGTTATACTTCTGAATAGAGGCTTTTACATTCAAAGAACTTTGTTGTATATCAGACTACTTGCTTTTCTTATCCATAGTAAAGATAATAACAGAGTATAAGTTTTGAGCTATTGGTTGAAATACCCATGGAGATGTATCTGACACGTGTAAAGTGATCGTTTCCAGATTCCATCACGTTACTCATAATGTTCCCCAAATTAAATTCTATGAACCTTGATGAGTTCGATGAATACCCTCAGAAGCTCGCCCATTTCTTTTGAATGCTATTTTGTCGGGATTAATCTTTGGAATAATGCCTTTTATTTTGAGATGGTGGAAACTCTTCATCATCAACATTGTTCTGACTAGAAATGTGTATGCTGTGCACAAATTTAACAACACTTCATTTACTAGAAAATTTGATACTGGTGACACAAAAACATTGCTGCAAATGCTTAAATAATGCAGGATGGTAATTGTTAGTTTCTCATTACCACTGACTAGACTTTTGAATGTGCCTTATCAATGAGAAACTAAGAGGTCTTTGAAGAATAAATATGTACAACTGTAGTAGTATCTGTTCTTGCTCTATCTTTCGCTGTCTTAATTTTCTTTTAATTTTTTTGTGGTGACATTTTCTGGTTCCATATATTATTTTTGAATGGCTGTTCTGTGCTTTTTCGTTATCAATCTTGTTGGTATATGTTTAGAATGGACACACTTCATTGTTTTTATGTAAATTATGAAGCACCCTTTATCAGTTCTTTCTTTTTCCAAAGTTTCCACTTATGGCCCAAGTTTCCTTTTATGTGCATTGGGTCTCGCATTGGGTCTCCCCATTCTAATATTCTTAGCATATGGCTTCCCCAACTTCAAATTTTGTTGCAAGTTTCCATTCAAAAGCTGCAGACCCTGGTAGCTCGCACACGCAGCAGTTCTCAGGTAACTTTTGGGAACAAAAGTTTTTTCCCCTTTCTAGGTTGTCCATCTCTTTCTACCCTATCTCATTCTCTGTCTTTTCATCGCTCTACAACGTCCAAAATCATGCCAGGATCACTTTCCCACTTCCTGTTTCGCGAATAATGATTTCTCATCTTCTCTTCCCACCTCTTTCTTCTCTTGTTTCTTCTTGAATGCCAGATTTCTGCTCCATTATTTAGACTCATTTTTCCTTCGATCAGTAACTAACAAACAGGCCTTCAACATCGACAATTACTTTCAGTGTCTAGTCTTCCAGCTATCGTTTAAGTTTTGGGCAAGAGTCAATAATTTCCCAAAATATTGTATTGCTCTATTCCTCGTGTCAAATTCAGAAAATCCGAAGAAAAATAAATCATACTGAACGGTTAAAGCAGGTGTAGAAATTCTACTATTTTGCATAATTGCAAAGGATCGGATAATAGTATAATTGTAATCTGAATAGGGAGGAAAGCAAAGGTTACAGGGTGAAGAGCAAATTCTAAACACTCTGGTGCAGAAAGAAATTGAAGGACCCTGTTATGATGATGTTGTTGCTCAACATGAACAATGCGGTGTGCCTAACTTTTATCCATTAACATGCTGTAATTTTTGTTTCAGCATTTCCTGGGATACTACCTTTTCAAGAGCAAAACGCTGCTGGACGAATTCAGTCCAGAAGGTTGGTGTAAAGCTGCCATGTATGCTTTGCTTGTGAAGGAGGAACTCGAATCATGGCCTGAGAAGAGCCATCGACAAAGAAGTTGGCTAACAATCCCCAAGGCTATTGACTGCTGCCGGCATGCATGGATGCGAGATGCTCTTGAAAAAGGGTTTCAGAATTGGTATGCTGAAGGTATGATTCACACATTGCGCTGAAGGTATGATTCGTTCATTGCCAAAAGATGTTCCCAAGTCGTCTTCCAATCAGTGCTAAGAATTTTTTAGACATTAATATATCGTAGTGCCATCTGAAGCGCAAGTGAACGAAGATGAAAATAGTTCTCTTTGTCACGGGTATTCGGTTCCTTTTTAACGTTCTCTCTTGGCAATTAAACTTTAGAAAGGTAACTTGAAAGGATGAAATGAAGAATGTTTTGTTCTTCACAATAGCTTCTCTATATCTTGAACTGCTAAATTATGTGTGCTGTGGACTTATTCATTGATCTGTCATTTCTTCTTGTTCTCCTAGCTTTCAACAAACTTACCAGCCTTTATGACTATTATAATATAGTAATATGTTTGATAAGGAAGATCGGACATTATTAAACTTTTATGTTTGCATCCTATATAAAAATTCTTTTTTGGGAGAAAGTTACAGTTGGGAGTCCCAACTTATGCTGGATGTTACAAATAGGTTCTCAACTTCATGTTTCCTATATTATCGAATATGAATTCCAAACCTAACAATTTTTTTTATTTTTTTGCATTTTCTTCATTCTTTGGATAAACCAAAATTTGAATTTCGTAAAACTCACATTTTGAAGGTTAAAAATGAACTGAGAAAAGAATATAACACTTAAAAAGTTACAAGCAAATAAATTAAGCATTATAGAGATGGAATAGAGAGGGTCCTGTACGTTCTAAATTCGCCGTTTGGGACATTGAATTCTCAAAGAAGAAAATGTTGGATGCCAAAGTAATTCTACTCATGACTTGTATTGTATAACCAAAATCGACCAAATTTAAAATTATGTATTGTGTCTTATGGAAAGAGTAAAGTAATGAAAGAGGAAGATGTACTCACAACCTAGGAGTATTTTATTATTATTATTATTATTATTATTTTTTTGCAAAACCCTAACTTAAACAGCTACCCCCCCCCCCCCCCCCCCAAAAAAAAAAAAAAAAAAAAATCCACACACACACAAAGAAAAAGAGGCAAGTTGAGGATATGGAACAATCTAATCAAAGAATTGCCATATGGTGGAAAATCAATGCAAAAGTAATTCCATGCTTATTCCAATTTGGAAAAAAAAAAAAAAAAAAATTGACAGAAAGGGACTTGGCATTTGATTTTTAGTACACTGTGACAGTTATTGGTCGGAATTTCTACTTATATATTTTGGTAGAAACTTGATATTTTTTTCTCATTTTTCTCCACAGGGAATTGTGAAGTCTATCTATGTGATTGTAGATCTTTTTATTAGTTCCCATTAGTGGTGCACAGTAAAAGAAGTAAAATTAACTAGTAATGCTGAGCATATAAAATTTACTTATAAATTATAAAATTAAAAAAATAAAATCTTTTTTCTGTCAAAAATAAATGAATTACTTATTTTGAAATAAAAAGTTTACTTGAAAAGTATGTTTAAGTAACTTCAAATGAGACATAAACTAACAAAGCAATGACACACATCAATATTTATTCAAGTAATCACAAAAATATTACAGAAATCAAAGAAATTTGTTCTAGTTCTGATAAAGAATGAATTTATGCAAGTAAAAATTAACATGAGTTTAACAATTATCAGTTCAGTACATTCGATATCATATTTGAACTGTGAATGAGTTATTGACTCAATAGTACTGAACGTACTTACATGCAGGGGCGGACCCACATGGGGTCATGTGGGGTCAGATGACCTCACAAAAAAAAAATTGAGTTTTTTTTTATTTTTTTAACCTAAACATTTTTGAAATCTCATTTTTGACCCCACAAAAAATTTGTCTCGATCCGCCCCGGCTTACATGTTAAATTCCTTTATCAGTACTCTCATTTACATGGTTAAAAGGAATCAAACCACAAGAACTAAATCCATTTTATGTTCTAAATTAAAGAGTAACACACAAAAAAAAAAAAAAAAAAAAAAAAAAAAAAAAAAAAAGGTATCAACTTCCGTAGGATAACGCTATCTTTCTACCGTTGCAATTAGGGTAGTTAAGTACTCTAAATTGACGTAAATCTCTTCCTCAATGTTGTTCAATCGAGGGTATCGAACATGCCTCGAAAGAAGTATGTCACAGAAATGGATACTAATTGCTGTGTTATTTCCAATTAATTTATCAACTGTCATGGTGCAGATCTGTAGCATACTAGCTGTTAAAATAAAACCAAAAAAAAAAAAAAATGGATCTTTAAATCGCCAAAAGAAACAGATTTTTTTTTATTTTTTTTTTCGCTACTGGAAGTCAGAATATACCCTGAATAAATATCTCCAGCTTGACTGACTATAAGTTTTCTATTTTGTGATATGTGGGAATTGATTTGCACCACTAATTCTTATTTCTTTCTTTAATTTTAAGGATTAGTCAAGGCTATAAATGGAGCCAAAAAGAATTGATTAAATTTATCAACAAGTAACAAAATGTCTGGTCCTTAATAATCTGGTAAAGAACAAGATGATAAGTAAATACTTGCTCAATCAGCTGATATGATTTACCAATAGATGATAATGAAAATGAAATAAAATCAACATAGACTAATTAAAATTAACATATTTATTATTTTAATAAATTAACAACATACATACCCAATTATTTTACATTGCATCTAGGCTTTTGAGCACATCAAAGTGAGAAGTTTCATGCCACTGAATTGAAGGCATTAGCTCCTGGAAATTATCCTCCATCTGTGGAGAGTAAATGCCATGGTCAAATGTCCCAGAGCCCTGATCAAATCTTCTTGAAACTTCACCGTAACTAGGATGCAGTTGCCCTACTACAGTAGGCACCACCTCAAGTCGTGCAGCAGGTGCATGATCCTCCGCCACTTTCACGGCGTCAGCCACCTCTCCGTTGCCGACACCATTACCCTGCACGAACTTGGGGGAGTACTCAGGCATATCAGCGTCTTGTCCAGTGAGTTCTTGGACCAGGGACCTGAATTCTGAGGCACTAGTGTTGAACTTGATAGGGTTTGTTATGTACACAACCTTGACAGGCTTTCTCTTGTTTTTGGGTTGTTTTGATGCCTTTTTTTGATTAACAGTGAGCAATTTGTCCATATGATATTTGTTTTAAAGGAAAAGGGCTTCAGATTTATAGGTTCTGAGGGAGGAAAAGGAAAGAGGAGGAGAAATTGAAGATGGGAGGAAAGGGAAAATGGAGATGGAAAATATATAACTGGAAAATGTGGGATTTCCTTACGAAGCTAATTGGAGGCTACGTACTGAAGAATAAGTGGAGTATTAAAGCCGTAGTCCACGGCTCAATAGCGAAGCGCGTACACTTATTAATTTCTCCAACTCAACGGTTAGATTTGAGAACATAATTAATTATGGTTGGTGAGTAATTAGAAAAAACATGTTTTGAGAAAGTAATCTTACATGACTCCAATTGAATATGCCAACTAAAGGAACACGACAGTGACGAGCAGTTCATCACCACTACAATGAATCTAATTGAATGTGCGGATTAAAGATATTTGAGAGTGACGTCTTGTTCATCATCAACCATGAATAGCATTATTCAAGCATGAAGTTAGGTAAGATCTGTTAAGATCTAGTGTTCCATCTTAAAGTTCAACTTTGTTAAGAGTAGTAGCTCAAATTCTTATAAATTGGTCTATGTTTTCATTTTTATTCGATATGAGATTTTATCCTTTAACATGCCCTTACAAAATGGTGGCTCGTTTGAGCATAACAATCTTGAAATTTGTGTACTCATTTTTTTTTTTTTAGTTTTAATCGGATCGAATTGCTCATTGGAGTTTTATGGGCTCTGATGCCATGTTAAGATTTGGAGTTTCATTTTAAAAGATCAATCTTATTAAAAGGAGTAGCTCAAACTCCTATAAATTGATCTATATTTTTATCTTTATTCGATGTGAGATTTTATCTCTTAACAAGATCAACACTCCCATCTCATCTCACTCCCACATCTCTCTTCGATGTGGTTGGACAATTGGACAAGGTGGTTGGGAACCTCCTCTAAAATGATTGGCTACATCTCTCGAAGCGATATCACTCTCTCGGCGCGATATCACCTCCAAATTGGTTCTTCCAAGGTGACAAATTATGCCCGAAGCAATACTTTCGAAGTGAAGTGACATATCCTATTGCAGTGTATTTTCAATATGATAGCATCTTTTGCAAATACCACATCGATCAAAAGATATTCTATATATCGGACATACTTGGGAGCATACAACAGATACACTGTCAACTTTTCAATTTACATTTCAGATCATTTTATGATATAGGGTGGTTGTTTTTTAGCTTGTACCAAGTGGGCACATGCTTATGATAGTTGGGATAGACATATTTTGACTAGTGAGTCATCAAGATAATGTCACGTGTCAAACATCCAATAGACAACACTTCTTCTCTCGTGGAATAGTTCACACTCATGTCTTCCAAAGGTAAGGTTATTTTAGCAAAGAAGACTGGGCAATATATTTGCTCATAGCAAATTCAATATTCTCTTTTTAAACTCTACATCTATATTAGCTTTCACTGTGTCTCAACCATACATAAATATATATATAATTGATCGTTAAACTTGAACATTGGAGTGCCCACGATCGTACCACCTTGCCAGATTAATGGTCACAAACAATCTCCCAATTGTCTAAGTGTACATGTCACATGTACGTAGACAATACAAGAGAGGAGTTGAGATCTATTGATTATGTGACACCTTTGAAAGAGTTATACACACATGCTAATCCTTAAATCCACTAGATTACGACGACCTTAATTTTTTTATTTTTTTGAATAGTTATATCAGTACATTGAATACTATTAGGAAGTGGTTGAGAAAATTTAATAAATTATGTTTAAATGGTGTTGAATATAATAATTAGATAACATACATATGTTATCCTATCTAATGACTTTAACTTTTTAGATCAAGTGATATTTTGATCATATACGTTGTCGTTGTCCTTGCCCTTGTCCTATTTAACAACTTAAACTTTTTAAATCAAGTTATTTAACATGGTATCATATTAAACATGTCTCGAGCTCAAACCTCGTTGTCATCCTTTTAAACAAATTATGTAATTGTTAGACTATAACGAAAATAATTAACATTATTAATTCCAAAACAATATTAATTCCAAGTAAGTTTTATAGATAGTTAAAAGATATCTTTGTATAAATCCACCAAAATATATTTAAAATTGTTAAATGTAACGTCATAAGTTACTATTATTTGAGAAAGCATTTTTTTTTTCCTCAGCGCATGCTAATAATAGAAACGCTGTCGTTGTCACGCATTTAATTGGATTCGACTCGCATCTAATTGGATCTGTTTTCCTTTGTCGGGTCTACAGTCGTGTAAGCTCTTTAATGAGGGGGCAATTTCTAGTGTACCCAATCTCTCTACGTGGCGCACGCTAAGGGAAGCCGGCTCTTTGTGACGTCATGCGGGCCTACAACAATGTCGTCATCACTGTCACATCACGTTCTCAGCCGAGCCAAGCTGGTTGGTCCAGCCTGGCTTTTAGTATGTTGAGCAGTAGTGTGTTGAACCAATCACATGTTTCCAATAATTAAGAAAATTTGTTTGATATATGTTAACTTTCAACAAAGCTCGAACTACAGGAAAAATTTAATAAGATTTTTATCGATGTTGATGCGACAAAATGTGATTGGATTTTTTTTTTCCTATTTTCCAATGATGTCGTTCAATGTGTTATCTGTAAAATATTTCTGTGAAATTTTTTATATAAGTAGCATGATTGGTTTATTGATGAGTGTGTCTTACTCACGAATTTTACTATTTTTAACTTAATTATGAGCTAAATATTATGAGTAGTGAACGTTTTTAATGTATTTATTAGTGTTATTTTATAGTGATGGTGAGATAGCGCAAATCAGGGAAAGAAAAGAGACAATAACACTAACATAGTAACAAAAAGGGCAAAATAGTCAAATCGAAAGATCGAGAAAAGAAGAGTAGCGCCGTTGCACCACAATGCGGAAGACATCAGAGGTGTGGCACCCCGTATTTTGGACGTGGCCCTACAGTGCTCAAGTTCGTTTTTTTTTTTTTTTTTTTTGCAGCTTCTAAGCTCATAAGAAACCCTATATTCATACAACCGTGGAGAGAAGTATAAAGGGACACTACACATTGAGAGAGAGAATATACTGAGAAGTTGAAAAACGCAATTCAAGGGAGGAAAACATCAAAAAATTCACATTTTGAAGCATTGATTGGAAGAGGAAAAACATCTTTGTGTACGCTTGATTTCTTCTACATCTATATTAAAAGTTCGGTAATATATTCAATAACAACTTCTTGTCTTTCTTCTTTATTTATTTTGAATAGCTAAATTTTATATTATGGTGAATAATGTAATCTACTTGAGACTCTTTAATCTTTATGTATTTTATTCAAAATTCTTGTTATTTTATCATATATGTGTTGATTTTGCTATGAATTTAGTACTTTAAATTACTTGATCATTAATTTGATTATTTGTGAATCTTTTACGAATCGAAAGGTAAGTTTGAGATTTAAACCATATAGTAAAATCCGATATATTAGTATACGTGTAGAGATATATATACTAAATATTTCGATCGTCATGTGAATTCTTAAAATCAATATTTTGTTTAACTAAGGTAGATTCACATAGATATATGTGATTAAAATAGTTAAATATGTTCAATGATAATTCGAAAAAGGAAAATTGAATATCATAAAAGAATTCGATTGAATACTACATTAGACTCTTGAATCCTGAATTAATTCTTAAATGTGATCAATAGGTGAAATTATTCGACCATAATATCCGTTCATTATTTGAATTTTCAATCAATCTTTGTATGCATCTTTAATTAATTTCACTTGTTTAAATTAAAAAAAAAAAAAACAATTCACAAACTATAATTCATTGTTTACTTTCATAAAATAGGAGTTAAAAAAATCTAATTAAATTTTAAAGTATAGTTATCGTGGGAACGATAATCTGGACTCAAATGTCCACTGTATTACTTATTACTATATTGTACACTTGCGATATAAAAAACCCAACATTTACTTTTCTTTAGAAAGTACGAAATGTATTTACTTTTAGTAATTTATTTATTTAATCAAACATAAATTTCGAATTTATTTTTTATTATTAAGAATTGGGCGTCATAATTTTATACTTAGTCCATGTTTGACTCCCTTATAAAAAAAAATAAAAAAAAAATTATTTTTCATACTTATTTTTAATCATACATTTATACATTTTACATGTAAATCCAAGATTTTTCCTACTTTTAACTAAACATTCTTCAAAAAATCACTATTCAAAATATTATTTTTACACTAATTACCATCAAACAAGAACTTAATTTATTGAAAATTTACCCTTAACATTTTACTCAAAAAAATTATTTTTGGTGAAAGTTGTAAAAGTATAGTCTATTAATATCATGTGGGACATGACAAGCCCATTTAGCTGGATTTTGAGAAGTTAAAAGGATTAGAATTTGAGTGTGATTCGAATTTTTTGTTAAAAATAATTGAGAATTCTAATTAAAGTGCACATTAATTAGAATCATATTGGGAATTCAACTGTGAAATCCTATTCAAGTTTTATCATCAAATTCTAATTGAAGCTCTACTGGAAGCCCATTGAGATTGAGAATTTGTGTTGAATTTGAAGAAAACTTTAGAATGAAGAAAAACATTATTGGAACGAGTTTGGGTCATAGACAAGGCGCCTAGGTGCAAGGTCATGACGCTTAGGAGCCGGTCGGTGTAAATCAAACAGCGAAGTTGGCGCCGCAACGCCACCAGTTTTGCCCTCTTCGCTGTTTTGGTTTCTTTTTCTATTTTGTACTTCATTTTTTGGCATTCTACTTTATCTACAATTCTATTATTATAAGGGTTTGGACGTCCCCCTATTTGTTATATATATATATATATATATATATATATATATATATATATATATATATATATACATATATATATATAATTTCTTCTTTTACTTAAAAAATGTTTTTAGATGAAGTTGGTTTATTGTGACTTCCTACACTTTTCTAGTTTCTTACTCCCTAGTATTAGACCTATGGTAGATAAAGGAAGGACGTAAAATTTTTGAAAAGAAAGCTCTTTCAGAAATTAGTTTTCAAATATTTATTAGATAGCTTTCTCATAAAAATCTTATATAAGTTGTAAAAGCAAAAACAAGAGCTCTATCAAGCGGATCCTAAATAAATAGGTAAAGAAGCAAAAAATTATTTTTTTGCAATTATAACGGTGGTCAGTTTTATTTAATATTTTGTACAATTTTTATTTTTTTTATTTTTTTCAAGTATACTTGATAACTCGACATAGTTGCACAGAATTATTCATCATTTTCCTTAATTTTTTTTGTACTTTTGCGCACTAATATATGTGGAAATTATCGTTGTGTGGAGTGCTTTCAATTATTATGATAAATAAAATGTGTCAAATTCTTTGTCATTACTCATTAATATGAAGTAGAAGAAAAATACCAAACTTCCTATCCTTCTAGTTGTGACTACGATTTGAAATAAACCAATTGAAAAGGACTACAAGGCAAGCATAAATATCTTACACTCGTTAGAATAATTGATTATTTCCCACTTATAAGTTATAATAAAAGAATTTAATTTTCTTAATAGTAAAATAAATATTAATGTCAAGTAATTAACTTTTTCGTTTCAACTTTAAATAACTTTCGAGTTGCTAATTTTTTTTAATATTTCACAATTGCTTATCCAGACAAACACTATAAAGGAAACCGTAGTAGATAATAAATTAATTATCTTAATAGTAAGATAAAAATTAATGAAAAATAATTAACATTTTACATTTCAATTTAAATAATTTTCGAGTTGGTTATTTTATTAAGAAGAGTGCTACTGTTACAGAAAATTTTTTGCTGTCAAAATACCAGATCACACACATAGGGGGTGGGCCCCATTTTTATAATAATATTTTATTCACACGTGGTCCATCTCCATGTGAGTATTCTGTCGTTTTTACAGATGAAATAGTTATGTACAAGTGGAATAATTGTTTTATTAATATCTCACAATTGCTTATCCGAGCTGAACACTAAAGGAAATAGTAGTATATTTAAAAATTAACTAGATGATGTACTCTGTTATAGACTGTGATTTATACACTAAGCCCCTGTTTGATCCACATTATTTTTTTCATTCTCATTTTTCTACTCATTTTCAACCACGCATTCTTCAATAAAATAATATTTTTCATCACATCAATAATTTTTCCTTCTTTTTCATCCACATATTCCTCATCACACCACTTCAAAAAAATGCATTCTCTCATTTTTATATGCACCAAACACACTCTAATTTAAGCACGAAACTGCCATGCATGCACCCAAAATCTTCAAAATGCCGTGGCCAATTAGAGAAGAAAAAAACAAAATCTTCAAGTTGTGGTGTTTAATTTTGAAATTTTAACTTGTATTCATATGAAATCGACGTTTTAGATTTTCCTCTTGCACAAAGTCAATTTTTAGATATGGTTTGGTGAAAATTTTATGTGACATTTGATTTAGGCACGCCCATTATATAATACTTGCTTTTTTAAAAAAAAAGAATCATTTGACTTTATGAAATCAATTGGAAAACAATTAAAATTAGTGTAATAAGGTTTAGTGTGTCTACAATTTGTGGATAAGGTAAATAAAAAATAGATAAAGCAGAGTTTAATTCTATATATCGTGATCCTACATTAAAATCAAACTCTTACACAAAATGGTCACGTTCATATCTTTTCGGAGATACCGAGAATACTAATGTCACTACTCCGAGAGGTCTTCTTTCCATGTAGAGACAAATCGTATACTCCAATTGGTAGGGTAGCAACTTTTAAAACCTCAACACAATAGAGTGTCAACCACTTCAAAGGTGGGTTCCTTGAAGGGATATTGAATGCCATTATATAATACTTGCTTTTTAAAAAAAAAAAATCATTTGACTTTATGAAATCAATTGGAAAACAATTAAAATTAGTGTAATAAGGTTTAGTGTGTCTACAATTTGTGGATAAGGTAAATAAAAAATAGATAAAGCAGAGTTTAATTCTATATATCGTGATCCTACATTAAAATCAAACTCTTACACAAAGTGGTCACGTTCATATCTTTTCGGAGATACCGAGCATACTAATGTCACTACTCCGAGAGGTCTTCTTTCCATGTAGAGACAAATCGTATACTCCAATTGGTAGGGTAGCAACTTTTAAAACCTCAACACAATAGAGTGTCAACCGCTTCAAAGGTGGGTTCCTTGAAGGGATATTGAATGCCATTATATAATATACTTGCTTTTAAAAAAAAATAAAAATCATTTGACTTTATGAAATCAATTGGAAAACAATTAAAATTAGTGTAATAAGGTTTTGCGTGTCTACAATTTGTGGATAAGGTAAATAAAAAATAGATAAAGCAGAGTTTAATTCTATATATCGTGATCCTACATTAAAATCAAACTCTTACACAAAATGGTCACGTTCATATCTTTTCGGAGATACCGAGCATACTAATGTCACTACTCCGAGAGGTCTTCTTTCCATGTAGAGACAAATCGTATACTCCAATTGGTAGGGTAGCAACTTTTAAAACCTCAACACAATAGAGTGTCAACCACTTCAAAGGTGGGTTCCTTGAAGGGATATTGAATGCCATTATATAATACTTGCTTTTTAAAAAAAAAAAAAATCATTTGACTTTATGAAATCAATTGGAAAACAATTAAAATTAGTGTAATAAGGTTTAGTGTGTCTACAATTTGTGGATAAGGTAAATAAAAAATAGATAAAGCAGAGTTTAATTCTATATATCGTGATCCTACATTAAAATCAAACTCTTACACAAAGTGGTCACGTTCATATCTTTTCGGAGATACCGAGCATACTAATGTCACTACTCCGAGAGGTCTTCTTTCCATGTAGAGACAAATCGTATACTCCAATTGGTAGGGTAGCAACTTTTAAAACCTCAACACAATAGAGTGTCAACCACTTCAAAGGTGGGTTCCTTGAAGGGATATTGAATGCCATATGTTTTTTTTTTTTTTTTTTTTTTTGTGATGGACAATTAATTTTTGATCAACGTACAAGATAATGTCTTCTACGCTAACCATTGATAAGTTCATTTTATGCACTTGTTTAGAACTTCTTTACTTGCTTATTATGGCTACTTGCACGAATTCTATCTAATTTAGGTGTAAATATATTAATTTTAGCTAACTCTCTATTCAAATGCAATTGGTGTGAAAAATGAATTTTTTGGAACTTTATTCGAGATGATTCGAAGCAATAGAAATATTAAAAGAGAATGAGATCCATTCACAAGTTTCAAGAGCTAAATCCAACGTTTAAAAAGTTAAAAGACAAAATTAACTTTGAGAACTTATATCGAATCAATTACGGATGATTAAGGAATGTGAAGGCCAATAATATAAATGTTCAAAAATGAAGGACTAAAGATGCAAAGGAAAATGACTCAAGATGAACGAAAAAAGAAATTCGAGGACCAAAGTGAAAGGAGAGAAAAAGAAAGGAGGAAACTAATTAGGGAATTGATTTTGACCTAATTTTTTTTCTTATAAATATGTTCTTTCATCTACAAACAAGACGAGGAAGCTAGGAGGCACTTGTATACATATTTTTCATAATCAATAGAGAGAAATAAGTCATTGATATAAAATTCTATATTCCTTGGAAAGCTTTGAAGAAGCTTTTGTTGCAAAACGCAAACTCATCATCAATTTCTACAACCTTGTGATTGAAGAAGAACGAGTAGAAAAAGAAGATAAAGAAGAATAAGAATAAGACAACCAATGGGATAATTCAAGAACAAATGAAAGGATTCAAAATCAAGAGTTATTTACCTCTTTCTTCCCCCAATTTTATTTTCAGGTGATATTGTACTTATTTAGTTAGTGTTATTATAATATTATGATTATTGGCCAGTTGTATGCTTGTACAACGTTAAAATTATTTTTTGACGTTTCGATATTGATTCTATGATTGTGACATTAGCTAGTTGTTTGATTTGAATGCTTGTTACGATCTTGATGGTTTCAATTAATTTGTCATTAATTGAATTGGTGTGTGATTAATATTGTCGTCCAAGAGAAGGAATATAAAAGATTAGGATATATATGATAACAATATTTGTACTTTCGTATAGATATTAGGGATAAATCATTCGAACTTGCTTTTCAACCGTCCGAATTAAGGTTGTAAGTGTTACAATACTTGGTGAAAAATCATTCGAACATGCTCTTCAACAATTCGAATTGAGGTTGTAAGAGCTACAACACTTAGTGAAAAAACATTCAAACGTCCTCTTCAGCAGTCCGAACTAAGATTGTAAGTGTTACAACATTTGATAAAAAATCATTTTAACTTACTATTTACCAGTCCAAACTAAGGTTGTAAGTGCTATAACATTCAGTGAAAAATCATTCGAACATGCTCTTCAATAGTCCGAAAAAGAAAACCCATAAAACAGAAATGGAAAATAAAAATAAAAATCTTGATGATACCATCAAAGATTGATACAGAAATGGAAGAATCAGAGAATTTTTACTAGCCAAAGAGCAGCAAATTGAGCGCAGATCTACAATCAAGACCTAAAAGCAGTAAAGTAAACCTTACAAAAGGAATCTTTATTCAAAACATTGTCTGAAAAACAAACTCATGATCGCGCCTTCCCCTCCACATGGAGCACCCAACCCAACCATAGGTTTTCCTCAATTTTGTCCAGAACGCGATCGATTTTTTGCTACAGTTAAGGGTTTGTGCAAAAAATTTGATGCTCACGATAGTGTGAGATAAGGGGAGGCTGTTGGTGGTTGTGTGGTTGGTTGTTATTGGTGGGCATGTCTGTTGGTGGTTTTGTCTGGTGGGCATGGTGCCGGAAGGTAGAGGTGGTGGGTTGGAGAGAAATGAATGGAGACATGGGTTGGAGAGGAATGAACATTTGTGTGAGATGAGGGTTTGGGTATATTTTAAAAAATAGAAAAGTTTTCGTAATGTTTGTCAAACGTTGCGAAAGGTGAAACATTCCGCAACACTGAATACAAATTGCAAAAAGAGGGTCTATCGCAACATTCTTCTAAAAAACGTTGCAAAATGTATTTATTAATATTTATGACAACATCCACTTACTAAAATGTTGTCAAAAGACTCTTTTAGCAACATTTATCAACAAATGTTGAATTTTAAGTATTGCAAATAACTATTTTTGTTGTAGTGGTTGTAAGTACTACAATACATAGTGAAAAATAATTAGAACATGCCATTCAACAGTCTAAATTAAGGTTGTAAGTACTACAACACTTAGAGTGTGTTTGATTGACACGGAAAATATCTCCTAGAAAAAAAAATATTTTCCAAGTTTTGAGGAAAATAGAAACCTACAACCCCACCAAAGAAAATATTTTCTTTAAAAAACAAGGAAAATTATGCATATTTTCAAAATTTGGAAAATATTTTTCATGAAAAAAAATAGCAATCAAACACTTAAAAGTAAGAATTTTGGTAGAAAACTAACATTTTCCAAGGAAAATAAATGCAATCAGCACACCCTTAGTGAAAATCACTCAAAAATTTGCTTTTTGAATAATTAGCCTAAATTTGAAAATGTTATGGTGCTCTATACACAGAAAAAAAAGAAGCAATAACGATAAACCTTGTGATATTCATTAAAGAAGAACTATATGGGTACAAGATAAATATTCCAACAATCAAACACTTAAAAGTAAGAATTTTGGTAGAAAACTAACATTTTCCAAGGAAAATAAATGAAATCAGCACACCCTTAGTGAAAATCACTCAAAAATTTGCTTTTTGAATAATCAGCCTAAATTTGAAAATGTTATGGTGCTTTATACACAGAAAAAAAAGCAATAACGATAAACCTTGTGATATTCATTAAAGAAGAACTACATGGGTACAAGATAACTATTCCAATATTCAACAAAAGCAATATGAAAACAACCTAAAAATCCTATACAATAGGAGGTTGACCCTTTGAAGGGGCTGGAACGATCCCAACTAAAGCATTGATTTTGGCAAGCAAGGCCTTTTGTTCATCCAAAGCTTCATACAAGAAGGCAACATCAAAGTCTTGCCTTTCAACCTCCATGTATCTTATCAGCTTCACCAAGCCCACAACTACGTATATTGGGCTAGCGCGTTGTAAGCCGATGTATTCTTCCCATCTGCCACCGCAATCAAAACTCTAGCTTCAGCTTCCTCAACCTTTTTTCTTCTCCACAGTCACTTGGACCTTAGCTATATCAACATGACCCTTTTCCTCGTCACCATTGCTCTCTCTCTTTATCGGCACGAGCTTGTTTTTCTTCTGACTTTTTCCTCTCTTCTTCAACACAGGATTGCTCTTCAACAACTTTTTTCCCTCTCATTATCAGCACGTGCAACAACCTTCTCCTCCCCCTTCATCATTTGAAGCTCGTCTTTAGCTTTAGCCTTAGCCTCCAACACTACCTCCGCTTTGGCCAGATGTTCTTCCAAAGCTCTCTTTTCCTCAACATGACAAGCTTTTTCCTCTTCGAAGGTGGAATGAAGATCTAAAGCCTCGTCTTTAAGACCTACTACTTTATTGAACTCAACTTTCGCCTGATAAAAGAAATAAAAGCTTTTAAAATGTTCCTAAACAATAAAAGCTAAGTAATTGACATCCCAAAATGAAAATTAATACCTTGTTGAAAACGGCCATCATATACAAAATGGATTTATGGCTAAGGAGTTCAACATTAATGCAAGTCTCACTAGTTGATATTTACTCCAAACGACTTTGCTCATTTTTCAGTCCAGCTCATGAAAAGAAGATCGGTAGAGGTGTTTATCGGTGGAGAAAAGGTAGAAGTAGTGTTCTAGCTAGGAGGTGGGGTACTTAAGAAGTCTGAAAATGCTTCTAGACGATTCCATATCAGCGCATCAATCTCCAACCTTATTTCATCAGGATGCGCCAAAGGCAGAGTTGTTTTAGAAGCCTTAGACGAAGCTGGAATTTAAATTGTAGAGGTCGGCTTAACCATATCAGTAAGAGGTTTCGCCTTGTCCAGAGGATAAAACAGGAGCCTCAAATCGAGCTCTACATGCCAAGGATATTTGATCCTCCTCTTTTTCCTCATCCTCTTCCAAGGCGCACCTTCATCTTCACATGCCTGACTCTTTGAACATCTGCCTCCATTTCCACTTGCTTCGAGGCTCTGACCTATCTTCACACTGGTGATGATAAAATTCTTTCAAGGTCAAATCGTCCCAATATAAACATCAAATGATGAAAAAAGAAAGCTTCATAAAACAAACAAATATGTTACCTAAAGAAGGATGCGAAGATACATACTTCGTCCAACGAGGGGATTGCATAACTGGAGAAGGTGAAAGCCACTAGAACAGGAGGCGATAGTGACACCATAGAAGGGGATTGTTTCGCAATTGGAGAATGTTGAGGTGACATGGAACATTTATGACCTCTTCGACAAGTTGAACTGATGAATGATGATGTAGAAAAACTGGAGGAACTTCTGTAGCCCGGTCCGGAGCAAGAAGATTTTCACTACTCAAGTCAGAAACATTAATCATGTTACTGCAATTTCACTCATGCAAAGGTAGGGCTACTGTAGCATCTGCAACCCTCTTGGTCCCAAGGGTAATATTGCATGGAATATAATTTATAAAAAAATAAAATTGATGTTGTCTTAGTTCGACATGAATAAACAAATCAAGATAAAAAAAGAATTGACGTTAACTCACAATTCTTCTGATAGGGAACTAGAACTACGTCATTCCTATTCACTTCGTCTAGCCTAAATTGCCAATCCCTCTCACATAAAAGAATTTTTTTTTTCCAATTCTTGATTGAGGAAGGTTTGCCCAACAAAATATGTCCACCTGCGTTAGCCTTCACACTTGTATAGTACCATCCAGAACCCTTGCCATCCTTCTTGAAGATAAAAAGGGAGTTGAATTGCTCGATTGACATTTTCGGGGAAATTCAAGTGGCGCCACAGTAGTAAACAACCATACAAGGCTTTCCAATCATTGGGACAAAGCTAGGTTGGAGCAACTTCCCATAAAAATATTTCTTGTTATATGAGGAAAGAGGAGTTGCAGTCTAACATGAAGAATGCCGGATTCAAAGCCACACACCCTTTAGGATGGTTGCATGTCCTTTCATCTTCCCTAGACTGGAAGCTTCAATGGAATCTAGGAACATTTCTACTTTGAACATTTGTACTTCTCACCGAAAGAACTATTATCTCCAACTATTGAAACAATAGCCCTAATTGGGTTTGAGGCTGATGGAGTAGGGATTGACGAAATGGATAGAACCATGTTCAAAGGGATTGAACTTACAATTGCGCTTACTTCACGAAGGTCAGAAATCGAAGAAGCAGTAGAAGATACCGAGAGCGAAGGAGATGGTGTTGAACTTATCTGTTCCTCATTGTTATTTTCCTAAGAATGAACAATTGAATTGTCCGAACTCATTATATTTAGAGAAAACGAATGAGGATTCAGGAAAGAAGAATACTTGGGACAAATGAGTCACAAGAAAAAGAGGTTGAAATTTCTAAGGGTTGAAGTGCAGAAATCAGGGCGCCTTTGCTTCTTTTATGGGGAGGGAATGCAGAAAGACACATCTTTCTAGCCGTTGTGAGAAGATGAGAAGGCACATCTTCCCAAAATGTTGTCTCTAAGATGCGCAGAATCCCAACGATCAAAACCCCCAAGTGAAAAGCATCCTCATTAAACTACCATTTTTAGATTTTTGAAGTAATCGCCATTTATTGGTTGCTGTGTAGAAGCAACAGGATTTCAATCGCACCCCTTAGGTTTAAAAGGTAAGTTTTTACGAAGCTGAATTGTGAAATCAAACGGATGTCAAAGGCTGGAATCACTAACAATCCTACCCTCTGGGAGATAAACTGTTGGCATAAGGGTATTAATAGAGAATTAGTCGTGAAGTAGCACCCTCAAAATGAATTATGTGATTAAACCTTCACTGCGTCCCGATAAACAGCTCGGAAACTTCCTTCTAACAATTCAATAAAAGCCATCCATAATTGTGAAACATCGTAATTAATGATTTGACAAGGATGATATCATCACTTTACCTCTCCCAACTTTCTTACGACACATGGCATGGCCAACCCAAGCACCTCAAGATCAACCAATCACAGTATTACAATGATGAAGAATAACAAAACCCATCACATACATCGATGAACTATCTGGCTGACCTCGCCATCCGATAGAAGGCCCTTTTTAGCCTAATGATTTTGGCACACCAAATAAGGATGATACTGTAGCTGAAGTCGGAAGCCCATCTAAACATTGTATTCGATGTCACAAAGTTGGCTAATTCTCCTATATTTGGCTATAAAAGTCAACTTATGTTCCCCTTGGAGATACCACACACATAGACACTAGAGTACACAATCTTTCCACTCTTTGTACTTTAGTTAATTCAAGGCAAAAGTTAATACAACCATTCATCTTGCTGTTCCAGTAAAATCACCTCATCCATACAAATAAAATTTGTGGAGCTCGTTTAAATCAAGTTCAAATGTCAACATATGTATTTGTAACATTTTATATATGTTGGAAATCTCAAGGGAGGCAAAAGAGCATGAACTTCGATAAGGCAAATAATATCTTTAACTACCTATTTCTATTTGTTAGCGTGCAAGTACAATTCAAAGTCATATATCTAGGTATTTGACTCGATAATAATATCTCACACATCAACTTATTAAAAGCCCTAAAGCTCATGAATAAAAACTGTTAATCCCTAGCAGACTAAGGTGAGTCATAAAGAGTAGTCAAAGTGAAGTTTAATTCTCTCTAACACAACCATGCATTAGAATCAAATTCTTCCAAAAAATGGTCATGTCCAATACATATTTGAATGAATTAATCTACTTGTACAGAAATCGTTGACACCTTCGTTGACAGAATGCCACATGGCGGCCCCCTATTGGGGGGGCGCCTGCTGCGGGGGGCCCGCAACAGGCGCGTGACTACTACAACATTAACCCTTCGTTTGAGCCCCCCCGCTTTGGGGGGGGGGGGGGGGGTGCATTTTTGAATGATATTATTTTTTTGGATAATTTGTGTTAAAAATAAGTATTTTTTATCGATTTACGTATAAAATTATTTTATTGGAGAACATGCGGTTGAAAATGAGTTTTTTTAAAAAATGAATTTGTGATAAAATGGGGTTCAAACAAGGGTAAACGAATAGAGTGCCAAAATTTTATTATGTGGCCGGTTTGTAGTTAATTTTTGATCAACAAAAAAAGTTCTTTCTATACTAACTGCCATATTTTTATTTCACTCAATCAATCCCAAACAATTTAAATACATACTCAAAATATAATGCACTATTTAGAGAAATAAATAAATCATTTAATATATTATTAGTGGAAAATTCTAAGGACCTTGCTATGAGTACATAAATTTTCACATAATAGTTTACATAATTACAAGTGGCACATATCCAACTTTTAATTCAAATCTCACACTTTGACATCAACTATCGGATGACCGACACATCACATTATGTAATCCTTTATGTACATAAATTATGTACAACAAGAATTATTCAAATTCTAATACTTTTGAGCACGTACTCCGACAAGTATTACTCAAGTGAGTTGGTTTTATATTTTAATAAGGCTGAACAAACAGGATCAAAGACAAGGAATTTTTTCGGGGAATGAAGTGGCAGATATTGATTGCCGTTTTTTCCTTAATGAAAAAATGCCAACTGTATCCGTTTATAAATTCTTATCATTGAATCCATTCATGTAGCAAAATTGTTTATATTTTACCGACACGTCGAGAGAGTTGGCCCATGTCAGCTGCCGGTCCACAAACCATGCGTCCGGTACGACTCACATCAAAACCTATTAAAGCCACACTGCCAAGAAAGCTCATAAATTGTATGGGGTATGTAGTTAATGCAAATGCAGTTGTCTTCTTCTAATTCTCAACATGATTCCAAAAGACTGCAATTTCTACTTTAAAATCATTGTACTTTTCAACTTTTAAACTCTTCCTTATTCACTATTTAATTTTTTTTTTTAAATAGAAATAAATGAATTGTTGGTTACCAACTGTCTACTTTTTGTTTCCAAAACGTGAAAAATATCGAGAATAGACCGATGTCTGGACCGCATTCTGTGGAGTCATTAGTCATATCTAAGTGGTATAATATTTATTTATTTTTTTCTTAAAAGAAAACAAAATCACATCTATATTTAAATAAAAAAATATAAATTTTGTTGACTCAACTTGTCAAATTGAGTTTTATAGTCCCTGATAAATTGCATGTGGAACGGGTTTTTTTTTTTTTTTTTTTTGCCCTTTTTTTAAGATATTGTTTATTTCGCTTGTGTGATAAGTTTTTTTGTGCAACTCGTAGAAGCATTGGAGATGCTTTTTTTGATCTTTTGATTCAAGTAAAAGTAAAATCTACACTCCTTTCTTGGGTTGAAGACTTGGGGAACAAAAATCCTCTATATGTTTCTCGCACATCAAAGCCTCTTTTATCGGAGTAAACACACATATTAATTTTAGGGATGACAAAAAAAATTTGTTTAACCCAATACCCATGGGGTCCCATCCTGAATAGGGCGAGGACGGGGACAGAACTAGGGTCATTACCTCGAAACGGGTATGAGACAAGTATGAGAAACATAGCCCTTCGTCTGTTTAAACTTAATTTCAAATTTAAAATTTTTATCAAATAAAAATAAAACTAGGGTTATTACCCCGAAACGGGTATAAACCAACATAGTCTCGCTTTAATTGGGTATGGGGATAGGACAAGATGACAAAAATATCCGATATGACGAGATGATAATGATCGATCCGTCTAGTGGTGGCAAACGAGTTGAGTCGGCTGCTCGCCGGAATTTTTTTTTTCTTTCCCTCTCTACAGGCTTATTACCTTTAAAAAAAGAATAAAAATTGGCGAGCTGACGAGCCGAGCCGAAGCTCGGCTCGTCTTGGGCGAGGTTTGGCACGAGCCGAGCTCGCCCAAGATGCCACGAGCTCGGCTCGGCTCAGCCTATTGCCACCACTAGATCCGTCCCATACCCGTCTGTTGCAATTCATACTTAATTTCAAGCTTTAAAAATGATAGTGTATGAAAATTGTGCAAAGTAATCAATATATTTTGTCATTTGGGACCAAAAAAAAAAATTTAAAAAAAAGCAAAGACTAAATAAAGTTTCTATAACAGTGTCCCTTTTCCACATGAAGCCAACAAGTCATTTTCCTAGTTTGGCCACAACATATCCTACCGGTTCTTGTCCATATTACTAGAAATTCAGTGGCTAAAAGAAGGGGCCTCTGTCTTTCCCTATCCACTGGGAAACTTGTGTGTCATTTCATTTTCACGTCTCCTGCAAAACCATGGGCTGCTTTCCAAATACTAAAGGTTGAACCCCAACCTTGAGGGCCCCCCTCTCCTCTCCTAGAGCATTGTGGATGAGATAAATCGCGGGATATGCCTCAGTAAGTTAGGGTACAAGAGCTGTCATATTGATTCTCACAAGGAGTCCAATTTTAAATCTTGTTAGATGCAGGAATCGAACCCTCACACTGCGGCTGCCAGCTCAATTGAGATTACCTCACTCTCGTCCTTAAAGTGAAAATGAATAAATCAAACATCGAAACATTTTCACAAAATTCTGTGATTTTGAGTATGCTAAACTTTGCCCTTCAACTCAATTTTGAAAATTTGAAAGTAATGGAGTGAAGAAATCGATAGATGAAAGTATGTTTACAATTAAGCCCATGTTTGGCCTCCATTAAAATTTTAATTTATTCTCTGTGTTCTTATCAACTACACATTTTTCAATAAAATAATATTAAATATAAATTCAAATTTCCCCTTTTTTTGAACCACACATTCTCAAAAAAAGTTACTATTTCAGAATACAATTTTCCCAAAATCTCATTAAAATGAAACTCAAACAAGGACTAAGCTTTTTAGTAACCAACCATAATTCAATATGGACTCTTAGAGATGATACATCTTAACATATTAAACTTGAGAGTGACAAACAGATTGAGCTTAGGATGAGCCATAGTTTGAGCCGAGCTTATTATTTTCACGAGTTGAGTCCAAGGTCATGAGCCAACTTGTGGGCCATCTCCATTTTTGAACTTATTTTATTGATTTCTCTAGAAAAGTAAAAATTGCTCATTTTGACTTATTTTGTAAAATTCTTTAATTAAAAAAAAAAAAGTCAACATTGGGCAGCTTGACTCGACCCATGAGCCTAGTCGAGCCCGAGCCCGAGCCCGAGCCCGAGCCAAAGCCAAAGATTTGGATGAGCCAATCGCAAGTGTCTAAGAATGGAGTCGATTCTACTCGATCCATTATCACCCTTAATTAAACCTATCATCTCTATATTATGTTACTCAGTGATAAATAGAATCTCCTAATTAAATATGAATTTACGTTTGGCCTTCTCCATAAGCTCGTAATTAAGAGCAAGTTATAGAGACGTTAAGAAAAAAATAAACTTTCTCACTTAAAATAAGTTATTTAAATACAAATAAATACTTTTTTCAAGTTCCATATACTCTGGGAACTTGAAATTAGGTTAGATGACTGAATCTACCATGGAGCCGCCTTTATAATTTGTACATGTCCCTTACAATTGGTCCCTCCCATGTTTTTGAGACACACGTGTTACGGGACCATGTAAGGTTTCACATAATTTCGCAAAATTACTCGATAAATTATTTAATTCCGACTTCTATCAACAATTGCCCACAACAATTTCACTATCGGAACCATCAACCGTCGCTATCCTCTGCCACCACCAACTACGAACTTAAATCAACGGCAACTGTCGAGAACCGATAGCAATGGTTTACAGCTGCCCTTGATTGCCCACCACAACCACCAAGTTAAATAGTGCTTTACGTGCTCATAAGCAGTAAACTTTACACAAATGAATAATAAGTATATAGTATGTTGTGATCTTAAGAAGTGTATGAATAAAAAGTATGTTGTACCAACTTAAATTATAATTTAAGCAGTGCAAACTCATTATAATCCAACCAACCCACAATCGTACGACCCCGAGACAAGGTATTTTATGAATCCTCGTACGAGGAATTACACAAGCTCTTTTGTTAGCACGGAAAATTGGTAGCCACTCATCATCTAATGAGTCATTCAAAGAATATCTTCAGCTTACCATTGAAATTAATGGTCCATTTGATTGCAAAGGTGAAAAATAGGACGAAAAAAATATTTTACAGGAAATTAAAGTGTAGAAATTATTTTATTGAAAATTATAATTAATTGTATTTGATTATTATAATTTTCCACCTGAAATATGTTGAAAGTTTAGTGTCCGTTTGTCTTCATTTTTTTATGAAAATTGTTCATTAAAGTGATATTTTTTTTTTCTACAATTGGGTCTAGAATTTGTTCTAATTGCGCAAAAAATAAAAATAAAATAAAAAAATTTACCATACCGAATACCATTCATTTGACTTTATTTTGCATAGAAATTGTCAATAAAAGTGAAAAAAATACTATCAAACACTCAAAAAGTGGAAGTTGAAATTCTTTTCATTTTCCAAGGAAAATAATGGTGAATCAAACGGACCCTAAGTTTTGACTATCTAAGTCGTATGATAAATTCCACGACCATATTAGACTCAACGCATCCTATACGATTTCTTATAATTTACGCTGCATTTTCTACCAAAAAAAGAAGAAGAAGAAGAAGAAGAATCACAATACTTGTACATGCCTACAGCAAATTTATAGAAAACAATATAATTTGTGGTCTAAACAAACATAATCCATTGTTATCAAAGGAAAAAAAAAAAAAGAGAGAGAGAGAGAGAAAAACCCTACTACCTTCCATTCCTATGATTAAACAAAAGGTCTCTTCAATTGATATACAACAATTCTAAGATGCTTGAGCTTGAAGCTAGAAAACTAATGCTCGTACTTAACACGTGCCTTTAATATTCCAGGAAGGGGAGGCGAAGTTGGAGGCATACCCGATATGTTTGATCTTGATGGATGAGATACTTGAGGTTGGTACAAATTGGCCATGCTCGAGGTTTCTCCATTTGTAGGGATATGAGCTGTGTCGTCACCTCTTCGTTTTTCAGATAATTTCATAGCCTTGAGAACGTAATTATCATCGTGTATCTCAAACGGGGTGCTGCAATTATTTGAACAAATAAATCAGTTGTGCGAGGTGGAATATATTTACTAAAAAACATGGCAAGCACGTGAAGTATAATCCTGATAGGGGCATAAACTCTCAACAAAAATACCACCATGCTAGATAGTGCACAGCAATAAACACTTAAAAAGATCATATACCATGTTTCGCTAAGCTTAAAACTAAGTTACTATTAAGTTTTAAAAGATACATGCTGACCTTAATTTCAAAATAATTAACTTGCTTATTTCCAAATTCATCAATAAAAAAGTAAACTATTTTAAAACATACTTATCCAAGTATAAGTAAACTTTTGAGCTATGACAAACATGAAATCAGGCAATAGACATGTTTAAATAAGCAGCAGCAGAAAGTTTTCCTCTGATATCACTCTCTTAAATGAGTAAAAACCAAAACTGTTCCCTCACCTGTTGAAATCAAAATGCACCAGCTGCATATCTTCAGATATTTCCACTTCCACTGTTGCGTGAGGACGAGTCTACAGTTTCCGATAGAAAAATCAATAAGAAGCGTGATAACTACTATTACAAAAATCTCTGTCAAACACTGGACATCATAATATATTTAAACACCAAGAATCAGTTACTAGCATGATAATGAAATATTAATAGAAATCACAGGTTCAACAACCAAATGCAACTTGTTTAAGCATTACAAAGGCATGCAAGATCTTTCAAATAACAATATTATTATAAGAAAAATCATACAAAAAAATTAAAAAATTAAAAAATTCAAGAAAACAAATAATTTTGTGTTTCTCTTTTGCATACCCTAGTGACTTAAGTTGAATATACTCATAGCGACTCAAGTCTATCCTAAGTAGATTAAACCATAAGAGACAATGAGATTTTTTACGTCCATGAACTTTCAAATATTGAGTGCATTAAAGCATTATGACTCATGTTGGGACTTCATAGATCCATGAACTTTCAACACCTATAAATAATTGTAGGAACTCATCAGCATTGTCAATCACTAGCTAGCATTTAAGGTAATATAAAAAGAAAAGTACTCATCAATTCAATGATAGGGACTGAATCCGATAATCATAATCGTCACCAGGAAATTATTTTTGCATAAATGTCTGGACAATTCTTCCCATCTTCTTCTTTAGTAGAAGCAAAAAGGAGAGCAGTAAAGGAAAATATGCAGCCTTGTGATGATGAGCATCAATTTTTGGAAGATGGACACAATAAAAATTAAAGATAAGATATTTCCAATCAACTTCACCTGCACCAATATAAAAGGTAAGGCCACACCACCAGTAGGAGCATTTCCTGAGCCATACAGTTGCTCATTGCGTTGTATGAGGTTTTGAAGACCTATGTACTTTGGCCAACCAAAGTGCAAAAAGCAAAAATTGTTAACATACCAACAACAGTTGCATATCTTCACACATGATTTACGTTAGGGAAACAATTTCCTCTCGGATTCAAACACACAGGCATTATATATGTTATTACTTGTTCCTTGAGCTCTTCCAAATACGCTGATTTCTTTTCAATCCGATTTCTAAGTCCAAGATGTTCGGTCTGCAATAACATGCATATACATAAGCATATCATAAGATTTTAATGACAAAGTGAGAATTCCTTTCTTGTGACATAAATATATGTGAACAGTAAATGGAAAGAGCCAGTAGAAGTGAAAGGACGGAACATAAAATGGAACCTTTAGCTCTTCAATGTCGTTCAAGCTACTGCGAGGTAGACCCTTCCACTGTATTTCCTTTTTATCTTTGGAGATTATATCCATCGCCATTAGTACATTTAGAGCATCATACACCCTTCGCCGAATGTTTTTTTCGTCGTATTGTTGCTGCCACACATACAGAAGTCAAATCAAAAGCTTAAAACATTGACTTTTCAATTACCATGAGCAAAGGAGGAGAAAAAGTATGAAAGCACGAAACCTGGTCTGAAGATGCAACACCACTGTTAGGATCTGAAAATTCAGCAACAAGTTCATCTGCAACCTGGTCAGATATTGATTTTGTCACGTTTAGATATCACACCAGCGCATTTCAAAAAATTAACATTTATGGGAAAATTAAGGTCATTCCATGGGACCCCAAGTTTTCTATACTAAATCAAGTTATTAAGCTACACAATCTACACTTATGGGTGCATAGGACAGTAATCTCATTTGACACGCGAGGAGAATTCCCAGATAATAAAACAACATGCGTATAATTTCTAAATCATCAACTTAATAACTTCCTCATTCCACGGCAGTTGATATAAAAGAGAGAGAAAAAAAATGTTGCACATGCTACAACATGAAGCACTGCCTTCTATTGAAATAAAAATGACAATAGAAAAGTCAGTTTTCCCATTTCGATCTTCGACCCCAACTATTTTAAGTAAAAACGACCATCCCATACTTTCTCTTTCAAGGAAACATCGTATCCATTTTAGCATCAATTGGAAGTGTTTACTGGATTCATCTATTAAGGATGGGACTAAGTGGGCAGGAGAAGAATAAAATAATAGGAAATATAGGAGCACCCTACCATATTGCAGGCAAGCAGAAAGAATAATTTCATGGTGAGTCATCTGACCTCATTGTAGGTAGTTCTTCCTTTACTTTCCACTTTCTCGCAAACTATCCATAAGAGAGAAGGAAAGGTTAATTATGTGCAACTCATAATAAAAGAGTATTCCAAGTAACAAGATTTAATTATGCTGGCATTTCCAAGGTCCATCCAAACTGCATTAAAACCATCGATTTTCAGAAAGTTGGTATAATCTCCCTGGAGCTCAAGAGACAACAATCTGAAACCATGAAGTGATGATGGGCTGTGCAGTATTCCTATAACTCATATACATAACCACAACTAAAATATTTATCGGCCATTTTCCATGCTATATGGATCCATTTATTAAGGCTAAACTGTCTTGTCAGATCAAATGTTTACCTGGATTTGCTAATCCCCCTCATTTTCCAATCTAGTTCTCGAGAACTATATCATTAATGATTCGGGATTTAGAACTCCAATTTCAAGGAGCCAGCGACTCAAAGCTAAGAAATTATAAGCCATCTGATTTTTCAGCTCATCTCTATAACGGCAATTACTCTTTATTATTAAAAATCTCCAATCCATCCTCACAAGTTTCTACTTCTCCATATAAGTATTTACCTATCCATACAAGGACAGATGAGGAATAAAATACCTTTCATGCTAAATTGACGAAGCCCTCTACCACTCTTATCCCCTCCAGCTGCACGTTGACATCTTTTCTTCTTCATGCTGCTGTTTAGAAACTGAAAATCAGTAGCAGTTGGCAGGGAAAAGGGAAATGTTATGGATATTGCAAGACAACACGCCAATTGAGAGCCACACATGCAAGATACAATAACATCATCCTTTTTAGTTCACTGATTTCAACAGCAAATCACATGCTATTACCTCCCAAATTCAACATTTCTACATGAATAATAAAACTTTTTACTTAACTTATTCTAAGATTGACTCAAATCACAATATACACATTGTAGTTAGAATTTATAAACAAATACAGAAATTTATAAACAATAACTCCATAGAGTTGCACCAATCCATTAAACAACATTTTCTCTCAAGCATTAAAACTCTCAATTAAACAAAGTATCAGTTTCTTATACAATAAAGGATCCAGGACACAAATCTCCATTCAGCCCTACTTTAAGAAAATATTTCTTGGTAATCCACAGTATGTCATATTTTTAAATTTCTTCACTCATTTATATTAACTGCGCCCTTATTTGAAAGTGATTCTTTGCATTTCACTTTCTCATTTTAACCATAAACTCTCAACAATTTTTTTTATTTCCCCATAACTTTTCCTTACTTTTTAACCCCATATTCTCCCAATAAAAAAAAAAAAATTACTTCTCAAAAAATCACTACCACAAAAACATTTATTATTGTTTGTGTTCCTTCTCCCATAACATTATTAATAGGAACAAACCAAGCCTTGTCCTCAATAAATTTGGGATCTCCTAGATAAATACTTTTATGCCATTCCGTTGTGTCTGTGGAACTGGAATTTTTATCATGAAGTATTGATAGCAATCCTATAACAATCATTTCTAATTAATCAAAGAAATTTATGTAAAAAGTACAAAACATCAAACACAGTAAAAACTGGAATAGAGTACTTCAAGGCTCACCCCATAGCCCCCTTAGATTTGCCATCATCACCTTGGATTTCAAGATTGGTTAACCTCTGGAATGTGCTGTCACTCACCGGAGTTGCCATTGCAGCCTCACTCCGGCTCGAGGGGGACCCCAAGCTGCCACTGGTTGATATTGATTGCCCCGAAAAAGTGGTGGCTCCTCCTCCACCGCCTTTAGAATTGGCGGTTGGTTTCTTGCCTCCATCTTCTTGATTATTATTCACATTATTACTACTATTATTCATAGTTACAACGAAAAGTAATCAATTTTCAGAGATACCTAAATAACAACCCAACAAAATAAAATAAAATGTGCGCTTTTTAGGGAAATTCTATACGACGATTATATTACATAAAAAACCTCGGGAAATCGAGAATCAAGAAAATTGAGAAAATTAAATTCTAAATTTTCCTATAAATAGTATATAGAACATGGTTTTACACAAATACGACCTAACTCTACATGCCCAGATGAAAATTGGGCAAATTCTTCCTCCAAGTTCCCTATAAATGCTGAATTTTACACGAACCCTCCAACATAATCCAAGAACACAATTCTCAGGAGAGACTAGGTAAATAAAGTAATCGAAAAAATAGAGATTCTAAAAAGGAACCCCAAAAAAGAAGTGTTTGCCTCAAAGAGAAGTAACATATTCAATACCAAAAGATTCTGGTTAAGAAAAAAATTTCAATAGCACGTGGGATGCGATTTATATGAAGCAAGTTCAAACTAGTAACCTCTGTGAATGTGTCGAGGCTGCTGCAATGTTTTGACATTTTTCTGGAATCATAGTAATTTGGCTTGAAAACAAGAAGAAAGGTGGGCCCATGCTAGGATAGACATGATCCAGTTCGATTCAATTCGATTCGATTTTTTAGTCAAACTCAAAATTTTTGAGTATTTAATAAAGCGAACAATACATTTATAAGGTATTTACTTTACACCATTTCAAAAATATAAAAACAAGTTTCAAATTTCACAAATCAGATTTTTTTAATTTTTTATTTATGAAATAATGAATTATTAAATTATTTTATTATTAAATATTTAAATCTAATATAATATAATTACCCCACCCCACCTCCATCACCCCTACCGCTCCGAGGACTATTCCGACTACCGTTCTGGTCACAACTCTTCTCCAGCGACTGCTCCGATGATCGTTCCGCCGCCACTTTGTTTCAACGACTACATCGATTCTGACATGTATTCCAACTTCGACAAAAAATTTTAGGTCACAATTCAAAATTTTCATAGGTCGAAATTTGTTCATAGATCACAACTTAAAAACTTAAAAGTCACAATTTGCTCACCGGTCACATATCACAAAATTTATAAGTCAATACTTATTTATGGTCACAAACATCATATTAATTGAACATAAATTATATTTAGGTCACAATTTATCAAATTATTGGTTACAAATTAATAGTTTGTAGGTCACACATCATGTATTGGTCACATTTTATACAATTTATTGGTCACATATAGTTTATTGGTCGCTAACCAATCAAATTATTGGTCACAAATAACCTAATCATTTGTGCCCACCATCAAATCATTTGTGACCACTTCGCCAGTGCCTCCACCAGTGGCACCACCGTCGTCGCCGCTCAATACCAATATCAAACAAATCAAACACCACACCCTCCCACCACCTCAAAAACCGCATTCACCACAAAAACCACCTCCATTACCAATGCCACCAACACAAACGCAACCGTTTCTGAGCTCCAACTCACCACCCCAAAACCCCCCAACAACACCAAAACATAGAACCACGGCCGCCACTACCACTCCAACAACAACAAAAACCACGATCTCAACAACACACCCAACTGCACATTCACCGCACCCATACACACTCAACCGCACACCTAATAGATCTACAAGCACCACAACCATCCGATAAATCAAATTCGAAAACTAAAAAAAAAATTACAAATCTGGGTGCGCCACAACGCAGTGAGGGAGAGATGACTGAGAACGAACCGCTTCGAGGAAGCCACCTTGGTGTCGCCGGAGCCGCATTGGAATATAATACAGAAGCGATGGCAAAGGCGAGGAAGCTGCCTTTGTGTCACAGCAAGAGGGTTATTAGTAGATCTGATTTCTGGGGGCACATCTTGAACAGATAGAATGGTGGGCGACATTTATATTTTCAGTTTCCACACTGTTTGCTCTTAACTGATCTCGGTGCTGGCAAAGAAGGCTGGCTAGTTGACAAACTCGACCTCCTAAGCTCCCTTGACACCCACTCCGTAGCACTCGCCAACCGCATGAACTTACAGTCACCGGAGTAATCCCGTCGATGAAAATGAGGAACGGAGAAGGCATGGGTGGTGAGAGAGAGAGAGAGAGAGGGAAGAAGTGGCGGCTGCCGGGGCGACGACGGCGTTGAGAGACGAGAGATGAAGGTGGAGAGAAGATTGGTTCAAATGATTTTAGGGTTTGGTTGGATTCAAATGATTTTATTGTATATAGATATAAAAATAAAAATAAATGTTTTAAAATTATTAATTAAAACCTGATTTTTGATATGTTAAACTTGTGATCTGATTTGTGAAATTGAAAATCTAATTTCAGGTCTAGATGTAATTTCCTCTTTAATAAATTGAACAATGGGCTTCAAAATTTAATTATGGAACTATTGGATTCAATTCGGTTCTTGAGTTATGTATAATAATTAAATTTTTATATATTTACAACAATGCTACATTCATTCGACTATGACTGTTCAATCTTAAATCTTACAAAATAACATAATTCAATCTCGTTATATCTTTTACACCTCTTTTTATTGAGTTATTCATAGATTTGATTGTTAAAATTACAGAAAGAATGAGACGGCAAGTTTATGATAATAGAATGACATAAATGATACTACGGTATAATAAGATATTTGGATAAAACTTAGGTCTATTTGATTAAGTTAGGTTTGGTTGAAAATTAGAAATAGTAAAATCATATTTTAGGTTTGGACTAAATTTATTAGTTAGCAAATTTATTTAGAAAAAATAAAATAATTTGACTTTTTTAAGATAAAGTTTTTTTTATAAAAAAAATAGGGAAATTCACTTAGTTTAAAATCGAGAATTGAACCAAACTCGTCGATTCTCGATTTAGTTACTTAAGAAGAACTGTTTTGTTCGGTTCGAATCCGATTTGGTCAGATTTGGTTCGGGAGTTTTATTCATCCCTAACCGTTACGGAGACGAAGTTTTTATTTGACTTGATTTTTATGTCATTTTAATTTTGATATTTTTTAAAAATTAACAAAAATAATATTAAAAATAAATAATTAATTAAATGAGATTGTAAATGTATAATTTTAATTTTTATATCGCTTGGTCGTGTTCGTCTCTCAAAAATCTTGACGAATGGAAATGGATATGGCCGCCCCTAGCCTTGCCTTGTTGCCAAAATTTATTTCAAACAAATTTACATGTCTAAATTGTTCATAATTTATTTGAAAAAAATTTCCAAAATATGTGATTGTACTTGTGATTTCATTATATTTACTAATAATTTGTAGTGTGTAAGTGTGATATCAAGTTAAATTACGGTCTTTCTCCCAAAAAAAGAAATTCTACATTTCAGCTTTTTTAAGGGAAAAATACTTGATAGGTGTAGTAGGGCTGTCAATTGATTGGATTTTGATCTGAATCCGATCTAAATCCAAAGAAATTAATGGGAGATAGATTTAGAGTTTCAATCTGATAACTCGATCAAGATTCAAATTCGATAATTTGTTAATTAAATGGATCAAATATAGATATATGTCAATCTGATCCGATCCAATTTGTTTTAAATAATTGAATCGGTAAAATATTTTTATGACATGTTATTTGTCACTAAAATAAATAAATGGGAAAATAAATAAATTTAAAATAAAAATGTCATCAAATTAAAAACATAAAAAAGTTTAGAAATTTATAATTATTAAACCCGTTTAATAATTGAAAAAATTGGAAAAAAAATAATAAATAAATAAAAAAGTTGATTCGAACATTGATTTTTCCCTAACTTCTTTAATTTCGGATCTGATTATCGGATTCGATATCCGATGACATAGTAAAGGGGATATGGATTTAACAATTAAATATCTGTTGGATTATTAGATCAAATTGAATATATGCAAATCTGGTTCATATCTAATCCATTTACAGCCATAGATATGTCTTTTATTAATTGAAATCCACTTCTCATGAAAATGCTATAAATGGTTCTTTAATTTCCTAGACCTTGTTTATAATTCAATTAAAGGATGAACCGCAACCTTGACGGCCCTCACCTGCCCTGCCATGAGCCTTGGTGAAGGAGGTAAATCGCATGTTATGCCTCCAAGGGTACAGGGTGGAAGGTTGCTTGTACACTTGCACTTACCCTAGGGCCAAATCCATAGTTCAGGATTCGAACCCTTGACGTGGCGGCCTCAAGCAAAGTTGGAGTTTTTCCACATTCTCCTTTTACCAATTGGAGTGTGCCTTGGGGGCTTGTTTATGATTCAATTGATCAGAGTTGAGGTGGTCCATGATTCAACGGTTATTTAGTTTAGTGTTATATGTTCGGCGAATAAATGATTTTTTGTTTTACAAAAAAAATAAAGGTGATTTCTTTTTTAATTGTTTTTTCAAGAAACATAATGGTTGACTAAAACCATCCATATAAGTGATGATGTGGAGGAGTGCAGGGTTGGTGGTGGACTTCAAAGTTGATGTCAACGACTTGGGGTGGTTATAGTAGTGAACGGAAACAGCGTTAGCAACTAGTGGGTATGTTAGTGTTACATTTTTTGATTTGGGTGGTGACTAACTTGGTGTTAAGGACCGTAACTTTACTCAAGCCCCTTGACCCTATCACAGTTGCAAGTTGCCCGACTTCGGTCGCACATTGTAAATATTAGTTCAGGTTTGAGTTGTAATTTTCTTTCCATTGTAATAGTTTATTTAAATTATAAAATAGCACGAAATTGGAAAACATTTAGTATGATTCTTCGTCATTTAAACGTCTACTCATATCATTTAGGTTTTTGTTCCGAATGCTATTATATAGGGTATTAGTTTTTCAAACATCTTTCAACCTTTCTAGTGTTCGCCCCCCTGCACTAGCCGTTGTAATTTCTTACTTTCATCAATTGTAATTCCTAGCTTTCAAACAATCAATGATCAAGTTACTTTCAATGCATTTCAATTTTATGTAGCAAACTTTTTACAAATTGTAATCAAATTTTTTTCATCCCAAAACAATCGAGAGAAAGCGAAAGGTAGTTTAACGGAGCAAACTACTGCCGTAAGGCATCACTTTTTTTGTCAAGAATAAAAGTAACCCGTGAAAGCTGGTATTAGAGCTGTGGCTCATGACCCTCGAAAAGAAAGCGATGGATCTAATTTCATCAAACACCACAAAAGTGGTAGATGTCCAAAAGAGGACTACAAAACAGCACGTTGATGCACTTGATGAGACAACTACTAGGCTGTGCTATGGTATGGAGGGCCTCTATGAAAAAGTTGAGGTAGTAGAGACGAAAATTCGAGAATTAAACATCTAATTGGATGAAAGCCGAAGGGCTAACTCAGCAATGATTGAAACTATTGCTATCATACATGATCTACAAGATGAAATGGAAGCATTGAAAGCTCAATTACTAGTGCTTCAATGCGTAGTTGGCAATGTGCAAGCCACCGTGTACCTACGGAGGGGCACGCGATGCAAAACAAGTCAAGAACTTCTTGTTTGATATGGAACAATACTTTCTTGCGGCTTCGATCAAATACGAAGCAAGAAAGGTTTCAACAGCTACCATGTATCTTGGTGGAGATACAAAACTATGGTGGCGGACAAAATATGTTGACATTGAGGCTAACAGGGTTCGAATAGATTCTTGGGATCTCCTCAAGGAAGCGATCAGATCTCAATTTTTCCCAAAAAATGTGGAATACTAGGCACGTCGGACATTACGAGAACTGAAACATACAAGCTCCATCAGGGAGTATGTGAAAGCCTTTTCAGGACATATGCTGAATATTCGAGATATGTCGAAAAAGGATAAGCTATTCACCTTCATGGAAATGTTGAAACCGTAGACACGCATAGAACTTTAGAGAAAGAAGGTCACTGATTTGAGCGCTGCTATGGGAGCTTCCGAATGTTTAAGTGACTATCAACCAAAATCGAGAAAGGATTGACCTTCAGGAAATAGTCAATCTATTGGAGGTGGAAGCAGACCTTACAGACCCAACTCGAACTCAAATGTGGGAGAACGTTACTATCAGAATAGGGGAGGAGCCTATCAAGGTATTCGTCAGAGTGACTCACAAGGAAACTATCAAAACAGCCATCAAGAAAACTATAACGACGCAACAGTAACAATTGGAATAATGGAAAAGCAATGGAGGGCATATATGATGCCACTCCTAAATTGATGTGCTTTTTATGTGAAGGACCCCGTCGGGTGGCATAGTGTCCTCAGAAATGGATGGTAAATGCATATTGTCAACTAGCAAGTGGTGGAATTAGTTCAAAGCAAGATGCTCCATAAGTTAGCTGTCATGGCGAGTTCGACGTCGAAGAGGATGATGATGTAGTTGGTGCATTCTCACATCGGTGCAATACACTATCGCACCGAGCTATTAAAAGGGATGAAGTTCCCTCGAAAGAGCTGAAGATGGAAGAATCGAAGGGTCGCATTTGTAGGGTGAAAAGGCCTAATGTATATTGATGTGAAGATCAGTGGAAAGCCAATTAGGGCTATGATAGATACCGGTGTGACCCACAACTACCTCGTAAGTATCGAAGTAGAGTGGCTCGAACTTGTTCTAGAAAAAGGTAATGGGAAGGTTAAAGTAATCAACCTCGCTGCTTAACCAATAGCGGGAGTAGCGAAATCTGTTTCAATCAAAGTAGGTCCATTCGAAGGAAGGACAAATTTGTCGACAGTTCAGATGGATGATTTCAAGCTCATTCTGGGATTGGAATTTCTTCGAAAACTCAAAGACAATAGTGTTGCCATATTCTGACTTGTTAATGATGATGGGTAGTAAACCATGCGTCATCTCCACACAAGCTGAGAAAACAGATGAGAAGAGTATCTCGATCACGCAATTTAGCAAGGGTTTCAAAAGGAATGAACCCTCATTTTTGTGCACTCTTCGAATAGAGGAGATTGAAGAGGTAAATGGCCATATTCCAAAATCTGTCAGAAGGATTATTAAGGAATTTGAGAATATAATGCCAGATAAGTTACCGAAGAAATTGCCACCAATAAGGGAAATTGATCGTGAGATTGAACTTATTCCAAGGGTCAAACCTCCTGCTAGGGCACCCTATCATATGTCTCAGCTGGAGCTTGAAGAGCTTCAAAAACAGTTCGGAGAAATGTTGGAAAGTAGGATTATCATGCCAGCGAAATCACCATATGGAGCTCCAGTGTTGTATCAGAAAAAGGCCGATGGTTCTCTTAGAATGTGTTGCGACTATCAAGCCTTAAAGAAGATCATTATAAAGAATAGTTATCTTATTTGGCTAGTCACTGATTGCTTCGACCGACTAAGCCGGGCTAGATATTATACAAAGATTGATCTTAGGTCCGAATATTGACAAGTTTGAATCAAGGAAAGAGATGAAACAAAGACTACGGTGGTAACCAGATATGGAGCCTTTGAATTTAAGGTGATGCCTTTTGGCTTGACAAACGCTCCAGAGACATTTTGCACAATGATGAATCAGGTGCTTCATGGGTTCCTAGACAATTTTGTGGTGGTGTACTTGGACGACATAGTAATCTACATCGAGGCATTAGAGGAACATGTGCAACATGTGAGATATGTTTTCAATTGGCTACGAGAGAATGAACTTTATGCAAAACTGTCCAAATGCTCATTTGCTCAAACGTCTATCAGCTTTTCGGGTCACATCATCAACCAAGACAAAATTCGTATAGATTTGAAGAAAGTTATAGCCATCAAAGATTGGCAACCACCAAAGAACGTCTACGATGTGCGTTTGTTTATGGGGTTACGCAATTATTACCGAAGATTTGTAAAAGGGTACTCAGAAATTGCATTGCCACTTATGGAATTGACAAAGAAGGATAAAGATTGGGATTGGTCATCGCAATGCCAAACTGCTTTCGAAAGGTTGAAGAAATCAATGTGGATGAGCCTGGTGCTAGCCTTACCAGATATGACTAAACTATTCGAGGTACATACCGATGCTTTAGACTTTGCACTTGGTGGAGTCCCTATGCAAGAAGGACAACCGGTAGCGTATGAGAGCCGAAAGCTAAATCAGGTAAAATATCGTTACTCGGCGTACAAAAATGAGTTATTGGCAGTAGTCCATTGCCTTAGAGGATGGCGTCACTATTTTCTTGAGTCTCCATTTATTGTGAAGACGGATAACATGGCGGTTAGTCACAACCAAAACTATCAGGTAAACAAGCTCGTTGGCAGGAACTTCTTTCGGAGTTCAATTTTATGCTAAAGTATCATCTCGGATCTAGCAATCATGTTTCCGATGCTCTCAGTTGTCGGGCCACTTAGCCACCATTTGCTCTATGACTGTTCTTTCGGGGAGTATGTTTACGATAAACATAAAGGACCAAATTTGGGCACTTTTGAATAAGAACCCAGCTACTCAATATTTGGTCGACCTCATCATGCAGGGCCAAACTTGTCAGTTCTAGCTCATTGAAGACTTAGTAAAAACTAAGGGAGACCGCCTTTATGTTCCTAAGGGCGGAGATTTGAGGAAATCACTAATCACGGAATGCCAAGACACAATTTGGGCAGGGCACCCCGGAGAGGAACGTACTTCTGCACTACTACAACGTGCATACTACTGGCCTCAAATGTGGGACGATGTTGCAACTTATGTGAAAAATTGTCTTGTTCGTCATCAGAAAAATGCAGGCTTACTGGAGCCCATTTTCATCCCGACTAGACCATTCAAGAGTGTATCGATGGACTACATTGTTGGTTTGCTAAAGGTTGGAGATTGTAGTGACATCATCGTCATGGTAGACCCTATATCCAAGTATGCAACTTTCATCGTAGCGCCCAAGTATGTATCAGCTGAAGAGACAGTTCAACTCTTTTTCAAACATATTGTTAAATTTTTGGGACTGCCTAAAGACATCGTTAGTGATCGGGATCCTCGATTTATTGGCATATTTTGGACCGAGTTGTTCAAACTTCTTGGTTCAACTTTGACCATGAGCTCTAGTTTTAACCCATAATCTGACGGACGGACGGACACAGCACTTCAATTCTATGCTGGAAGAATATCTTCGGCACTTTATCTCTACATCGTAGAAAAATTGGGTGAAACTTTTGGATACGACTTAAATGTGTTTCAATGCCCAAAAGAGCTCTTCCATCAATAAGAGTTCGTTTGAGATTGCTATTGGCCAGCAATCATTACTTTCTCATACTGTGGATATAGATCAAATTACCAAGTCGCTTATCTCAAGAGTGAAAACGAAACATCAAAATTGCTAGATTTATCTTGAGAAAGCTCAGAAATGGTACAAAAAGTATGCAAATCTAAAACGTTGTTTTCTTGAATTCAATGTTGGAGATCTGGTAATGGTGAAACTCCCTGACAGAAAATGTTATAAACCGACAGAGGAAAAGACTCAAGATTGGTGACAAAATATATTGGACCATTACCTATAGTAAAGAGGATTGGAGACATCGCATACAAAGTTGCACTCCCTTTATACTAAAAAATCCACATGGTCCTTCATGTTGGTGTACTCATGCCATACTTTACCAACAAGGAGAATGCATCCAGAAATGAATCGAAGCAACATGTGTTTGAACTGAAAAGAGCAGGAAAGAAGGTTGTTAAAAAGATTCTCGACCATCGAACTACTCGAACTTCTAGGAAATATCATCAAGAGTACTTGGGAAAGCGAAAAAGACCTTGAAGCCTTCAAACTATTAATTGAAGCATGTCATTCGTTGATAGCTACGAGGACGTCGCCAAAACAAATGTGGGAGAATGTCAAGGACCGTAGTTTTACTTAAGCCCATTGACCCTATAGCAGCTGCAGGTTGCCCAACTTCAACCGCATGTTGTAAATATTAGTTCGAATTTGAGTTGTAATTTCCTTTCCATTGTTATAATTTATTTAAATTGTACAATAGCTCGAAATTGAAAAACGTTTAGTATGATTCTTCTTCATTTAAACGTCTACTCCTATCACTTAGGTTTTTGTTCCAAATGCTATTATAGAGGGTATTAGTCTGTCAAACATCTTTCAAATTTTCTAGTGTTCGCCCCTACTCTAACCATTGTAATTTCTTGCTTTCATCAATTGTAATTTCTAGCTTTCAAGCAATCAATGATCAAGTTACTTTCAATGCATTTCAATTTTATGTTGCAAGCTTTCTACAAATTGTAATCAAATTTTATTTCATCTCGAAACGACTGAAAGAAGGCGAAAGGTAGTCTAGCGGAGTAGACTATTGCTGCACGGTATCCCTTTCTGTGTCAAGAAGAAAGGCAACCCGTAAAACTTGGGTAGGTAGTATATAGTGATGGTTGTTGACATTGTGAGGTTTCTATAGCAGTGGTGGTGGATTGATGAAGTAAGTGGAATGTTGTATGTTAATTTTTTCTTAAATGTGACTTTGTTGACTAGTGAAAAAATGTGTTGCACGTTTTAAACAACAACAACAACAGACTAAGGTTTATTGTCAAATAAGTTTGAGATCGACTACATGAATAATTTGCCTCTAAGGGTATAAATGGAATCCTATATCCGATCCGATTCGATAATCCAACGAACATTTGACTGTTATGTTCATATCCGTTTTGCCATGTTATCAGATGTTCGATCTGAGAATTCGATTCAAAATTGAAGAAATTAGGAAAAAAATAATGTTGGAATCAACTTTTTTTCCCAATTCTTAAACGAGTTTAATAATTATAAATTTTTCAACTTTTTATGTTTTGAATTTGATGACTTTTTTATTTTAAATTTATTTATTTATTTTAGTCACAAATAACACGACATAAATATGTTTTACCGACTCAATTATTTATAACAAATCGGATCAGATTGACCTATATCCATATTTGATCTATTTAATTAACGAATTACCGGATTCGGATCTTGATTAGATTATCAGACTGAAACCTTGAATCCATTTCCCATTAATTTGATCGAATTCGGATCAAAATCAAATTCATTGACAACCCTATTTGTCGATACTTCATCTGATACACCGAATAAGCTTTGAAGTGACATAAATCTATAAAACTTGTGCAGAAATTGTATGCATGTGGAACGTGGATATTTGTGTATTACCAATTCTCAGTTGTGTTCAATACATCCTATTACAATTATAATTGTTGGTTATAACACATGAGGATCCTAAGAGGTTAGATCATGTGACTCAATTTTGTTTACATTCGAATTCTGCAATATCTCGATTTGAAAGCAAGGTATAATTGAACATGATCGCTTTTTGTTTCCACTTTTATTTTTGTAAGGATTTTATAAACTAATATGATAAGAACTTGAATTAAAACATAAGCTGGAAAGAAATAAACGAAATAAAATAAAGAAAAACATAACCAATTGTTGACCTAGTTCAGCCCAAGGCCTAATTTGGGGGGCTTAGAGATTGTAGCTCGTTGTACTAGTGCAAACGTGCCTTCTAAGAGAGAGTTTAGAGTACATCAAACCACTCAAAAAATAAGGTTTGATCATCGATCCTCATGGATCTACAAAACCAGTACAGAAATCCTCTCAAAACCGTTCTAAACTAAACTTTAAAACCAAAACTAGACTCCTAACATCTAGAAGTACTGTAGCACGATTAATCTCACAGGATTAATCACAAATACAAGGTTACAGAGACAACTTTCAGCACTTAGAAGTAGAAGAATAAGAAGAAAACCCTCAAAAGGAAAAAGAACCAGAGAGTAAAAAAAAAAGTCTAGTCAAAATACTAAAAGTGACTCTCCAGTTACCCACTAACCAAGTTAATCAAAGTTGGTTTAATCAAGACAAGATCTCAACCATCCATTTGATCAGACGGTTCACAGCATTCCTCTACTGGCACAATTGTGTCATACTCAAAGAACCATTTGGGGGTTGCCACTTGGATCTTCTCAACCCAAATATTCAGTTTGAAGTAACTTTCAGAAATAGAACCAAATAAATGGTTGTTTTGAGAAACAAACATTTTCAATTCTTCACCTTGGTTCTCAATAATACTTTACTCTCTCTGGTTGCATACATTTACACAAGGAACATACAGTCCATCATCATTGCCCGGTACCTACAAGAAATTTAACATGTGTCAATATGTAGTGCAGACAAATAGGACTTAAATTTTGCAACATGTAGTAATTTTGTCCCCATATTTGAGGGATTTTTATCAATATGGATTTTGCACAAGTTAACTTCACCTGTAAAGATTTTCTCTCTTATAAAATGATACTTAACTTCAATATGTTTTGACATTTCATGAGTGCACTTTGAGTGTCAGTAAACGTAATTGGAGTATCATGCATAAAGTTTAACTCATTCAAAATACCACTTAACCAAGTACATTCTTTTAAAGCTTCAGTAATGGCAACATATTCAGCTTCTGTGCTGGATAATGTTACCATTGACTGCAATTGAGACTTCCAGGTAATGCAATTGTCACCAAGTGTAAAAAAGTAAGCAATGGTGGATTTTTTACTGTCTTTATCACCGACAAAGTTAGCATCTGCATAACCTTTTAAGGTTAGCTTATCATTCATTTTTTTGCACACAAGTCCAAGATTTAAAGTACCGACAATGTATCTCAACAACCATTTTAATCCTGCCCAATGGGGCTTATCAGGGTTGGACATAAACATGCTCAAGAAACTGATAGCATAGGCTAGATCAGGTCTAGTGGTAATCATAGAGAACATAACAGAACCTATTGCATTATAATAAGGTATGTTTTTTCATTTCCCTTAATTCCTCCCCTGTCCTGGGAAAATGAGCATTAGAAAGATTCATGTGAGCTGCTAAATGAACATTTACAGATTTAGGTTCTTTCATCCCAAACTTAGTTACAACTTTGTTTAGATAGGATTATTGAGAAATTGATAACTTGTCTTGAGGCCTATCCCCTTTTATAACCATACCCAAAATCTTTTTGGCATTCCCTAAATCTTTCATGTCAAACTTATATTTTAAAAGGTCTTTCATTCGTATGATTTCAGACTTGCTTGAACTGGTTAAGAGCATGTCATCAACATAGATGAGTAAATAAACCTCACAGCCTTGCTTAGAGTGGTTATAGTACAAGCAAGCATCATAATCACTCATTTTAAAACCTATCTTGATCACAAAGGCATCAAACCTTTTGTTCCATTCTCTAGGACTTTGTTTAAATCCATACAATGATCTTTCTAATTTGCACACTAAATCAGCTTTGCCTTTCACCTCAAAACCTTGAGGCTAACTCATGTAGATGTTTTCTTCCAATTTCCCATGAAGGAATGCAGTCTTAACATTTAGTTGTTCTAATTCCCAATTGAATTGAACAACTAAAGCTATAATCAGTCTAATTGTTTTGTATTTAATCACCGGAGAGAATATCTCATGATAATCAACCCATTCTTTTTGAGTAAATCCCTTGGCCACCAATCTGACCTTATACCTAGGGGGATCATTAGAATTAGTTCCTTCTTTAATCTTGTAAATCCATTTACATTGAACTATCCTATGATCGTTAGGTTTGTTAACCAACTTCCAAGTTTTGTTCTTTATTAAGGATTGTCTCTCTTCTTCCATAGCCTTTTCTAGTTTTCAGATTTAGAGCCATTCATAGCTTCTTCAAAAGAATTATGTTCAGTATGTTCAACAGCTTCACCTGAAACTAAGGCAAAATCAGTCAAATTTTGTGATTCATATCTAGGGTTGTCTTATTTCCCTCATTTCCTTATCTGTAGTAAGTTGGTAATCCTGAATAGAAGTTTATTGGTGGGAAGAGTAATTTCAGCAATTTCAGTTTCATTATGAGGTTCATTCACCTCAGCAGATTCATGTTGTTCTGACACTGGTATGTTATTTCCAGATTCAGCAGGTTGTATATGATTAAATTTGGCTAACTTTACATCCCTCAAAACACTCTTACCTTTTTTAGATTCATCAGCCTTATCAGTTACATGTTTTAGGCATGGCATTTCAGATGCATTAAAGACAACATCTCTACTATTAATAATCTTAATGCCATGTTCACCCAAAATCGACAACCTGTAGCCCTTTACCCCTTTAGGGTATCCTAACATCACATACTTCATGACACTAGGCTCAAGTTTACCCTATATCTGATGTGCATAAGCTACACCCAAAAACCCCTATGTGAGCCAAATTTGGAGGTTTCCATGTCCATATTTCTTGTGGAGTTTTGAAATCCACATAACTTGAAGGAGATTTATTGATCAAATAAGCTGCAGTTGCAACAGCTTCAGCCCAGAAACCATTGACAAGACCAGAACTAATTAACATGCATCTAACCTTGTTCATTATGGTCCTATTCATCCTCTTACCAATTCCCATTTTGTTGGGGTGTTAATCTAACTATTTTATATCTCATTATTCCCTTTTGTTTGCAGTAATTGTCAAACTCAAAGTTACAAAACTCAAGCATATTATGTGTTCTTAGAGTTTTTAACTTCTTATCTATTTGGTTTTCAACCAACTTAAGCCAAGTTCTAAACTTCTGAAAAGTTTCAGATTTAGCCTTTAAAGGATAAACCCAAACTTTCTCTAGAATAGTCATCTACAAGAGACAAGAAATATTTATTTCCACCAGGAGTAGGATGTTTCTCAGGTCTCCATATGTCAGTATGAACATAGTCTAATGGTCTATTTGAACTATGGAAACTGGTTTGAAAACTCACCCTATGAGATTTTCCCAAGACACAAGTTTTATAGAAACTTAAAGGTTCAACTTCATCTTTACCAAGTAACTTCTGGTTACTAAGATACTTTAAGCCTTTGTTACCAATATGATCCATCCTGTTATGTCATAGTTCAGATTTATCTTCAGTTACAGTGAATAGACTGGGATCAGGAACTGGAATTGTACTGCCTTCAAGGTAGTACAATCCATTTTTCTTTCGTCCTTTCATAATAATCAGGGATCCTTTCATAATTTTCAAAGCTTGATTGTCAGATTTGAAAACATGTCATTCATCTTCAAGAATCCCCAATGAGATAAGGTTTCTTTTAAGATTAGAGACATATCTAACATTCCTGATTGGTCTAACAATGCCATCATACATTTTAATGGCAATGTCACCAATCCCAATAATAGTTTGAGAATTATTATCCCCCATATAAACCTTCTTAGGTTCTATTTCCTTGTAGCTATAAAACCATGATTTTATGGGACTCATATGAAAGGTGCATCCAGAATCTAATATCCAGTCCTTATTGGTATCATCACTAGTCACAGTCATCACATATAAACTATCTAGTTCAGGTCCAACAGATGTGTTATTTAGTTCCCCATTGCTTTGATCCTTATGTTTCTTTTTTCAATCAAAGTAATCCCTTTCAAAATGCCCTAACTTTCCACAGTGATAGCACTTTTTATTATTTTTGTCTTTAGATTTGGATCTTCCTTTCGATTTTTCTTTAATTCTTCTCTGTTGAAAACTAGTTTCTCTCTTTTCAGCTCTTCTCTTAACAAAAATTCTTTCCTCTCTTATGTTAGACTTATGTTCCTTCCTAACTTCTAACTCTCTGGCTCTCAAGGCATCTATCACAATTTCTTGTGTCAATTTATCCTTTAGTATTTTATAGCATTCTTGACATCTCAATGGGACTCAGGCAAAAAATTCAATAAAATCATAGCAAGGTCTTCATCCTCAAACTTTTTATCATTATGAGCCAGACTCTTAACAATAACAATAATGCTAAAGCCACTCAAGTTCTCTTCTAAATCATTTCATAAATCCATTTTGAAACTAAACAACTTTTCCAAAAGATAAATTTTATTTGGCAGAGTTTTAGTCAGAAACATGGTGTCAAGAGCAGTCTATAAATCTCTAGCAGATTTAGCTTCATCCACTTGTCTAACAATATCATCAGATAAATGCAATATTATTGAACTATATGCAATTTCATTCATCTCTTTAATTTCATCAGGTTTAGCTTTAAGTTCATCAGAAAAAGTTGTAAGGTCATCAAGGGCTTTAGCAACCCTCTGTTAGACCAGAATGACCCTCATTTTCTATTTACATATTGAGTAATCCCATTTCCATCGAATTTTGTTAATTCAACCTTCGAACCCATTAAAGATTCTGTAAAAGGGTGGCTTGTACTCATGGTTGTAGTATGATCTTATTTGCAGATCAACTACCAAACAGAAAAGGTTTTTTAAAAGTTTGAATTTAAAGAAAACCAGTTACAGTAATGAAGAAACAGTAGCAAAGAAAAATGATCCACACAAAGATAACAATTGCATTCAAGAATTGCACAATATAGTTAAGAATCTTAAAGTTACAACATGCAAACCAAAGCAGACATACACATATATAGGATGAACACAATTTCTATGCAAAGACGATATTTCATATATGTATTATCTATCATGCTCATCAATTAAAAGGAGCTACTAGCTATGGATATGGAAAGGTCTCACCAAAAATACTGTTAAAACAGTAAAGCAGACCCTCAAGAACTCAAGTCAGGCACCAGGAATCCACTCAGTCACCGTGATCAATTCAATTAGAGTACCTCCTCGAAGTCGATTACATGTATCACCAAAAATAAAACTAACCAGTAATCGATTTTAACAAATCTAAAAAAATAAATGCGATAAATCCCCAAAGAAAACACAAACAAAAGGTTCTCAAAAAGTCCTAATGGCTTCGATACCAATTTGTAAGGATTTTAGTGAACTAATAAGATTAGAACTTCAATTAAAACATAAGTTGGAAAGAAATAAATAAAATAAAACAAAGAAAAACACAACCAATTGTTGACCCAGTTCAGCCCAAGGCCTAATCTGGGGGGCTCAGAGACTAAATCCCGTTCCACTTGTGCAAACATGCCTTCTAAGAGAGAGTTCAAAGTACATCAAACCATTCAGAAAATAAGGTATGATCATCGATCTTTATGGATCTACAAAACCAGTACACAAATCCTTTCAAACCTGTTCTAAACCAAACATTTGAACCAAAACCAGACTCCTAACACCTAGAAGTACTGTAGCACAATTAATCTCACATGATTAATCACAAATACATGATTACAGAGACAAATTTAAGCACTTAGAAGTAGTAGAAGAAGAAACCCCTTAAAAGGAACGAAGAATCAGAGAGGAAAAAAAAAGCTTCTAGTCAAAATGCCAAAAGTGACGCTCCAGTCACCCACTAACCAAGTTAATAAAAGTTGGTTTAATCAAGACAAGATCTCAACCATCCATTTGATCAGACAGTTCACATCATTCCTCAACTAGCACAATCTGTGTCACACTCAAGGAACCATTTTGGGGTTACCACTTGGACATTCTCAACCCAAATATTCAGTTTGAAGTAACTTCCAAAAATAGCACCAAAGTAATGGTGTTTTGAGAAACAAACATTTTCAATTTTATTTTATTTTTATTGTGCAAATTTGATAGCTTTTAGTGTAAACTCTAATTCTATCATTCTATGTTTTTATTAGTAGTTAAGATGATACGGCCAAATTTTTCATTTGTTTAGTTATAAATTTATGAAGTTTTACCTTCAGTAATGTTCAATGATTTATCTGCCTAATTTATGTACAATGATTATTTTTTTGCAAATTTTTTCAAAATTCTTGTTGTTTCTTGCTTTATTTGTTTGTTTGCTTTAGGGATAGAAAAAGAAAATTCAATGGTGTCCAAGGTGAGAAGGGAAAATAATCTTCCAAGTGACATATGAGATTGATTAAGTTGTTTATCAGACGAGACAATCAGTCATATTCTATCCTTTCTTCTAGGAGTGGCACAACCTCTGGACAAATCTTGAATTTAGGGAGAACACTTTTATTGCAACTAATTCTGTTTACGATACAGAGTTATTGCACCTCACCACATATCAATAAATTTTCTCTCACAGTAAATGGCTATGCTCATGATGAACGTCTTGAGTCATGTGTGAATTACGTAATTAAGAGCAATGTATGTGAACTCAGAATTAAGGGATCAACTTTTTGCAATGTATTTTCACATAACGACCCTTACAATTTCGGAACTTGAATATGATATACTATTTGATGATTAGGACATTCCTACTAGTTCTGATTTTAATTCTGGTATACTATTTGATAATGAGGATATTTCTACTTGTTCTGATATTGATTTTTGATGTACTATTTGATAAAGAGGAAATTCGGATGCCTACGTCTTTTGATCTTATAAATCTGAAAACCTTCGTTCATGTCTTCTCTATCTTTAAAGTGATTTCATAGACAAGCTTCTCTCTAGTAGCCCACTACAAGAGAATTCAACTATAGAGGGAATTGTAACAAGTGATTTCATATTCAGTCTTTCTTGTCCAATTTTAAAAAGATAGAAGATAATATTACGAGGATGAAAGCATGTGTGTTACACCTTCATCAACCTAGGCTCGAGTCAGAGGCAAGTGACGAATGCGTGGCAGATGAATATGGGCCCGCACCTACATCGTCTCGTCAACACGACTAAATTAGCTGAACCTATGCGTATGTCAAACCCCACTTAGTGAGAGGACCCAAAATACTACGGGTAAACCTATGTAGTTGAGGCAATTGGTGGGAGCGTCATAGACGAGATTGAAAGTTAATAGTTCAACCATAGAATCATCTAGTAGGTGAATATCGTGGAATTAAAATTGTTAATTAAAAGTAACAAGTCACTTTTTAATTGTTATGGAGGTTTAGTCAATCAAGTCAAATTATCTTATGTTGTATTGCCGTAATAAATAATTAAATCAGTAAATAACACAAGATTGGATATAGAGAAAACCCTCAATTGGGTAAAAACTCCAGAGCTAATTCAGTAGTTTCCACTATAGACAATAAAAACTTACAGTAAGATCTACCCTAGAAAACCTACTAGACTCGTTGATCTAATTTTTGTAATATTCAAAACCTGCAGGAACATGCTTCACTCAAATCTGCTCAAGATCTTCGGAAATTGTCTATCTCCTATGGAACACCAAAAAAGCCTCGTTCTTGTACTCTTTCTGTACTTCTGGTCCAACCTCCCTCAAATTTCAACCTCTTCTAAAGGCTATTGAGAAAGTACATTCCTGATGATATCTAGGAAAATAGTGTTTTAGATTATAAGAATTTCGATTTTTTCCCAAACTCGTGGTTGATTGTTCTCAAGAATCAAAAGGTTAATATCAAGAATTAGATGTGTTTTTGGATCTTGGAATGATGTTATGAAGATGTAAAATAATGATCAACCACCCTTTTGGATGTTCATAGGATAAGATATATATAAAAAGAAGTGTTTGGGATGGAAAGAGATAAAACTAAGTATTTGAAGCAAAATATATTTCTGATCGTCGACCATAGCTTGAGTACCAAGCTAGCGATAGGCGAGCAGCAGCTGAACAGTTGTTAGTATTTTTATCATAACTTCTTTTTTTCGATATCCGATTGAGGTGATTTAAAATGTGTTGGAAAGCTAACTCAAAGGGCTACAATTTATTTAATAGGCTGTCCAAATCTTAATATTTTCCATGTGAAAAATGTGTTGCAAATTACGACTAAGAATTTGGAACATAACTTGTGTGGCTCTTTGATACTTTTTAGACTTCTAATTGCGTTCCTTTAATCATATGTGATATTCTTGGACATTTTGGATTCCTTCAAGGACTATACCACCTTCCAAAAGACTTTTGACTTTTACAACTCTTTTGTAACAATTCTATTCTTTTACAATAATCATTTTGTCTAAAGAATTCTCCATACAACTAAAAACCTAAAAAATATCCCCCTATGGCATTCTTTGACAAAACTACACAATACAAGTCAATGATGTAAAAACAAAACTAATCTACCCAAAGTTAAACTGAATGTCCGTCTCTTCCATTTTTCAAAACCCGTTTCCTAAAATCAATAACTCAAATACCAAGTGTAAAAACACGTGATACATGAAATATGATAATTGAGACAGACTGTCATATGCTAGTTAGATTGAGAAGTAATACTAATGTTAATCAAAACACCAACTAAAACATTAATATCACAAAACATCAAAACTCAAAAAAGCTAAACAATAAAAAAAATATCTCCTAAAAAAAATCTCTCACTTACTACAAAATAAACTAAAATTTAAATACAAAATAACTAAAATTTAAATACCGAATAAACTAAAATTTAAATGCATCATATCTCCCCCTTTTTGTCACAAATGACAAAGGTAACAATTAACAACAATACATAATAACTCAAAGATGTAGTTGATAACATGCACAAACATATTCAATGATCAGTAAACTTTCACACATACTCAATTCAAGTCTAAATGGAGTAAATTGTATAAGTGACTCATGTGTGTTAAGTGCCACTAATTCCTTGTGATCAAGATTTCAAATCTTGTATTTGTGAGAAAGGACATGCTAAACATCACTTTTAAATAAATTTATTCCTCTACTAATGAAAATCAAACCAATAATGCATATTATGACCTATGAATGATGCATATATATATATATACACCATTTATATTTTTCATTCTTCTCCATTAAACGATTAAGATGACCTTTATAATGAGTTTTGAGCCGATAACTCCAAATTAGTTGACCATAAGGTATCAGGTTATGAGAATTCCCCCGAACTTAATTACTCAGTCAAATAGGATTCAAAGATGAAAATTTTTATTTTATTTAAGGGGATATACTCGAGTTTAGGTCTACTAAATTAAGGTCAATCCATGTTCAAGGTTACCTTAGCAACATATGATGGCTATCACAAATATCACATACGCGGTCAAGATTTACTCACAAGATCATAGTGTATACAGTATAGATGGTACATGAAGAAACATATACTAAGTACTTCACGTCAATCTAAACAAAGTAATGAAAAATATGCTGCAACACATCAATTAAATTCATACTTAGTCACAACATACATGTTCAAGTAAATCACATATCATGCTTTAGTTAAAAAAAAATTCCTTCTGTTTTTTTTTTTTTCAAAGTTTTTATTTTAAAAAACCAAATTACCTAATAAGTAAAATAAAAAAAAATGAAATGCATGCAATAATGAATAAATCAATTAAAAAGTATAAGCATGCATCAAAAGTACCTAATCAATTAGGTATATAAACGCTCTTACTTTTTAGAGCACCGTGTTCGATTTCTAATTTTTTTCATATCACTCTTTTTCACCCAAATTTGTTTAGTGGAAAACTTAGCCCGAGTCAATTCTGTCATAAACTTGATTTCTAACTCCAGTGAAATTCTGGTTTCTATTTCTATTTAGGAATTTATGACACATGCCTTTTTTTCGTAACTCACCTCAATTAAAGTATGTAGGAATAAATTTAGAAACAATCATAAATTTCAAATGTTGAAATTATGTTGTACCGATGATTTTGGTCCTCGAACAACTACATTTTTAGTCGTGTTCCTATTCAATAGTTTGTGACACTTAGGTCTTATGTGTCCTATATTACCACAATGGTGATGTGGGGATGATGAACCTAGGAACAACTATAGGTTTCAAGTTTTGAACCTTAGGTTTTGAGGCAAGTACAAACTTATTGTTAAAGATGAAGTAGTATAAAAAATTGTTTCATTATCGTCAAAATATTTTCTATTCCCAGCTGGTTTGTTCAGATCTATCATATTATCAATTTTCTTGGATTTGTTAGAAAATGTTTGAAGTTGAGCATTTGATTTTAAAGATCACCCATAAGAGATTTAACCTTAACATCTAAAGATTCTTTTTCAACCCTTAATCATTCAAACATCTAGTCGACTCCTCAAGTTTGGCTATAAGGCTCACTTTTCTAATTCAAGTGCATTAACCTTTAAGCACAACTTTATTCACCTTCTTAATCTTAAAACTCTCCTTAAATAACTGTTCATAAGCCTCTCAAGTTTTCATAACACACTCAGATACTGAATCAGAAATTGATTGACTCATCTAGACAATAAGAACTTACAAAGGATCCACCCTTGAAAATCCACTAGACTCGCTGATCTAATTCATGCAATCTTCAAGACCTCCTCAAACGTCATTCACTCACATCTGCTTCCGATCTTCTGGAATTGTCTATCTCCTATTGAACACCAAGAACGCCTCATTCTTTTACTATTTCTATGCTTTTGGTTCAACCTACCTCAAATCTCAACAACCTCTAAAGGCTATTGAGAAAATGCCTTCCTGATTGATATCTAGGAAGTGGGTGTTTTGGATCATAAGAATTTTGATGTTTTTTTCCAAAATTGTGGTTGATTGATCTCAAGAATCAAAATGTTAATATCAAGATTTAGATATGTTCTTGGATCTTGGAATGATTTTTTGAAGATGTAATATCATGATCAACCATCATTTTGGACGGTAGATTATATATATATATATATATATGAAAAAGTGTGTGTGATGAAATGGGATTAAAAACCAAGTATTTGAAGCAAAACATACTTCTAATCGTCAACTGTCGCTCGAGCACCAAGGCAGTGACATGCAAGTAGCCGTCAGTATTTTTATCACAATTTTCTCTCCCGATATACGATTGAGGTGTTTCAAAATGCGTTGAAAAGCTAACTCAAAGGACTATAATTCTTCTAGAAATAGCCTTGATACTTTTTAGACTTCTAATTACATTTTCTTGATCATATGTGATCTTCTTAGACATCTTGGACTCCTCCAAGGACTATACTACCCTTCAAAAGATTCATTAACTCTTACAACTCTTTTGTAACAATTTTATTCTTTTACAATAATCATTTTGTCTAAAGAATTGCTAATACAACTAAAACCCTAGTAAAGATCTACATACAAGATCTTGTATCAAGTGATTGATGTGACTCACTGAATATACTGCCAAGCTATCAAAACATTTAATGCGACATAACTCAGGATTGACTGATTGGTACCTATGACAAGAAGATCCAACCGCAGGGATGAAGCCATGTGTATCTTCATCCTAAGGCTCTCGTTTATCACTTTCTACTATTAAAGCTCATACTTTAAGTGCAATTAAAAGGTAATGCAAATTTAACTCTCATACTATAAACTTTGCTCTCTTAATTTGTTCCTTATGTTGTCTCCAATTTCGAACCCCTTCATTGTAGTGGATCACGTATTTAGCACATCCCACACTCAATTACATATTTTACTTTGGTTGAATTGGTCGTTAGTGTGTTTGCGACTACCTCTCACATCACAGAGGTTTGGCCGTACCCAATAACGGTTTATCCAAATGTGCAAGACTCATGCTTATCTGGGTTTTGAAGGAGTTAGGATCTGTTGGCCACGTCACCCCTACAAAAAGTGAGGTCAACAATGTGCAATGTAAAATTGTAATCAATGCTCCAAACCTTGAATATCTAGAGCTTACGGATATCTCAATAGTAGAATATGCTTGGAGAATTTAACATCAATAGCTAAAGTAAAAATTGGTACGAGATGGGCCTCTACTGACGAATTTTTTGTTAGTGGAACAATTGGGATTTTCAGGGCAATTGACACCTTTATCATTGCATGACATTTTTATATTTGTAAGTTTCTCTACATTTCCAATATATATTCTGCATCTGTTCTATCATGTACTATATAATTATCAAGCAATATTTCTATGTTACATTGTATTTTTGTTCTCAAATTATTATTATTATTATTATTATTATTATTATTATTATTATTATTATTATTATCGGCATTGTCATTATTATTATATCAAATAGTGGTGCTTCCATGGGACAATTGTCATGTTCTGAAGGTACTTAACTCCGGTCAATATTGCATTCTACCCGCTTTTCTACAATATGAATCGTCTGGAGCTATTTGGCAAATGTTAATTCATCATAATAGGATAGCATGCCTCCTTAACATTTGCCAAAATCTACATAAGGTAGAGTGGTAATGAGCTGTACTAGTTAGTTAGTCCTTGAAAACCTTCTTAATTTTTTAAATATTTTCTAAAATGTGTCTTGGGTTAGGAAAGCTTTCAGTATTATTATAAAGAACTTCACTGTCTCCTCAGTGACATAAGAATAATGCTTGAATGCTTGTTATCATGCGTTGAAGTTATTGAGCTTGATGGATCTGAAGGGAAGAAGATGATATGAAAATGGCTAATGCTCAGTGATATGATCCGGGATAGGCAATCACTTGGTCAAGTTTTGGAGTCCAAACTGAAGAAGTTGACAAGTTAAGGAGGTTTAGAAGATATTTGAAAATAAAACGAGTGGTGTGGATTAAAATGGGCATAACTTTCATCTCGATGATCAGATTTTCGCTCATAAGTACAATTCGGAATCATCACAAAATTCTACAAAAGGTTAAGTGGGTGCACGGTACTTTTAGGTTTGAAATTGTATAGAAACATGCCGAGAACAAATTGGCGGAACTTTCCTATTTTTGCAAGATTTCCTTGTTAGTCTAGGATTTTATTTTATTTCAAACTTTGACAATATTCTATGACCTAATTACGTTTTATTAGGGTTTCTAGCATTAATATAAATAAGAGATTTATTTCATTATAAAACTAAGACTTTTGACATAATGAATTGAGAATTTCTCTCTCCTTGTTCTTGATTGAACATGTACCAAACTTATCAAATATTGTTATATTTGTAGTGTTCAACCTTTAGAACTTATCAAAGGATTAGGCATCCTTTGTGAAGTTCGCAAATTGAGGTTCGTTGATTTTGTAATCAAGTTGTCATTCAAACTTCTTTTTTGTTTGGTTGCATGGTTCAATAATTTGCGGGTCGAGATTCTACAGTTTACAACCTGAATTTGGACTTTCTTAGTGTTTCAAACTAATTTCGTGATTTCCATGTTGATCCCGTTCATGGGTCCGCGTCATTTGGTATCGGAGTTTAGGCTTAAGATTTGAGTTCTATCTCTTCTTTTGTTTTGAGTCTTTTATTTTTGTTCTTCGTGTCCGTCGTAGATTTTGAGTCTTTGATCCAAAAAATTTCAAAAAAAAAGAGTCAAAAGTTGTTTTGGGCTAATCTAGCAGTCAAATTAACTCTCGTTTCTTTTGTCAGTTTCGTAGTTAAATTTCGAGTTAAAATTTTTTTTACTGTTACTTGATTTATTTGGAAAGTTGACACTATCATATTATCTATCCAAAATTGAAAATCTGTTTATATTCATTCCAATCCAAAAAAATTCAAGAACCACTTTCTTGAATTTAAATATCACTAATCCAATTGTCCAATTCTTTTCTTGAATCTTCTTGATTACGCCTATGTAAAGGATTGATGGTGATTGGGGATTTCTTTCAAACTTGGTATTTTGTAAGTAGTACGGTATATAGTCTGGCTATTGATAAGGAGTACATGTCAGACTTGGCTAGTATCACGATGGTGGAAAAATTGGGATTATCTTTGTAACAACACCGTAGGCCTTATAGGATGACTTAGTTGAAGGAGTGTTGGAAGGTGGATGTGATCAAGCAGGTTTTATTAAATGTCACCATTGAGAGATATAGTGATGAAGTTTGGTGTGATGTAGTTCCATTCAAATCTTTTCATATCTTGTTTGGGAACCCTTGGATGTATGAGATGAAGACTATTTATGATATGGCGATGAACATGTATAGGTTTCTTCAGGACGGGGTAAAAATAACTTTGGCTAGGTTGAAACTAGAAAAATCCTTTACAGGCCGATGGAAGGTGAGAGGTGAGGAAGAACGGAAAAAACAAGAGATGGAGATGATCACACCTAAGAAGAACAGTGGAGTTGAATTGTAGAATGAGTCCAGAAATAAAGAAGTTGAGATGGAGGATGGTGGATTGAAAAATGCAGTTGATATTGGGGAGAGTGAACCAATTAAAGATGAGGAGCATGAGCATGCTGATATAAAAATTGTAGAGATGGTTCAGCAAAAGAGATATATAATAATAGAAGAATGTGTTTAGCAAATTGTTGAAAATATTGTGGGGAATGAAGAGCATAGTTCAATTGTTAATCATAATATGGTGGAGATGGTGCATTATGAGTACAAGGATCCATATCTCATTGAAGGGGAAGCTAACAAATTCAACCGTATTTTGCTTAATTCTTTCTTTCAAGTAAATCGTTGGACCTGGGAGTTCATACAACATCTATTGGTGATTATGTTTATGATGTAATACATCTATACCTATAAAATGGATGGGTACTATGTATTGATCCTATGCCGTAGAAGGAAAATTTTTCCATTTGATCCAGGTGGTGCAGTTATGAGTTGTGTAGCAGGCTGGTTATCCCTTACGCGATCACAATGCACGGATTCGAGGACGAACCATTTCAAATAGAGAAGGGATGATATAATTCGGGATAGACAATCACTTGGTCGAGTTTTGGAGTCCAAATTGAAGAATTTGACAAGCCAAAGTTCAGGTTTCATGAAGGGCTCAAGAGCTAAAATGAGTTGGATTCAAAGTTTGGAAGATATTTGAAAATAAAACTAGTGGCGTGGATTAAAATGGGCATAACTTTCAGCTCGGTTGTCGGATTTCCACCCATAAGTACAATTCGACATCATCACAAAATTATACACAAGGACACATGTGCATATGGTACTTTTGGGTCTTGCGATCGCACAAAAACATATCGAGAACAAGTTGACGAAATTTTTCTATTTTCGCGAGATTTCTGTGTTAGTCTAGGATTATATTTTATTTTCAACTTTGACAATATTCTATGACCTAATTACGTTTTGTTAGGGTTTCTAGCATTAGTATAAATAGGAGATTTATTTCATTATAAAACTAAGATTTTTGATATAATGAATTGAGAATTTCTCTCTCCTTGTTCTTGATTGAATATGTACCGAACTTATCAAATATTATTATATTTGTGGCATTCAACCCTTCGAACTTATCAAAGGATTAGGTACCCATTGTGGCATTCGTAAATTGAGTCAAAAGATCATTCAAACTTCGTTTTTGTATGGTTGTTTGGTTCAATAATTTGTAGGTCGAGATTCTACCGTCTACAACCTAAATTTTGGCTTTCCCGACATCATCAAATTAATTCTGCGATTTCCACGCTGATCCCGCTCTCGGGTTCGTGGCATTGATGATATGATCTGGCATAAACAATCATTTGGTCGAGTCTTATAGTCCAAATTGAAGAAGTTGACAAGTCAATGTTCAGGTTTCGTGAAGGGCTCGAGAGCCGAAACAAGTTGGATTCAAGGTTTGGAAGATATTTGGAAAGAAAACGAGTTGTTTGGATTAAAATGGGCATAACTTTCAGCTCGATTGTCGGATTTTTACCCATAAGTACAATTCGGAATCGTCACAAAATTATGCACATGGCCACATATGTCCATGGTATTTTTGGACTTAAAATCGCACAGAAACATACCGAGAACAAGTTGACAAAATTTTCCTATTTTCGCGATATTTTCTTGTTAGTCTAGGATTCTATTTTATTTTCAGTTTTGACAATATTCTATGACCTAATTACATTTTATTAAGGTTTCTAGCATTAGTATAAATAGGATATTTATTTCATTATAAAACTAAGACTTTTGATATAATGAATTGAGAATTTCTCTCTCCTTGTTCTTGATTGAACATGTACCGAACTTATCAAATATTATTATATTTGTGACGTTCAACCCTTCGAACTTATCAAATGATTAGGTACCCATTGTGGTAAATCGAGGTTCGTTGATTTTGTAATCAAGAGGTCATTCAAACTTCGTTTTTGTATGGTTGCTTGGTTCAATAATTTGCGGGTCGAGATTCAACCATCTACAACTTGAATTTTGGCTTTTCCAGCGTTTCCAAATGACGCGAACTCGGGAACGAGATCAGCGTGAAAATTGCGAAATTAGTCTGAAACTCGGAAAAGTCCAAATTCAGGTTGTAGACGATAGAATCCTGACCCGAGCCTCACGAACCAAGAACCTAAGGTATATTAAATCATAGACCCGTTGATGTGCGAAAACAATAACCATAATTTTGCGAACACCAAAAAGGGTAGCCAATCCTTTGATAAGTTCTAAGGGTTGAACGCCACAAATATAAGAATATATTTGATAAGGTCGGTAATTCATTCAAAAACTAAGGAAGAAAAAAATATCGTTAATTCATTATCAAAAGTATTAGTTTTATAATGAAATAAATCTCCTATTTATACTAATGCCAGAAACCCTAATAAAACATAATTAGGTTGTAGAATATGTCAAAGTTGGAAATAAAATAGAATTCTAGACTAACAAGAAAATCTTGCGAAAATAGAAAAATTCTGACAACTTGTGCTCGACATGTTTCTGTGCGGCCGCAAGTCCAAAAGACCATGAGCCCACATTGTCTTGTACAAAATTTTTGTGACAATTCCAAATTGTAAATATGGGCAAAAATTCGACAACCGAGCTGAAAGTTATGCCCATTTTAATCAACGCCACTTGTTTTCTTTCCAAATATTTTTTAAACCTTGAATCCAACTCGTTTCGGTTCTCGACCCCTTCACGAAATCTGAACCTTGGCTTTCCCACTTCTTCAATTTGGACTCCAAAACTCAACCAAATAATTGTCTATCCCGAATCATATCACTCGGGTTATAAAGAAAGTAATAAATAAACCAAATCTGGATTTTAAGGTTTGCAAATGGTTGCTGGAGCTTCTGAAGAGTTCACTAACTTGTGAAATTCATCTTTGTTGAGTTTATAGGCATTGTTCTTTGGGGTCCCTGTGATGTTCCTTTCTTTGAATTTGAGCGTTAATTGAAGTTTTTTGTAAAATCCTTTATTGATGAGTTTCTTGGTTTTGTTCTGAATTGTCCACATACACAATTTTCTAATACTTAAAGTGCAGCAATGTGCTTCCTTTTGTGAAATGTTCCTTAACACAATGTCACGGTGATAAATCTTAATGGTAGATAAATATTTAAATTTTTTGGCCACTATAATAATTGATTGGCTATGCGAAAATTTCTTCACTCATGACATCTAGTTGCTTTGCAAATAAATGAACGATACATTTATCGAATCTGAATTCTAAGACCAACCAATGATAAGTTGTTGGTTATGAATACTACTCTGAAATGTTATAGGGAAATGAATTTAACCCATGAAGATCTTTTGGATAATGTCTATAATTGTTGTACAGTTGAATTACAATAAGGAAAGATGCTAGTCACTTTCAAGTAGCGAAAAAACATATATTTAAGAAGATATTTATCCTATTCCTGGATTTGCATGGTTAAAGGTGAGGGTGTCACATCATGGATTTCTATTCCCATTAAGATTATTTGTCGATATATGGTTTAGCTTATGAGAGTTTCAATAAGTTTTGAAGTAACAGAACAACAACAACAACGACGACAACAACAACAAAAGTTTTATTGTAAAGTAAGTTTGAGAATGGCTACATGAACCATTTTTCGTTCTATTTGATTCACCAAAATAAGTTTTGAAGTGACAAATAGATAAAACTTGTTCTAAAATTGTATGCGTGTGGAACATGGATATTAGTGGTGAATGAACAATTCCAGTGGTTTTTGGTACGTCCTAATAGGCTATTACAATTATATTGTAAGCTGTAATAAGTAGGATCCTAAGAGATAGATCCATATGGCTCAATTTAGTTTGTATTGAAATACTAGCGTTTCACATAAGTTTATATGAGTGTCCTGGATAGGCAGTTGACTTAAGTCTTTATGAACTGAATAAGAGAAAAGGAAAAAAAAAAAGTAACGACTTGACTAGAATGAAAAAGGAGATTCAGCATATTCATTAGAACAAGTAGTGTGCCTTGGTGGTTTGAGCTAATTAGGAAGGTTGTACATGGATTTTACATTTGTATCTAGTTTATTTAGTTTTGCATATGTTGAGGCTCGAACCCTGATCGATGATGTGCTCCCAGAAATTTTGGCTCAGAGTCGTGTTTTTCTGATACACATTTTTATTAATGGAAACATTTTTTTATGTGATGATGACATGTTTTCAAATTCTGGCCCTTGGATTTTAGCCTTATTGTTGTGCGATATATATATATATATATATATGCATGTACAGTGTTGGATATATGCATTCTTCTACCTTTCGAGATTCTTCTAACCTTTTGGGTTCTTCTAGGAGATGCTTTATTCTTGTAGATTAGGATTTGATCTGTATGTTCTTCATCTCTCTTGATGAACTTGTAAACTGAGATCATTACATTTTTCAACCACTATAATTTGTATTTCTGAGTGATTATTGTGAGAATAAGGGCTTTCTAGGATTCACGATTTCAGTAGGCAATTATGGAGTTTCTTGAGGATTCTTTATAGATCTACAGTTTGTTGTTAAAGAGATAAGTGTTTTGTGCTTTTCTTTTGTGTTTGAAGAATGTTTTGTAACTTGTTGCCATTTTTGGGCTAAATAGTGCATCCAAGTAGATAATTTTGTGTTCAATCTTTAATTTTCTGCAAGTTTATTTTTTGATCGATTGATGTTTGGTGGAATCTTGTTTTAATATCATGTGTTGTGGCCTTTTCAGTGGTATCAGAGCTTGAACTGAGAACAAGATACATGGAACTTTACAGAAAGAGTTCAATCTATTGTAGATCAAAACAATTTGGAACTACTACTAAGCAAGTCTTAAATATATTGAGTTTTTATAAACTTGATGGGTGAGATCGTTCATTTTTGTAAAGCTTCTTTTCAAAAATTAGGGTTTTTCGATTTTTTTATTGATTTACCATACACTAAAAACCCCCTGGAGACTAATCTTTGTCCAAAGACTTATACGAGGTCTTGTGAATCTGAGATAAATCCAGTACGGTTGTGCATTTAGAGGATCTTGTTGGAGAAGTCTACGAAACATAGACCTTTGATCTCTATTGTTGTGTTCTTTGTCTTGTTTGCTCTACATATTCCTTGATTGTGATTGAAACTTGAAAATCTTGTATTACTAAGTGTACTACTATGATTTAAAACTACGGTGTTTGTGAGTCCCTATCTATGTCTTGCTAATATCTTTAACTCCTATTTGTGCATCATCTTTTTAATACAAATATGGCTTCTACTAAGTTTGAGGTTGCACAATTTGATGGAAGAGGTGATTTTAATACGTGTAGTTAAAATGAAAATGAGAGTTGTTATGGCTTTAGATGATAGTTGGCATGTGGACTTGCTTCTTGCTAAGAAAATCGAACTTGAGGAGGTCGCCTGAAGTACTATTTTCTTGTACTTGCCTGATAATGTTATGAGGGCTATTGGTAAAACAAAAACTACCTCTAAATTGTAGACTAAACTGCATGCTAAATATGTGTCTAAGACTATTCCAAATAAATGGTATTGGCTAAAACAACTCTTTTCTTTTAAAATGGACCATTCTATTGATTTGAAAGAAAATTTGAATAGGTTTACCAAGTTGACCTAAGACTTAGCCAAGTGTGATGAAAAACATTCAAAAGATCAGTTGGCTGTGGTCCTGTTAAACTCTATTAGTGACAAATATAGAGACATTAAGATTGCTCTAGAATATGGTAGAGCTCAGATTACCACTGATGAATCATTAGTGCTTTAAGAAATAAAGCTCTTGAAATTAAATCTGAATCAAAAGAAAGTCAAAATGTGGATAACCTGCTAGCAAAAGGGAAAGGGTTCAATAAACTTAATTTTCACTCTCAAAGTCCTTATATGAAAATAGGAACAAGTGGAATGATAAAAATAAATCCAAAAATAAGGCAAAAGGTAAGAAATGCTATTATTGTGGAAAAATTGGTCATTTTATTAAAGATTGTTATAAAAAGAAGAATGACGCAAAAGATAAGAAATTTGATGAAAGGAATGATGTCTTAGTCTATGATGAAGAGAAGCTTGAAGATAGGTTAGTCCTTCTTAATATTGAAAAGAAGTTAAGCGATCTGTGAATACTTGATTTTGCCTATTATTTTCATATGTGCCCAAACAAAAATTGTTTTCTTGATTTTGAAACAATTACTAGGGGACAAGTAATAATGGGAAATAACATGACTTTTAAGGTTAGTGAAATATGAACGGTTAAATTTGTTGACCTATGGTTAATTATAACCTTAATGTTTTGATTATAACAAACAAATCATTTTATTTACTAACATTTGATTTTGAGTGATGATAGTTCAAGGTTAAACACGATCAAAAATTGCCAAAATGAACACATCATTAATCGGACTCGAAATGAAAATCAAAGTGAAAGTTTGCATTCGAGAAGGCAGAGATTTGCATGCGACGATCGAATTGGAACTTGAAGATTCGCAGAAGACGCAAATCAAGATACAAGCCAAAAGAACGACAAGTCAAGACGATTAAACATTGTACATTTATATGTAAATGTATTAACACGTCAATCTTTAGCAAGTGCATAAAGCTCAAATTATTTTCATAATTCATCACTTGCATAAAAATGTTTTCATTTAAAATATGAAAAAAAAAATTGAAAAAAAGTCAACCAGTTGACCATTGACTTCTGGTCGACCGAAATTGACTAACGGGAATATTTTGCAACGACTATATTTTGGTCAACCGAAAACTTCCGATCAATCGAACTTACCCGAGAGTGCCTCTTTTTGCTCTATAAATATCAGTCTCTTTTGCATTCAATTTAACCAACTTACAAGAGATTTTTTAAGAGCTTATTTATTAGAAATTATTGAGATTACTTGAGTCTAAATTCTATTTCATTTATTACAAAAAAATTTCTTGATTGATTCAACCTATTTTATTCATCTTCTTAAGAATTCAATTTTAGCAAAGAACTTTTAATAACTTCATTTATTCTTCATTCTTGCTAAAAGTTTTCTTTGCCAACACTTTGATTTAAGTGTAAATCTCTCTTCATACTTAACTTGTATTATTTGTTAAGAGAAATAATTGGTTTGGAAACTTTGATACAAAAAAAATCCTTGATTGATCAAAACTAGTTTTTATCCATTTTATCAAGAATTCTATTTTGCAAAGAACTTCTCACAATCTCATATATTCTTCATTTTTTGTAGAAGTTTTATTTTCCAACACTTTTATTAAAGTGTAAAATCTCTCTTCATACTTAACTTGTATTATTTGTTAAGAGAGATCATTGGTTGGAAATTTTGATAAAAAGTTACAAACTATTTTATCATCTATCATTCATCAAAGTTTACAACATTAACACTTGAGCTTTACTATTTGATATTTATTGAAGTGTTATCCTAACTCTCAAATACTTAACTTGATTATATCATTGTTAAGAAAGTTTCTTCAATTGTAAAACTATCACTTATACTTGACGGTTTCGAGAGCCTTGTGAAAACTCGATTGTAAGGATATGTGCTCCTTGTTGTAAGTCACCTAAGGATCCTTGTTGTAACTCACTTAAGGGTAGGTGCTCCTTGTTGTAAGTCACCTAAGGATTGATACTCTTTGTTGTAAGTTACCATTATAGTGTATTTGGCCTTACTCGTGACAGAGAGCTTGGTAACGGGGACGTAGAACACATTGTGTCTCGAACCCCATTAAATTAGTTTGTTATCCTTACATTATTGCACTTTACTTTACATTGTCATTTATATTGTGTTATATTCATACTTGAATTAACTTATCGTATTTGTATATTACTTGTTATATTACACTTTACATTTATATCTTGTGTATCGAATAGTTTTGAGACAAGTGTCGAAAAAGTTTCAAAAATCAATTCACCCCCCTCTTGGTTAGTTATTCATGGGCTAACAAAATTGCTACTTTAAAATGGAAATGTACTATTCCTAAAAGAAACTAGATATGTTCCCGAATTAGAAAAGAACCTTGTGTCTTTATGCATGTTGAATGACATGGAGTTTGACATAAAATTGGGTCAAGGACATAGTAAAATTCTTAGGGGCACTGATTTCATTATTAGCACCCCTGTGAGACATGGTCTTTATTTTTTGAAAGCTAAAGCTTTACTTGGTTTGGCTGCAAATGCTTTACCTGAAACTTTTACTTTAGGAAAATTATGGCAAGAGAGACTTAGTCACATTCGCAAGAAAAGTTTAAAGTCTTTACAAAATAAAGGAGTTTTTAGAAAACAAAACCTTGGTGACTTTGGTTCTTGTGAACAATGTGTTATTAGTAAGCAAGTAAAGTTACCTTTCTTACCTGAAATTCATAAATCCGAACAAATATTTGAATATCTTCATTCTGATATGTGGGGTCCTGCTTCTATGTCTACTTTGACTAGTTTTAGATATTATCTTTTGATCATTAATGATTTTTATAGAGAAATCTAAATCTCTTATTAAAATGAAAAGATGAAATTTCTTCTATTTTCAAAGATTGGAAAACACAAATTGAGAACCAAAATAATCATAAGATAAAAATTCTAAGAATAGATAATGGTTTGGAATTTTGCAACTATAAATTCAATAATTTTTGTAAAGAACATGACATTTTAAGGCATATAATTGTCGTTTCTATACCTTAACAAAATGGCATAGCTGAAAGAATGAATATAATTTTATTAAACAAGGTAAGATGCATGCTTTTGAGTTCTGGTTTACCTAAACTTTTTTGGGGTGAAGCTGTAAAAACTACTGCTTATCTTGTAAATAGAAGCCCTACTAGTGCCTTGAATTTTAAAGTGCCAAACACTATTTGGTCTAAAAGTCTTATTAACTATTCTCATTTGAAAATATTTGGTTGTGATGCATATGCTCATCAAAATATTGATAAATTGGAACCTAGATAACTTAAATGTGTTTTCTTGGGTTATGGTGAAAATGTTAAAGGCTATATACTATGGGTTAAAAATGAAAAAAAGGCTATAGGGTAATTGTAAGAAGAGATGTCATTTTTAATGAGTCCATTATGTCATGTTTGGAAGGGAAAGAAAATGACTTGACTGAAAAAGATGTTCAAATTGAGGTGGAGTCTTCTTTAAATGAAAAAGAAACACTTGCTGCTAATGAATTTGATCTGGATGAAAATGATGCTTCTATTGAAAATGATAATAATCTTGAAACCGAGGACCAACCCGATCCTGCTTCTCTATCTCTTGATGAAACCAACTCATAAGAGATACAAAAAAGAGGCAGACCTCCTACAATGTTTGATTGTGATGATTTTGTTTCATTATTTACTTATCAAGATCAATTTGAAAATAAACTTAACTCATATGATGATGCCATTAATTGTAAAGATTTTAAACATTGGAAAGCTGCTATAAAAGATGAAATGAGTCTCTTCTTAAAAATAAGAACTGGGAATTGGTTAAAAGACCTAATGACCAAAGTGGATTTATAAGATAAAAGAAGGTGAATAGGGGAATAAAAATGTTAGATATAAAGCTAAACTGGTAGCTAACGGGTTCACACAAAAAGAAGGTGTTGACTATACTGAAATTTTTTCCCTTGATAAATCTAATGCTCAACTTCAGTCGTTTATGAGTGGCTCGTAGAAGCTTGATAATCTACTTGGGATAAACAAGCCTACTGGAAATAGGCATGGTCTGGTTTATGTGAGTAACCATGATGCTACTGTTAGCACGTCCAAGACCACGTTCGTTCCTGCCACCAACAAAGCTCGTGAGACTGTTTATCCTAAACCCAAAGATAAGCATGCCGCTAGATCGAGACCTACCAAACATCGTAGGGTCAATCATCCTACTTTTAGACAACAACCTCCGAGCAGGTTTGAACATAGGTTCATTCCCACTTGCCACCACTGTGGTGCATTGGGATACACTAGACCTAGGTGTCGTAATCATGTGACTAGAAGTAAGAATCGGGACTTCACTAGCAAGGTTAACTTTCTTACCAATCAAATTAGCCACTTAACTGAGATGGTGACTTTGTTAACTCAATTAACTTTTACTTTTAAGAAAGTCTGGATTAAAAGGAGCGACCTGGAAGGTCGTGAAACTGATCGTGCTCTTAACGGTAAGGGCATACAAATTTCGCCATGATTTGATGTTTAGGTGCACGCATGTACAGTTCATTGTGTCCATTCATACATGTATGCATCCCATTTATTTTTATAGTATTTTTTTTCAAAAAACAAAAAAAAATGAAAATACAAAAATATTTTTTTGGAGCAAATTACACATCGCGATGATTTTAAACATGACATGTAAGACCAAGTAAGAATTTATCTATTTTACAATGTTATCTCCATTGCTTATTTCGGTTTAATGTAAAATATTGAGTATATGTGTCGTCATGTAATCTTCTACACTGCACACACATTATGATATTGTGAGTGAGTCTGGACTGCATGTGTGAGACTTGGGATGACAATCATATGTTAATAGAGTGACTTTGAACATGAATTGGCCTATATTTTAGACGACCTTAGCTCGTAATATTCTCCATGTATTGTTGCATTGTTGGAATAAAAATGTGTGTACTTATTTGGTTCATCTTATACTATGTTCGAAGCCTATTTGACTTGTAATTAAGCCAAAAGGGTTTATCATAACCTGGTGCCTATGGTCATCTGACTTGGGTTAATTGATCGAAAGCTCGTTACAGGTGTCAATTTAGTCGCTTAATGGATATGAGTTTGCACATAAGATATTATTCACGAGAAAAGCGATAAAAATGTTATATGCTCACATTCAGTAGGAGAAAAGAAAATTTGTCATATAATTGAGCTCATTTTCAGGTCCTAAAATTTATTTAGAAACAACTTTCATATGTAGAGATCATACTTATTTAACAACTGATGTTTGCATGTTCTTTCTCACAAATTTAAGGTTTGAAGTCATTTTCACAAGAAAAAAGTGGCACTTTATACACATGAATCATTTATATATATTATTCCATCTTAATTTTAACTCAGTGCGTGGGAAAGTCTTTTTGATATTTCTCAACTTGTGATTGCATGCTTGATTTTAATTAATGAAGCATCGAGAGCTTGTGTTGCTTAAATTAACATATTATGGTGAAAAGAAAAAAAGGGCTATTTTTCTTAATTTTTAAATTTTTGGTGCTATTTTTGTCAGTTGGCATGTTGTCAGCTTATCGCTCGAGGGCCGCTCGAGCGACATACCGTAAGTTTGAATTTTAACAAGGGTTGTCTCCCAACTTGTTTTCACCCACATCAAATTCTTTGTTACCCATCATTTAATTATCCCAAAATCACTTGGTTGTGCTGTTTATTCATCAAGACATCGAATTTGAACGGTAAATTTCAAAAATTATGGTTTTCACTATTTTTTTGCAATGTACCTAGTGTTTTCGTTTTTTATCATTATTGCTCGAATTTTTTATGTTACATTTTATTAGTTAGCCAATGCCATTGCTAGTTATCATTCTTTGCATGTATTTTCTTTTTTTTTTTGCAATAATGGTTTGGATTTTTTGTCGTGAGTAGGGGATTATTGGGTGTTCTTCATCTCATTTTGTCATTTTCATGGAGTTTTTTTTATGACGGGCTTTTTAGACGATTAGGTTGCATTTGTATTGATGAATGGGTTGTATTTTTGGTGATTATTGATATAGTTGATAGTTTGGTTCAAGTTCATCACTTAAGTGTTAATTGGTTGGGTTTGTTTTGGTCGTTGGATTGCATGTTGTAGTTTGGAGTGTGGGATTTGTTGATGTCGGGTTTTTGATTGCGATAGTGCTTTTGTGTTGGTTGTGCTTGGTTTGGCATCACACGGGGACGTCACGTCCCTCCATTATGACGTCACGTCACTTTGTCATGACTTCATGTCCTTGCATCTAGGCATCATGGCACATGTCATGTTTACGTCACTTACGTTTAGACATCACTGCATGTCGTCATGCATTCGTGTTAGGGCACGTTGCATGTTATCATTTTTGCCTCATTTTACGTGCATTCATGCATCTCATGCATCGCATGCACTTTTTTGTCATAGTTCTAATGGTTTGATTTATTTCTTTCAGACGCCGCCTAAGAGAGAACGCACGACCCCGCCCACTTCTAGTACCTCCACTGCTTATAGTACGACTAGGTTCATATCCGATGTTGTCCAAGATGTTTTTGGGTCACAGTTCTCTCCGTGTCCTGTTTTGGGTGAGCGCGAGATCATTATGTTTGATCTATCCCCCGACCTCGCTACCATCTTCACTCATCAAGGTTGGGAGCCTCTATTGGTTGGGTTAGTTTCTCCACTGAGCCTTCTAGTACATGAGTTCTACGCTAACATCAATGATGTTAGTGGTTCTTCTTTTAGGATTTTTCTTCGGGATAGGGTAGTTAAAATTACTCCAGATGTTATTTCGAGTCTTATCCATATTTCTCAAGTAGTCCACCCCATGTTCTCCTATCTTACTCCCGATTCTCTTCCAACGGACTCTTAGTCCGTTCGACGGTGTGTTAACTCCCGATTCTCTTCCGAAGGACTCTTAGTCCATTCGACGGTGTTTAACACACCATTGGAAGGAGGTCCTGGTGCTATTCGCACTGGATCTTTTTCGACTGAGGGCCAGATTCTGTTGCACATCATGTGCACGAATCTTTGGCTTGTGTCTCATACTTCTTCATTGCCGATTGAGAATGCTCGTTTCCTACGCCCTTCTACATGGCGATTCTGTTGATCTGCCTTCTTTCATATGTCACCAGATCTTGAGGGATTTCCATACAACAAGTACGAGGGTTGGACTGCCATATGCTTGCCTTATTTTTAGGTTAGTTACAGCCTTAAGAGCTAGCTTTCTCGAGGGGGTTCCGCGATGGTTTTCTCGGCCAATTGGCCATACTACCATCACCCCAGAGTCGGTCTTATACTACTTCTGAGCCCGCATAGCAAGTTGACTCGACTGTGCCGACTGACCTTATTGATGACTTGATCCCTTTTGACCCCTCTGATTTTCTTTCTGCTCCTCCACCCTCTGATATCATGTCCACATCTACTTTGGCTCCTTCTCCATCTGAGTCGAATCCTCCTCCTCCTTCCGAGCCTGTTCCTTTTGTGTCTGGTCCTATCGACCTTTTGATTGCTCTTTTAGGTTACTTGACGGTGCTTATCGAGCAGCAGGCTCATATGATGGCGAAGATCACCCAACTTCGTGCCACTGTTGATCGACATACTGTCGAGTTTGCCACACTCCGGGATGCTTTCGGATACATACAGTGTGGTCTATGATGGACTCGTCACCACTGGAATGATGCTTCCGATGAGAGGACAGACTTTGATGATGCTGATGATGTCGTCGATGCTTCATTGTTTTAGGCTTACCCCTTGTCATTATGTGACAAAAAGGGTGAGTAGCATTTTTTTTATAGGGATGGAGTCGTTTGTAGATATTTATCTAGATTTTGATCTTATGCTTGCATGATGTACTGTTTATCAAAATTTTGGATGTAATTAAACTTTTTAGATATATATATATATATATATATATATAGCCTACTACTTTAACTCATTGAGAGCTTGCAGTAAGGGAGAGCTTATGCATATTTTGTTTCACTTTCGCTAAATTAAGTTTTTAATGTTTTTATAGTGTCAATGTTTTATTTTGGTATAATGAGTTGCATTGATATTATGTCTTAGTTTAGCTTGTGTTATAAAACTAATAAATATGTTTTATGAGTTACATTTGCTTAATTGATTCTTACACTTAGACTGTTTGAACTACATTTAATATTGATCCTGTTTTTTCACACATTTTACACTTGGTATTTGAGTTGTATATTTCATGAAATAGGTATTGAACCATGAATTGAAGATTTCGTTCCAAACAGTTTTAGTTTAAGTTTGAGTTATGTCTTGAGTCTGTAATGTTCATTTTATTACTACTTTGACTTAGATTTTAGTTTTGTCACAGAATGCCAAAAAGGGAGTTTGTTAGGTTTTATAATTTTTGTAATTGACGATTCTATGAACAAAAGGACTGAAATTGATATATTGTAAAAGTTCAAGGAGTAATGTGCAATTAGTCAAAAGGTAGGGTTTCGAGAATGGGAAAAGAAGGAAAACGGCGTGAATTTTCGCTAGACTGTCGCTAAGGTTTGGCTCGAACTATAAAAACAAAAACATCGTCGCTGGACTGTCGTCAGGCCTTCGCTCGAGCGACAAGTTGTCGTTCAACTGTCGCTGAGCTCTCGCTCGAGCGACTGGTTTATCCGAGAATTTTTGTTTCGAGATTTCAATATTTTTTACCCTGCCCATTCGTTTTCTAACCTAACTATATATACCATAACTTACATGCACATTTTTCTAAGGTTGAACAATTGAAAGAGCTTTATCTGAGAGAGTGATTCCTTTATATCACATCATTCAATCTTCATTCTTGTGAGATTCTTTGGTAGAAAAATATCGAGATCATAATTCAAATACCAAACCATTACTTCCTGTACATCTGGTCAGAGTTCTGAAGATCTAAGGGAGTTGACAAGAGTCCATGTCTGTGAAGAATGGTCGTTCTTTGTGATCCACTGAAGATAGACGAATTCATAAGGCTTGAAGGGCTGCATGGTAGTAGATTTCACGAAAAGCTTTGGCAACTGCAGCTGAGGATTGGTGCAAGAAAGCACATGATCCAGGGAGAGCTGTTAGGAGTGCAATCTGGAAATCAGATAGTACAGGTCGTCTAGTCTGGTAGACTGTAAGTTGTTATATTCGTTTATAGTGGATTGACTGGCAAAGTGCCCGAAGTTTTTCCCAGTTGTGTTTCTCCGTGATCATTCTAATGTTGTTTACTGCTTTCATTATTTTGATTGATTATAGAAAATATGGTATTCAAACTTAGGACTAAACTTACTTGTTTGGTTAATCATCTAGATAAGAATTAAAAGTGACTTGTTGCGTTTAATTGGTAATAGTTTTTAATTCCGTATTATACACATATTCACCCCTCTAGGTGTTGTTAGGATTGAACTACGCATCTTTCAGTATCTTTACCAACCAACATAATTTTGGTAAGTAAAGATCGCTATGTTTTCTGACTAACTTGTATTATTCTAGTCGGTGAAAACCTTTACTGGCAAACTTTTGGCACCAACCAGCTACCGACTAATGTATTCTAATTAGGAATTGGCTTTACAGAATGATATTAGACTTTTAGGGACCAATATCGGCAAAACTCATGTTACTCATGTTTCCTTGTATCTATAGATGATGGCACTTTGCAAAATTGCTCGAATATCTCAAGTGAATTAAGTTCCCAATGTCATGAGACGGTTTTCTACAAAATCAAACCTTTCAAAATCTAACAATCTAAGCAATTTGAAGCCATTTCAAAACTAAGTTCATGAAGGACGATGTCTTCTGTTAGTAAGTATGCCCGAAAAGAACAAGACAGTAAAAAACAAGGCACAAAGAATTAATCCTCAAATCCCAACCATCAAACTACTACAAATCACATTTTGCACATGCGTGAAAGATCCATCAGCCCTACCAAATAAGGGTGGGCAAAAACCCGCCCAACCCGATCAACCCACCCGACCGGGTTGGGTCGATTTTTTCCATTTTTTTCTTGGATTGGGTTGGTTAGCAAGGTTAAGTTGGTCGGGTTGGGTCGGGTTGTGGGTTAACCCATCCAACCCGACAAAAACCACCCAACCCGACCCGCTAATTAAAAAACTAAAAAACTTTGCCAAACTAAAACAGAATAAAAGTGAGAGATCCGGTCAAAAAAAAAACCTAACATATCTTCCATCATCTCTCTCACGCGACGGGCGTCGTCTCACCAAATCATCAACATTGGTTGTGATTTTGGATGAGATCTCTCTTCCAATACATCTTTCTTTAACGCAATATATTAATGTTGCTTTAAATTTAGTACTTTGGTGACTTTAATATTTGTTGATAGGTCGTCAAAACTCCCAACCTAACCCGACCAACCCAACCCAACCTGACCGACATTTGGTTGGGTTGGGTTGGGTTTCAATCTTTACATTGGTTGGGTTGGGTTGAATTTATGCCAAACCGACTATGTTGGGTTGGGTATGGGTTGCGGGAAAAACCGACCCAACCCAACCCACGCCCACCCCTACTACAAAATCTACATGTATGGTCACCAACAATGGGCCTAGTTGAGCTCATGAATTGGCCGGTTTTTGTAGGTTTTGATAACAGCGTGTTTTTTTATCTCAGCTTTGCACGCTCTGCTTCCTGACTGGACATCCCTGTGAGCAAAAAGACTATCTTTGTTGGATATCCGATGGCTGACCTAAGTACGATGGTGCAGACAATCGGATATTTTATCAAAGGCTCTCTCGGATTAAGTAGGTGGGTTACAACTCCAGATGTTCAGAGAAAGAATGATAGAAGAAAAAGGCTTTGCTTAATAAAAAAAATCATAAAGAAAGAAAGGAAGATGTGGTAAATCCTTCAGACCATGAAACTTATTAGTATGAAAAACCATATCATTACGCAATTTCTCCTCATTTTATACCTTGAAATAGGGCTGTAAGCAAAAATCGCTAAACCGAAAAACCAAATCGAAACCAAATTTTAGAAATCGTCGATTTGGTGCCACGTGGACCCGTCAACGAAATGGTTTTGAATCAAACCAAACCGGTCAAAACGGTTTGGTTTAGGTTTGAGAATTTTAATTACGGTTAATAACCAAACCGGATCGACGAAAAAATATATAAAAATTAAAAATTAAAAAAATGAAAAATTCTGAAAAATTCAAATATATAAAATTTAATAGTTTGTCATTTGTGGGTATTTTTGTCAATTTCTAATTTTTTATTACATATATATTATTATTACCCAATAATTCTAATTTATATCTAATAAGCTCATGACTAACATAATATATCAAAAACCATTTTCCTCTTCAAAATTCAGATGAACCGACACCGACACTACCTTGAGCCACCAGCACCACACCAAATCAGATACAAAGAAATTCTGGGTCTTCGGTGATAATATTTACTACAAATAAAGTTTCAGATCAATAATTCTTTTAAGCAAACTGATGTAAGAAAATTGAAATTATATGTGTTTTGCATTTCTCTTTGATGATTGTAAAATAAATTTATTCACTTTGATGGAAAATGTGTATCTACTATGTACATGATTCTATTCTATTTGTGGGGACATACTCTTATTTTGTGACTGAATTAGGCATGATAAAATATGTCAATAGAAGCTAAAAAGTGTTTATGTGCAATTTAATATGTGGATGAGCTGTTTAATAAGCTAAAAGAAACAAACAATGACTCCAATAGCAACTATACTTGTATCAATTTAATTGTTGTGTTTTATTGTATGCTTAGATATTTTGTTAAACTGTTTCTTTAAGTGTTTTGAATTAACAAGGATAATATCTATTCAATTAGCCTATTAAAGTCTTGGATTTTGATCCAGTAGACTTAAAGTTTATCATTTAAAGCATTGCCTTATTGATATCTAAGTAGTTGTATTTTGGAAGTATATGCTTTCAAATAAATATTCAGTTTATAGGTGTTTTGGACCTTATATTTAGTTTATTAGACTTGTATTGTAACGTTATCGTAACGTCTTAACCTAAAAATGGTGAACATAAAACTATTATTATGATTTCACTTGGATTTAGTAGGTATTTAAATTTATAGTAAATATATTTAGTTGTTTTAGATTTATTACTAGTAAAATATAAATATATATTGAATTCAATAAATTAATGACATAAAAGTAGAGGGGTAAAAAAATATACGTTGAAACCGGCGGTTTAAAACCGAACCAAACCGTTAGGTTTAGGTTTGAGTTTTTCTCAAACAGGTTTAAACGGTTTGGTTTGATAATCTGTCAAAAATCGATAAAATCGGATCGCTTACACCCCTACAAAATATTGGAGGATGGCTAATCGATAAGCAATGTGTGTCAATTATCTTATGCATGATTATTTACTTAAAATACTTCATAGTCATTAGTTTTTAGCAAAATATGTGGGTTGAAAGTGTTTGTTTTAGGGGAGATAAAATTGGAAATTTAAAAAATGCCAAAAATTACATATTTGGTGGTTGAAAAATATAATCCAAATTACACTACGCTAGGCATATAAATTCCATTTGATGATGTCATAACTTAGTTTTCACTAGGTCCCCAAAAATTTGATATTTTTGTAGTCCTTCAATGAATTTTAAATTATTTTTAAGACCCTTTTATTTTACGAGCCATCAAGGTGACCAAATTGGGCTCACAAAATAAGGTTTCAATTATCTTGACATTGACCCTATCAACCCTTGACCTACCATGCTCGAATTATAATCTCAAGCTATTCTCTTAATATCGATTAAACAGTCAAGTAAAATTTAGTTCATCCATGGTCATTATATTTAATGAAGTAAATCTCACGTGGTCAAGTCCAATATTGGAATCCACAGGAATCCCCATCGAAAACTTCTCGAATCTCGTGGCAATACAAGCACAACTCTCCATTCTCATGGAAATGCAAGCCATTCGATCATAAGATGGTCAACAAAATAACATTCCTCACGAATAATTGACCAATATGCGTTGATTATAGATTATGATTAATACATTTTCTATATAAATTATTTATGTGCATATCTGAGAGTTTTTCATATGGCCAAAACTCTTTGATATTTTCTCAATTATACAAGATGAGCATATTATTTAGAAAACAATGGATAAATTCTAGCAAACATGAATCATAAGTGTCTAGAATTGCATAGATTTTTGCTTCTACAGCACCAATCCCACCGATATGTCATATTAGAGAGTAAGAAACGCAACCAATATTGATTGATTAGTTTCAATGATCTAATTGAGCATTTGCAAACAAAGACAAACTGGAGTAATGGTGCAAAACGGGCCGGGCTTCGAATCTTCTATGTACAAATCTCCATTCTCATGGAAATACACGCCATTCACTCATAGGATGGACAACAAAATAACCTTCTAATAGTAAACTATCCATCTTTATTTACCATTGGACTGATATGGTTTGATCATAGATTATGATTTATACCCTTCTACAAAAACTATTTATGTGCATATCTGAGAGATTTTCATATGGCCAAATGCTTTGATATTTTCTCAATTATACAAGATGAGCATATTATTTACAAAACAATTAATAAATTCTAGCAAACATAAATCTTAAGTGTCTAGAACTGCATAGATTTTTTCTTCTAGAGCACTAATCCCACCAAAATGTAATATTCAAGAGTAAGAAACTGAACCAACATGGATTGCTTAGTTTCAATACTCTAACTGAGCATTTGCAAACAAAGACAAACTAGGGTAATGGTGCAAAACATGGCTTTAAGTATTCTAGTAGCACTATAACAAATTTGTGATTTCACGACAAGATATTTTGCGACGTACAAAAAATTGTTGCAATAAGTGATTTAGCGCTACACATTTTTTAAGTTTGCCGCTAAGATTGTGGCAAAAAATAAGTGCCAAAATATTATAAGGTTACATAAAAAATTGTCTTAAAAAGTGTTAAAAGGAGCGACAAATAATTTAGATTGTCGTAAAAAATATGATGGAAGCATGGCTCCAAAAAAATTGTTACATACATTGTGAATTAAGTTTTGACCCGAATAAATTTATAATTATATCAGGAGGTAGGGAAGAGATCGAGACAGCCTACCAACCAAATTAATCACCACATAAATAACTTGTGAATGGAAACACTTAAATATTCTCCAATTATTGATAAATTAATTTATACTATTATATATTTTATCCTATTATGCGAAGTATTTGTTCAACTACATGATTAATATGGAAATGTTCTTTCACTATGATATATGTGGAATTCAAAGATTGTGTATGGATTATTTGTGAATTGGAATGTGAGACATATGTGATATTGAGATCGATTAGAAAAGTTCTCATGATTATATACTTATTCTAGTTCACGGAGTAGCCTTGGCCGTGTTTTATACTACACTAAGAGGTCTTGATTGTGGATGAAGGGGTTTGACTATGTACATATAGTTCACTGAGGGGTATTGGGTATGTTCTAGTATTGATTATAAGAGGTCTTTGAGAACCACTTTCATTTACGGAGGGGCTTAAGGGCCATGGCAAAAGTATTTAGCCCAAAGGACGGATTATACATTTCAGCCAGAGGGTACATTTTTGGTTGATTACATGTGATGGGATGAGACGGTGATATGGATTTGAGTTGATGATTATATCATGACTATTAGATTATCTTTTTCAATTTTATGAGATGCATCACTTTTTCTTTTATTATTATTATATGTTGTTATACTATGGGCTGTTAAATTATGTAAACTTGATGTTGATAAAAATGTGTACATGGAAAGGTATAATTATTTTTGAACTTCTCCACTCAATGAGCTATCAACTCATATATTTTCTCACTATTTCCTTATTAGGTAGCAGTTGAGATTTTGGGCATCTTGTGTAGTTGAGCCTTGATTTTGGAGTCAAAGTCACCAACGACATTAGCTAGTATGACTCATTTTCTAGAGCATGCAACCAGTGTTTTGGGGCACATGTTCATTTTTGGATGTCATTTCACATCACTTGTAGATAGCTAGATGTGCTCACTATGTATATTGCATCCATATGTACAATTGATGTTATTTTCATAGTAAAATTTGAGAATTCGGCTTATCTCTATACCGTGTTATACTTCTGTGGTTAATGAAGTGAATTATAAGTTAGTATTTATATGATATTATTGTAGGGAGTTTTATAAAAGTATTTACAGGTTAATTAATCCAAATTATAGGGAAGATAACGCCGAAATTTTTATTAAAATCATTTATATGCTTCACATTGTAGTTGCTTTGATGGTGGGTCCAACTTTTAGTTGGTATCTATCATCGGCGCACGTTACACTCTTGGTCCACTAGCTTTATCAGGAGTATGGCGTGTCAATTTGATATTAGAGCATGGTTTAGAGTCATTAGGCTTGCATTGTATATGCATTCTGATGTTTAGCATATCATGCATGATTGTAGGAGTCATGACTCGTAATGGTAAAACTCGAAGGCTCCATGATATGTTGCCCCAGACTCACATTGCTCCTGATAGAGATAACATTAGACACAGCATGAAAGAGTGGATAAGCCTATTCATATGCCCTCAAAATATTTAGGACAAGGGAATGTAGCTGGAATTCATCATATGGTTGTTGAAAGAATTGTTATTGTTGTGGAGTCGGCTATCGCAATACGGACAAGGATTTCAGTATTGAGATGGTTACAAAATTGGGAGCTAAAGTTTTCACAGGCACAACTGATCCTTCAGTTGCTCAGGCATGGATGATCAAGATAGAGAGAGTATTTGATGTCATGGGGTGCCCAAATGATCGGAAATTATGCCTCTCCACTTTCCTATTAGAAGAAGGGACATATGATTGGTGGCAGTCAGTATAGAGCACATATCGAGATCCTTCTGTTATTACCTAGACGGATTTTAGACGTATCTTTTATGATACTTATTACCCTCGTTCATATAAAGATGCAAAGCATGAGGAATTTTTGAAATTAGTACAAGGGCAGATGATTGTTGCAGAATATCATGTGAAATTCATCGAACTTTCAAAGTATGCTCAAGTTCTGGTTAACAATGAAATTGATAGATGCGGATGGTTTGAAAAGGGGTTAAGAGAATAAACCAAATCAGCAGTGACAGCTACAGGTTCGAACGAATTTGGCAAATTGGTTGAATCAGTCTTAAGAGTAAAGAAGAGCATTTCTGATAGACAAATTGGTAGAGAACAAACACAATTCAGAATAAGTGGTAGTTAGATATCGGTGGATACTTCTAGCTATAGACCACCACAGAGGGACAACAGAGGATTTCGCCCTGGTATGTTCAACTCAAGTCATTTCAAGTCCAGATCATGGGGGAATTAAGGTTCTAGATTTAGTTACATTACTGTACAACAACCAATGACTAACCGTCCTCATACTCAAGGTTCTTCTCAAAGAATATTTACTTCCAGACAGGGTGAGACTTCTAACAATTCTAGATTTCTTTATTACCAGTTATGTGGTAGACCTCACCTTGGCGATTGTCTAAAGTTCAAGGGGATTGGTGTTTGTTATAATTACTGTCAAGGTGGACACCTTAAAAGAAATTGTCCAATGTTATTATAGGAAGATGGCATGTCACAGAGAGTATTTCCCCAACAGAGTGTTGGAAGTACGAGATTGAGGCAAACCCAAGGAGATGCTTTAGCAAATAAAACAGGTGCAGCCAGTGTGGTCCAGTCTAATATTGCAATTGGTAGCGATACCCAACTGAAAGGTCAAGTCGGAAGACCGAAGAAGTAATGAAAGGTTTTGCTATGACGTAGTAGGCATCAGAAGAGTCACTGGATGTTATTATGGGCGTGTTACCTATTTCTAATAAAAATGCTCATATTTTAATTGATCCTAGAGCCACATATTCTTTTATTTCATTTGCACTTGCTATACATGCAAATCAAAAGCCATAACCATTAGACAGTTGTTTGGTAGTGAGTACGCCGGTAGGTGAATTACTGTTAGCAGACAGTATATACTAAGACTATAGGATAAAGGTAAATGAACGTAAGATGAAGGCAAACTTAATATCTCTTGGAATCCATGATTTTGATCTTATTTTGGATATGGACTTTTTAGCTGCAAATCGAGCTTCAATTGATTGTTTTCGAAAGGAAGTTGTGTTTAAACAATCAGGTCAACCAAAAGCTATATGGCTAAGCCCAGAAAATACCTTCCTAAGCTTAGAAAACTTCGTACTTCTATCACATTATTAGGCCTTTCCCATATCACCGATGCTTTAGTTTTCTGCGGTTCAATATAAATTCCCTTTGCTGATATAACATGTCCTAAAAATACCACTTTATCGAGCCAAAATTCACATTTACTGAATTTAGCATATAATTATTTGTCTCACAAAGTCTGCAAAAATGATTATGAGATGCTCTATGTGCTCATCACGATCTCGAGAATAGACTAATCTATCATCAATGAATACAATCACAAATATGTCTGAGTATGGACGAAATAACTAGTTTATTAGATCTGTAAATGCTGTTGGAGCATTGGTCAACCCAAATGGCATCACAAGAAACTCATAATGGCCATATCTTGTTCTAAAAGCAATTTTTAGTACATCACTATCCCTAATTTTAAGTTGATGATAACTAGAACGCAAATCAATCTTTGAAAATACTGTAGCACCGCGAAGCTGATCAAATGAATCATCAATACGTGGAAAGGGATATTTATTTCGAATTGTCACTTTATTCAACTGTCTATAATCTATACATACTCGCATGGTGCCATCTTTCTTCTTCACAAACAAAACTGGTGCTCCCAACGGAAATGCACTAGGTTTGATAAAACCCCTATCTACCAAATCTTGTAATTGAACTTTTAACTTCTTCAATTCTTTTGGAGCCATCCTATATGGTGCTCGTGAAAGAGATAAATTCCCTGGAATTAGATCAATAGTAAACTTCATATCCCTACCTGGTGGTAAACCTGGAAATTCTTCTAGAAATATATCAGAAAGTCTTTAACCATTGGGATGCCTTCAAGTCTTATTTTGCTAGCATATATGTCAATTACATAAGCCTAATACGCATCACATCCCTTATTAAGTAATCTTCTAGCATCAATAACAGATATCACACACGATGGTAAAACTTTGCGTTGTCTAGTGAATATAACTTCAGGCTGTCATGGTTGTTTAAACACGACATCCTTTTGAAAACAATCAAAATCATGGATTCCAAGAGGTATTAAGTTTGCCTTCATCTCACACTCATTTACCTATATCCAACAGTCTCGGTATATACTGTCTGTTAACAATGATTCACCTACCGATGTAGACACTACCAAACAACTGCCTAAAGGTTCTGGCTTTTGATTGCATGTATAGCAAATGCAAATGAAATAAAAGAATGTGTAGCTCCATGATCAATTAAAATATGAGCAATTTTATCAAAAATAGGTAACATACCCATAATAACATCTAGTGACTCTTCTACTGCCTGTTGCGTCATAGGGAAAACCATTCATTGCTTCTTCAATCTTTCAGCTTGACCTTTTGGTTGGGTACCGCTACCACTTACAATATTAGACTGGAGTACACTGCTTGCACCTGCTCTATTTGCTAAAGCATCTCCTTGGGTTTGCCTCGATCTCGTACTTCCAACACTCTGTTGGGAAAATACTCTCTATGACATGCCACCCTACTATAATAATATTGGACAATTTCTTTTAAGATGTCCACCTTGGCCACAATTATAACAAACACCAACCCCCTAGAGCTTTAAACACTCGCCAAGGTGAGGTCTTCCACATAACTGGCAATAAGGAAATCTAGAAATGCTAGAACTCTCACATCGTCTGGAAGTAAATATTCTTTGAGAAGAACCTTAAGTATGAGGACGGTTAGTCATTGGTTGTTGTATTGTACAGTGACTAAATCTAGAACCTTGATTCCCCCATGATCTGGACTTCAAATGACTTGAGTTGGACACACCAGTGCGAAATCCTCTGTTGTTCCTCTGTGGTGGTCTATAGCTAGAAGTACCTATCGATGTCTGACTACCGCATATTCTGAATTGTGTTTGTTCTCTACCAATTGGTCTATCAGAAATGCTCTTCTTTACTCTTATGGCTGATTTAACCAATTTGCCAAATTCGTTCCAACATGTAGTTGTCACTGCTGATCTGATTTCTTCTCTTAACCCCTTTTCAAACCGTCTGCATCTATCAATTTCATTGCTAACCAGAACTTGAGCATACTTTGAAAGTTCAATAAATTTTACATGATATTCTGCAACAGTCATCTGCCATTGTATTAACTTCAAAAATTCCTCCTGCTTTGTATCTTTATATGAACGAGGGTAATAGACATCATAAAAGATACGTCTGAAATTCATCCACGTAATAAAAGAAGGATCTCGATATGTGCTCTGTACTAACTGCCACTAATCATATGCCCTTTCTTCTAACAAGAAAGTGGGAAGGCGTAATTCTCGATCATCTGGGCATCCCATGATATCAAATACTCTCTCTATCTTTATCATCCATGCTTGAACAACTAAAGGATTAGTTGTACATGTGAAAACTTTAGCTCCCAATTTTGTAGCCCTCTCAATACTAAAATCCTTGTCCGTTTTGTGCATAGCTGACACCACAGCAGTAGCAATTCTTTCAACAACTATAGGATCATTTCCAGCTACATTCCTTTGTCCCAAATGTGCTGAGGGCATATGAAAAGAATCATCCACTATTTCTACTGTCTAAGCTCGTCTTTATTGGGAGCAATGTGAGTCTGGGGCAACATATCATAGAGCCTTCGAGTTTTACCACCACGAGGTATGACTCCTACAATCATGCATGATATACTAACTATCAGAATGCAAGCTTAATGACTCTAAACCATGCTATAATACCAGACTGACACGCCCTACCCCTGATAAAGCTAGTGTACCCGAAGTGTTACGTGCGCCGATGATAGATACCATCTAAAAGTTGGACCCACGATTAAGGCTACTACAACATGAAGCATATAAATGATTTTAATAAAAATTTCGGCATTATTTCCCCTGTAATTTGGACTAATTAACCTGTAAATAATTTTATGCAACTCCCAACAATAATATCATATCAATACTAACTCATAATTCACTTCATTAACTACAGAAGTATAACACGGTATAAAGATAAGCCGAATTCTCAAACTTTTACTATGAAAATAACATCAATTGTACATATGGATGCAAAATACATAGTGAACATATCTAACTATCTACAAGTGATGTAGAATGACATCCAAAAATGAACATGTGTTCCAAAACACTGACTATGCTAGCTAACTTTGTCGGTGGCTTTGATTCCAAAATCAAAGCTCAATTCCACAAGATGCCCAAAAACTTAACTGCTACATGATAAGGAAATAGTGGGAAAATATATGAGTTGATAACTCAGTGAGTGGAGAAGTTCAAAAATAATTAACCTTTTCATTTACACATTTTTATCAACATCAAGTTTACATAATTTAACAGTCCACATTATAACAACATAAAATAATAATAATAATAATAAAGTGAGACACCTCATTACATTGAAAAATATCATTTAATAGTCATGATATAATCATCAAATCGTCTCATCCCATCATATTTAATCAACAAAAAATGTACCATCTGACCGAAATCTATTATTCGTCCATCGGGCTAAATACTTTCACCATGGCCTTAGGCTCTTTCGTGAACGAAAGTGAGTCTCAAAGACCTCTCATAATCAATACTAAAACATGGCCAACATCCATCAGTGAACTATATGCACATAGTCAGACCCCTTCATCCATAGTCAAGACCCCACAGTGTAGTATAGAACACGATCAAGGTCACTCCGTGAACTAGAATAAGTATATAATCATGGGTACTTTTCTGGTCGATCTCAATATTACATATATCTCACATTCCAATTCACAAATAATCTATACACAATCTTTGAATTCCACATATATCATAGTGAAAGAACATTTCCATATTAATCATGTAGTTGAACAAATACTTCGCATAATAGCATAAAATATATATAAAATAGTATAATTAATTTATCAATACTTGAAGAATATTTAAATTTCTCCACTCACAAACTATTTACGAGGAGATAAATTTGGTTGGTAGGCTGTTTCGATCTCTTCGCTACCTCCTGATATAATAATAAATTTATTCGGGTCAAAACTTAATTCACAATAATAATAATAATAATAATAATAATAATAATAATAATAATAGGATAACCATTTCACTTCTCTTTAACAATTTACCCACCCATCACCACATATATCAAACTCATTACTTACTCACCTTATACACATATACAACCCCCATACATAATTTAATCACATACTTAAACTTCCATATTTGTCATTTAGTTTCATTCAACTTGTAAAAGCTGAAAAAACAAGGGTTTGACAAAAACAACACTGAAATTCCAAAATATTGAAATATGGCACTAGTTTCTATATGTAGAAAACTGTCCCCTAGACCTTTGACAAAAACGACACTTTCTGGGCAGAATTTTAAAAATAGCACTTATGCACTAATTTTGCATGAAAATTGATTAAAAAAAATACTAAAATCCAACCTCAAATTCATGCTCATTCTAATACATCATAATCGTATCATATAAACACAAGGAAATCAAATAATAAGTGTCAATTTAATAAATACATCTTCAAGTTTTACTTTCTTCAACACCAATCTTCCAATATGCATTTCTTTATATATATTCTTGTTTAATATCTAAAATATGTTTCAATAATCCCTACTTCTTGTTAAATTTCGAATTTAGGGAAACTTTTCATGAACCCTAAAATCTAATATCATTTTTCAATAAATAAAATTTATACTTACCTCTAAGAATTGAGAAGAAATTGAAGACTCTAACTTGTCTTCCTCCTTTTTCTTTTTCTTTTTCTTCTTCTCCTACTCTTTTCATTTTCTTTCCTCTTTCTTAATTTTTTTTTTTTATCCTTCTCTACGGTTTGGTCTCTGTTACTTGCTTCTCTCTCCAAATAAATGTGTAAAATGGATAGATACCACCAAGTTAAATAGATAACTATAGGGAAATTGCAAAGTCAAGTCCCCGATCTTCTTACCATACCATATCTAGTCCTTTCATTTCTAATAATGTAATCTAACTCTCTAGGTTTCTTTATAATCATCTCTAGCCCTTCAAGTATTAGTAATTACCAATTCGACCCCATAAAAATCATTTATTCAATTTAATCCTTATTTGACTTTGACTATAAATGGATGAGGTGTAACATGCATATTCGTCGCCTACTAGTCTTTGTGATGAACAACATTGTCACAAGTATAACAAATGATGAAGTTAAAAAATCATTTACAAGTTTGCGTGAAGAATTGTGGAATTTTTTTCTTTGGAATATGAAAAATAGAATGTAATTAGATGTACATAGCTGCACCTTTATCAATTTGGGTAGTCGTGCATCTCAATCTTTGTCCAATATGTAATTGGGGGCTACATTTAATTATTGTAAATGGGAATAGCATCTGCGGATGTTCTTATATAATTCGAATTGCGAATCACAAAGAATTTTAATATGGATTGTCATCGTTGCTAGGGTTGATCATAATTTTAATATGGGTTGTCATAGTTTCAATTTAGACTTGAAATCCGGGAAAGGAATACCATTCGGGTAATATTCAAAGGGTTGCAAACTGTCGCCCTTGATCTGTATTTTCTACTCAAAACCCCATTCCTCTATTTGTCGCCGACAATATGCTTAGAGTTCCAAATTCAACGATGGCAATTAAGCACAAAGGTTGCACTCGTCAAGCCCATTCAGTGGCGGACCCGCGGGGTCCTAGGGGGTCACATGACCCCCAACTTTTAAGATTTTGATAAAATCATGTTTGGTATCAATTTAAATTTAAGTTTTAATCTAAATCAAAGTTAACAATTAATTTTAATAACATATTTCATGAAATCTATAACTATATAACTTTTATCAAAACTTACTAAAATCTTGATTTTAATCTCCACAAAACAAGGGCAAAGTCACAATAAATTTGAATTTTTCTCTTTCCTTTTACTCTTTTTTACTATTTTTCTCATGTTTTTTAACAAAATATAAGCCTTCTAATTTTTTAAAATTTGTATATAATTTCTCTACAATTTTTCACTTTCCAATCAGATTTCCAAGTAATTAGAACATGAATTTTCATTTTCTCCTATCAAACCGTGTATATGAAATGTGTCTAAACTCGTTATATCCAATTTGATTTCTATTTTTCGAATTGTGTTTATTTGATTGATTATTAGTATTGAATATTAATTATATGTCTTTCCTTTCGATTACTTGAATTAATTGTTTGTATCAAATACATTATAAGATTTTTAAACGTAAATATGCATTTTATTGTGATGAACAAAATATTAATAAAATAACTCTTCGAAATTAAATGAATGAAAATGATTAGCAAAATATTAATAAAGAAATACTTTTTTAAATGTAAATCCGCATTATCTCAAGTGAAGTATTAATCATTCAAAAATCAAGAATACAGTATTCGATTCGTATAGAGTTTGATTGTGCCCCTGAGCCCAGTTAAAGGTTTTGGTTAAGATATCCCAGATTCCACCAAGTATACAAATAAAATATTATTCCGACTACACCAAGGTGTTCTGATTCCATTTTCTGCTTTGGTCAATATGTTTACTAAAACTCTGCTCATGAAAGGGAGATCCCTATGGATGCTGAAGCATGGAAACCTAACCTCGAGGAGGTGAATCGGTGGATATGTTGCCAAAGGAAGGCTTTGCTCTTCGATAGATGAGAAGTGACTTCGAAAAATCCTTGCTTGCGGTACTCTGATTATCTCTCTCTTCACAAATGTACATGTTGAATTTATTGGATGATTTGTAGAGTGAATTCGCATATTTGTGAGAAATCTTTGTCCTAAAATCTGCACGCACAATGCAATTTGGCCAGAGAATTTTGTGAATCTTTATTTTTACTTATGAATATGATATTCTACATCTCTCGTCAGATCTCGATTTCATTTTTCTTGAGATGAATCCATTTACATTGGTGAATTTTTATTTTTTGAGTACAAGGTCACTACATCAAAAAAAAGTCTTTTGCAGCGGTCAAAAAATGTTGCAGTAGACCTTTTGCAGCATTTTAACGTGTGTTGCGGAGGTCGGTGTTGTTGTTGAAGGAAAACTTTTTGCAGCGATTATTCACCATTGCGAAAAACCCTTTTGCGGCGTTTTTTAAACGTTGTGGTAGACCTTTTTGTAGCACTTTTTAAACGTTGCGGTAGACTTTTTTGCATCATTGTTCCAACGTGGCAGACCCTTTTGCAACGTTTTTTAAACGTTGCGGTAGCCGATAGACCCATCCTTTGGTTTTGGCAACATTTTGCAAACGTTTCCATTGGTGATTTTAATATTTTTTTTACAATTAATTCGCATTTTTAGTATATGCTTTCTACGCTACCGAAAAACATGTTCTTTGATCAAACAGTTTGAATAATAAACTAACAATTCGCATAGTGAACCTGTAAAAGTTTTACACATTCAACCTAATTAAAGATGGGACAAAATTGTCGTTTTAAGTACATTGTACAAATAAAAGGAAAAATCTAATATATATTTTTGGTTATTTGATTTTCATTCCCTGGTACAACATCATGCAACAATGTAAAAAGTTTTAGTTGAGCTCTCTTGCCTCTTGGAAAGTTCCATACAAATGGGAGTATGCAAGGGGAACATCCAAAGCGATCGCCCTTTCTATTGCTGTTTGATACTCCTCTTTATGTTCTTTGGCAAGAGATGTCTGCCATCCATCCTCTATGCTACCAGAATATCCACTTTCCAGCAGTGACTGTACTAGAGAAAAATAGCTAATAGCAGAAAAGTTGTAAGCCTCGGGACAGCTTGACAATCTCAACACTTCTTTCCAATCTAACAAAGAAATAAAGATTTAGCCAAGTATTTATCAATATAAGACATTTCTTAAGGATAGTAACAGAGGCTTCAGGGTGTGATTTGATGCATTTCTACTAGAATTTCATCTTCAAAATCGAGTGATCTTGAAATTTTTAAATGGCTTTGTAATTTAGATCTATGGTCCAGGATAAGTCAAAGCTTACTCAAAGAGGGAAAAAAACTACATTGGTAATGAGAAAGGGAGGGACAAACAAGAAAGATTTTAATTGATAATTAGCTTCGAAAGATAATAAAAGAGACTTGTCAAGCAGTGATCATATTATGAATGCACAATAAGAAAGAGTATAGGATGTATCAGAAGAGTAGCCATGACCCATTTGCAATCTCCAGACTCATTTTCAGAAACATTTTTTTTCTCATATGCGTGCGGGTTGGGAGGTTTTTCCAAAAATCTTACAAGTCCAGTGCCACATTCTGCACTGCTAAACTACACTACAATCATGCGCGCCAAACAGTGTATAGTTTGTTCAATGATAAAGATAACCCCCTCCCCCAAAACCCGGCCATGAGTGATAAGTGTGTTTTGCGTACTTATTTATACCAAAAAACATGGACTATTGTCGATAGATATGTTGAAATATGGCTTAATTCGATGTAATTTGCATTTGTAGGACTACATTGATGGATGGAATGAAAAGTGTGCGAAAGCGGGCAAAAAAGAATCGAAAGGAAAGAAAATCAAAGTTCAGGGACTAAGATGTAAATAATCAAAAGATTATCCGGAATAGGAATTGAAGATGTGACGACATTGAGGATCAATTGAGCTGTGGAATTACACATTGGAACAAGAAGATGTGAAAAAAGAGGCCAAAATTTGATGAAACAAAACTTGGGAATCAAAATACACAAAATGGAAAATAGTTTCTTCCAGTGATCACATGGTAGAAACACCATGTGATCACCTAGGCATTTACAGGGAACACAGTGGACAAATTTGGTTGTTTCATGCGATCACATGGAATATAACCATGTGATCACATGGTTTATTTCCAGCATCGAATTTTTTGTTTCCTTATTCGATCCAACCACTTATAGAACAATATCTTGAGACCATATTTAACCCTAAACTCGTCCAGAATTAGGGGTGCATTTTTAGAGAGAAAAAGACCATTGAAGAGCAAAGAGAAAGGCTAGAACAAGGGTTTCACTTCAAGATTTAAGATTCAAACTTTAACTTCTAATTCTTTGGTGATGTCTTCTATTTATTACTTTTTTTGTTCTTTAATTTTATCCATGATAGGCTAGACTTTTTATGTACTAGGTGAACGATAAACCTTGCATTGTGATCTTTTAATTTCTATTTTTACAATTTGATGTTTAAACACGTTTGATGGATGTTGAATGATTTATATACACTTTCTTGCCTCTACAATTATATGCGCAATAGTTGTATGAGTTTGGATGGTTTATTTTATGCATTCGAAAGAAGGGAAATAAACTCAACAAGGTATAAATCATCGTTTAGTTCATAGAGGATAGAAATATACTGATATACTTTACTTGAATCTCTAAGTGTTTACAAAACGTCATGCATTCTTGGATATTGCATTTGTCATATAAATATAGTCAAATGGTATGCTAGAATATGTTCAATTCTCCTCGAAAGAGATTGTTGGATAAGTTAGAAACATTGATTCTTCAACCAATTCATCATGTTATCAAATTACGAAATAGGGATTAAAAGTGAACTTGCTTGGTGATTCGCGATCCTAGTACGTTTTTTTTATATATTCATCTCTTCAACTTTTGCAATCAACCATTACGTTTGCATTTAGTTAGTGATTTTAGTTTAATGTGTATAATAGTTTTAGTTTAATCATAAAACTTGAGAACTCATTCCAAATTTGAATAAATTCGGTTAAGGTTGAAATAATAGAAATCACGTTAAATCAATTATCGTGGGAACGATACTCGAAATTCTTGAATTTCCACTTTATTACTTGTCAACGAACCGTGCACTTGCGGTGATTTAAATTCAAAACATATTTTCGTGAACAATGAGAGCCATCCTAGTTCTCTATTTCTTATCTCCATTGAGTATCCCTGGTGCTAACATGAATTGATCCATTTTTGCAACTCTTATCTTGAAAGTTTAAAAACAATAATATTCTACATAAGTTAAAATGGATGTCAAGATTATTCACAAAATATCATAAAAAGGCAATACAAAAAGATGGCAGGATCTGAAACCTTTTACCAGAAAAGTGATTTGTAAACATTTTCCAGCGCCACAGTTGTCTGGGGTAAGAAATTATCCTGGTTAACGGTGAGAAAAACAGATAAGAATGTAATAAATAAACTTTAGGCAGACGAGAGATGTTCAATCGAGGGTAAATGAAGAGAAAACATTAAATGTATCATAATCTAATGTTAGTTGGCACCTAAAGAATTGATCACGTCTGCATATCGTACTGCCAAATTTAGTGATATATACCTAGTAGGAGCAATTGCAAAGCATCTGATCCTTTTTTCTATCAATGTTCCCCAACTTTTCCCCATTCTTCAATGCCAACATTGTTAGCAATGTTACTATTCATGTACCAAGTGAATGCTCGACAAATGTCAATGTATAATCCGGGTTTCTTTCAAGAAGCGCCCTAATGATCTCACATTCTTCTTCAAAAACATATTGAGCTGCCTTCAGCAATCCATTGTGAACATAACCACCATCATATTTTTCTGTCCCGGTTTGTTATCAAGTAAGTAAAAAATCACTTTCTCCTAATTGCTACAACTACATCTCTATTCTCATGATCAAGATAGATCATGTAAGGGGATATTCTCCCTTGAGTATCTCCATGATCTTTTTTCAATAATATACAATCCGGTTCGATTCCATACCCTCCTAGGGGAGCCCACAAAGGGTTTCTAAGATCTTCTTCATAAACTGATAGAATATTGTTAGCAAAGTCGGGGTACATGTATGAATTCACTAGCAGTTGCAAGGCCCCAATTCTCACTTTCACGGCCATCAGTGTACAGAAATTTCTTCCACTATAGATGGTGAAAAATGAAGTGGTAACACTATAGATCGTCTATTATTCTTAAACACATAACACACTGACAAAAGATCCTAAAATATTCAAGACTTTCACCATTTGCGGCACAACCAATTGCGAGAAATCCCACCAATCAATAGTTGTTTATGGAGCCAAGATTTGAAACCAAAAAATTCACACCCTAGCTGAAATCGCAAACGGTTTTTCACAAATTTCAAAATTCACCAAAAAAATCCCGAATGAAAATAAAAATAAAATATTTCGATCCCTGAAAAAAATAATATGAGTACTTGTTGTTGAATCCTAGCCAAATCAGTGGGTGACATGCGACTCATCTGCTCCTGAGCCATTCTCATTAACTTCGGATCCATCATTTCGGGTCGGATCCTTCTTAGGTTGGGTATGCGTCTTCCATCTCCGACTCCACCATGACGTGGTCCTGCCACGGAGGGAAGACATGGTGTTCTTAGAAGCTCGGTTGACATCAAGCATGGTTCGAGTAGCTCCGGTGAGATTTTGAAAGTCGATGCCAGCTCCGGCGAGATCAGAGCCTGGGACAACGGAAGGCAAGAAAATCACAATGGGGGGGATGACTAGAGAATTTAGGGTTTGAATTAATTTGGATTTCTTGGATTTAAGCCCATATATATAACTTAATTTATGTTCTTTTTTGGTAATAACGTTGTGAATCCATACATTAACAACACTTAAAAAATATTGCGAAAAGTTAGTCTACAAAAGTAATTTGCAACGTTTCAAAAATGTTACGATAAGTTTACCTTTTTGCAACGTTCATTAAATGTTGCAAAAAGAAACTTTTCGCAACATTTAATAAACGTAGCAAAAAGTTTCTTGCAAAAAGGTAAACTTTTCGTAACATGTAATAAACGTTGCAAAAAGTGACATTAGCAGCATTCATTTTAAAACTGTTGTCAAAACTCAATTATATTAACTAATTGCAACATTCACTTATTAAAATGTTGCCAAAAGATCATTTTAGCAACATTTATCAATAAATGTTGCCTTTTAAGTGTTGTAAATGATCATTTTTGGGGTAGTGGGTACACGATAACATGAGTGTTTAGCTCAAGATCTATGAGATCAAGCTTCATAGTTAAGTACCAAACATAGTTTCACTTCTCTAATGACTCAAATATTTAGTGGAGATAACTACACATGGTATAAAATTTTGGGTTTAAGTCACTCTTCTATTAATTAGTGGTTGATTAATTTCCATATTCTTTTCATTTGCTTCATCTAAAATTATGGTTGAATAGTTCCTTAAGAATGCTTCTGGCCTTCAAGTCTTCTTTAGTTCCAACATCTGTTTGATGGTTGGCCTTGAAGGATATATTTAATGATTAAATTTTTAGATATTTGCACATTTGCAGAAATTTTCAACAGGGCATAACAAGAAACACATGAATTCAAGAATTTGTAAGCATAACAATTCAATTTTCCAAAAGAAGCGACATATTTGCAGATAAAGAGCAACGAGTCTTCCATCCGTGTGTGTTTCTGACAGGTTTGAATGTAAGAACAGAAATTAATATTGTTATCAACTTTCAATAAAGTTTTTATTAATAATTGGCTCTGCTTCAGGGGATTACTATTTTTCCAGTTTCCTATGTGGGTTTCGAAGTTTTTTCCCCCTTTTTAATGCTACGCAGAAAGCAAGGATGCCTCGGTTAATCCTGCAATGGAGGCATTTGCCAAAAAATAGGTAGAAGATAGCAACGTGCAATGAACGTTGCTAAAACATTAATGAAAATTGCATTGCACGCTGCTAAATTATTAACGACAATGTTTGCTAAAATATTGACGGCAATGTTCAATGCACCAATTATACACTGTTGCATAAATGATGAAGCAGCAAACTTTATGTGTAGCAAAATAAATTCAACTACAAACACAATTTGCAGAATAAATTTAGCTACGAATATAACCTATTATTTAATAAATTATACTACAAACATTGAATATTTAAAAATATATTATGCAACACATCAGACACATTGTAAAATAAATTACGCGACAAATATGATTTTAAAAAAAATATATATTACTACAAATTTGTGTTATTGCAAAATAGAATAGGTGGCAAAGCTATATTTTTAAAATAGTATTTGCAGCTAACAATTTTTTTCACAAAATTTTTTTGGAATGATTTTGCTACAAATTGACTTGTCACCCTTTTATTTTTCGCGACATATATGTGTTGCGAAGACATTATGCCGACAAATGCCTGCTGCTATTTTGTAGTATTTGGGTCAAACAAATAATATTGCAAGTTCGTTTATACGACGAACAACTGAAAGTTGTCACAGAATACGTTATGTGACTCATATAATGCAACAATGTTCGAAACAAATATCTTATTGTCGCAAAATTATTTTTGAGGGACAGCAATTTTTATCAACTATTAAACCACAATTTCTTAGATTTTTATCAACATATATTAAAATTTTGATTTTTAGCTACACAAAACACAAGCTTAGTTATATTGTACCGACAACATTAACTATGAAATAACCGACGCTGCCAAGTTTTCAATTGTTTCATTTCCGATGATGTTTCAAATGCATGTTCTGATCAGAATAATTAACTTTCGAATAAATGCATGGGATAATCCAAAAATTTTCAACTCCGAACTACAAAGAATAAATGGTAATAAGACATAAGCATGACAATGCACACTGTCTATTTCGGATGATTCGTGGCACCTTTTCTGGTTACCTGTGACTTCCTCGTACTCTATTTATGCAGTTCATGGAAGTACCATGATTTCCATTCTTTTCAAGAAAATGAAATCCAGAGATCATGTTTCTGTCATATTTGCATTTCTTTTCATCATCTCCACTGTCGTGGCCGATAACACATCTCAAGATGAGAAAAAGAGTGAGAATTAGTAAAATGAAAGAAAACGGCATTTTATTTTTTCTTTCTGGTGTATTTATCTTTATAAGTTCTACCTAGATTTTCTAGTTTTGTTCAATATAAGCTAAAGAGTTTGAGTTGATTTATATGCAGTAGATGTAGTTGAAGAAGCAAAACAGCAATTAGCTGATCAGAAGACTGGCCATCATTATGGTGGCGGATGGGTTGGTGGACATGGAGGTAGTTGGGGCGGTTATGGAGGCGGTGGTGGCGGGGGTTTTGGACACGGAGGCAGCTGGGGAGGCAGTGGCGGTGGTGGACCAGGAGGGGGTGGGGGCAGTGGTGGAGGCAGTGGCGGTGGTGGACCAGGTGGGGGTGGGGGCAGTGGTGGTGGTGGTGGACAAGCAGGCAGAGGAGGCAGTGGCGGTGGCGGTTGCCACTGGGGATGCTGTGGTTATCATCACTGGACAGGGTGTTCCTGCTGCCAAAGTGCTGAAGAAGCACTAGCCTACATGCAGAATAAAAGTCCTTAGCTTGGGTAGTCTAAAAGTGAAGCGTATTCGTGTATGTGTGAATAATGTGGAGTATTGACGTGGATCAATATCAATACTTCTGATCTATATTGAGCAAACCTTATTTTTATCTTTTCATTTCAAATTATAAAGTTTCCGGCAGCTTCCAAGCTGCTTCTAACTAAAGTTCACAACTACTAGGATTCGTTTGATTGCAAATGTGAAAAATGGATGGAAAAAAAAAAATATTTTACTAGAAATTGAATTATCTAAAATTGATCACAAAGGTAGAAAATGTTTTTTTTTTCTTTTTTTTAACATATAAGCCTAAGATGGAATTTTTTTTTTTCAGTCTGGTCTTGAATTCACAATAGGGTGTTTGGTAGAGATTAAAATCAGATTAAAATTGAAAATATAGTCGTTATTGTTGACTTTTATTAGACGGGTGAGACCCAATAACGATCATATTTTCAATTTTAATTGGATTTTGAACCGTACCAAACAGGCTCCAAGTATTCGGAAGAAAAATGGAAAATTAACAGTTATTGGATTAAAAGTGGGTTAAATACGTCAACCAATGTTATATAAACTTTATCCCACTTACCAAAAACATATATAAACCTAGATTTTTATCAAAATTATACATGAATTTACATATTTGTATTCCATTCATACATAAAATAATTTTCGTCAATCAAAACTAATAAAATAATCTACCTGACAAACAAAGTGTCTGTGTGAAATGAAGTGGCAGACTACTTTTGACAAATTAATTACGCGAATGGTCCAAGAAATTTACTCCCTACACCAAAATCATACATGAACTTTATCCCCATTGTACAATAAAAAACATATATGAACTCAACTTTGTATCAAGATCATGGCTCGACTCAGAATTTGTATTAGATCCATACATGAATTAACTTTCATGCGTCAAAACTAACTAAACAATCCACATGACCAAAGGTGTACAAGAAAATAATAAAACATTTTTTTTTCATTCCATTTGTGGCATTAACTTTAGGATGATCAACAAACTCCGAACGGCTGAATTCAAAAACTAAAATATTTAGGGTCTATTCTCTTTATCATTTTCAAGTCGTTTTCTGTTTTCGATTTTTCAAAATAATGAAAACGAAAACACATTTTTGAAAACAAGTTAAAAATTTACAAAGAAAATCAAAAACAACAATTTGTTGTTTTGAGTGTTTTCAGTTATAATCAATCCAAAAGATTTCAAAATGCATTTTGAGTGTTTTCAAAATAATTTTTCAAGATGCCAAAAAAAAAAATATTTTCAACAATTTCAAAATGGACATTCAAAACAAAAAAATCCAAAATGAATTCAAAACTCAAAACACAAAACTGAAATACAAAGAGAACAACTTCTTATCCTTCTGAATGCTTCAATCTAATGATAAACTTAGTCCAAACACGTGTTACTTATAAATTTAAATTTATGTGAATGTTTTAATAAGATGATTTTGGAGGATAGAGAGCTATCAATTTTGAAAATGTTGTAAAGAATTGAATTGAAGAAAATATTTCAAGAAAAAGGAGACGATTTCGACCATTAATGCGTCATATGTCATAAAATTGTTAAGAAGGTAGAAACGACAAGCAAGCATCCTCTTGTTCACTTCCCACAAGTCTAGAGCACGTGGTAATAGAAGTAAATTTCACGATTTAGTTTTTCAATCCAACCGTTTGGAGTTTATTTAATGTCATAATAACAGAATAAGAGATGAATAAAATGTTATACGTTCTTCTGTTGACCATTTGTCATTTGGATTGTTCAATCAATTTTGACACAAAATTTGTGATTTCATGTGCGGCTTGATCAATGTTAAATTCGAGAACCACACGAATAACCGGTCTCGGACGGATAACCGATCGGGTTGATGCTTATAGCCAGTGTTAGAATGTGATGCCATTTATCTCATTAGCTTTCTAATTCTTGGGCAATGATGAAAACATGGGCTTGGTCCATATTGCTGGAAATTAATTGAGGAAATTACAAAAAATCAGGTATATAGTTTACACCAATTCAAAAATCAGGTTAAAAGTTTAATTATTCAAATTTCAAGTATTTTATTTTACATATCAAACCTAAATCTAACCTCTCTCTCTCTCTCTCTCTCTCTCTCTCTCTCTCTCTCTCTCTCTCTCCCTCCATCGCCTGTCGTCTCCACCTCTACCTCCACCCCCATCCCCATCCCCATCCCCCTCAACCTCCCTCCTCCCTCCCCCCTCCCCTTCCCTAGTAGCAACGCCTCGACGCTGTTATGAATAGCAGCAGAGCTGCTGTGAGGCTAATCGCAGTAGCGCCACGAGTCGTTGCTGCGATTCACAGCGCAACAACGCCGCTGCTCGATTCACAGCAGCGTCTGTGGTGGATGGTTCAGTGGGTGTGTGTGCGCGCTGCCGCTCAGTGGATGTGTGGGTGTTGCAGTTCAGTGTGTGTGTGTGTGTGTGGTGGTGTTCGCCGTTCAGTGGGTGTGTGGGTGTTTTTTTAATTTTTGTTGTAGTGGTGGTGTTAGCGTCGGGGTGTGGTGGTAGTGTTGATGTTGGTTGTGTTGTGGTGCAAATGTGGTGTGGTGGTGATGGCGGTGGCGGTGGCGGGGTGAAGGTGGTCAAAAATGGCTGGAGTTGTGTGGCTGTGTTGGCAGATCTGTGGTGTCTTGGATGGTGTTGTAGTGTGTGTAGTGATGTTGTTGTTGCGGTGTGGTGTAGTATGGTGTGGTGATGTTGTAAAAAAGGCGATGGCAGTAGTGGTTTTGTTGTTGGTAGTGTTGTAGTGCTGTGACGGTGGTGGTAGGTGAGGGTGGTTGCAAGTGGCAACGGTGGTAGTGTTGGTGACGGTGGTATGTGATCTACTATTTTGGTAATCTCTGACTAGTTACTCATCTGTGACATACAAAATTTAATCAGTTACACAATTGTGACATACAAAATTTAATAATATGTGACTCAAAAATAATATGTGATCAATCAATTTAAAAATCAGTAACCGACAAATAAATTGTGATCGTTTGATTTCCCGCAAGTGAACGAGACCGTGAACAAGTAATAAAGTGATGAATACAGTGTCGAATTCACGGGGAACTACGTATTTGATCGAGTTAAAATTAATTTCAACTTTAATCGAATAGCAAATAGATTTTGTGATTTGTTCTATATTAATACCTAAATTATCAATCAAACTAAAGGAAATAAGTAAATGTGTTTTTCAAATCGTGAGATGCATTGCTAAGATGTCGAATCCCCCTTATTATTCCATTTTTAGCGTAACAATTAAATTGACAAATTTGAACTCATTCATGTTGGTCAATATTCATAATTTAATTGAAAGTCTCTCTTGATAGCGATCAAATCTATTCCCCTTATGTAATCCTTCTATCTCTCGATAAAAGATGCAAACATGATAAATGCATTAACAAGTACTAGAATATCTATTGAAACCATATAAAGCATATAGATATATCTATATCTATCGAACCTTACAATATTTATTATAACGTGCTTAAACCCTATTGTCTATCTCGATAACAATAAAATTCACTAACAATTCAATTGGTGATCAAGCAATTGAAGAGAACAATAAAAACAGTAATAAATATCCACAAATTAAATCAAATTAAAGTCAAAATAATTAATTAAGAACTGAAAATATCATAATTCATCTCATCCTAACAATGTATAAATTTAGCCTAACATATTAAAATTACAAGAAATCATATATAAGTGAAAAGATATAACCCGAATTTTGATAAATTGAGAAGATGAAGATGAATCTTAAAATCTTGAATCTTTTATAATGGTTTTTTGATGAATCTCCACTTGCGCCTTTTCTTCTTTGCCCAAAAATTAGAGTTGAATCTTCACTTGATTGGATTATTGCAAATTCCCTTCAATTCTCTCACAAGAATTATGAATTCTCCTCTTTTGATGATATTAATTGATGAATAATGGAGTTTAATATGTATTATGTTGTTCTCTGTTTGTAGGAGTCGAAAATTGGTTGAGAATCACGTCCAATTTGGTTTTCAAAAAAGTTCTAATCGAATAAGGAAAGTTGTCTTCGTGCACGGGTTTTTTGGTCTCTGCATAGCAGTCAGTATTTTGGCCATAACTTTCTCTTCTGATATCCGATTGATGAGATTCAAAGTGAATTGTAAAGATAACTCAAATGGATATACCTTTGATAAAAATATGATTTTTCCAATTCGGACGTCTACTATGTCAAAAATCGATTTCAATCTTCGACTAAAAATCTGGAATATAACCTGTGCAATTGGAAATTAATGTTTATCATATTCCATTCATTTTTGAATTTCAATTCCATCCAATTGTCTCATAAAAATCTTTCAGGTATTATCTTTTGATCCGATTTAACTATTGATTATTTTCAATTTGGTCATCTGACTTTGGATTTTGCTATTTTTCATCATTTTTCGCTTCTTTCTTTCGATTCCTTGTTCAATCATTGAGTTTTACCTATATAACACAAAATACAACCATTTAGGATATATTTTGTCAATAGAACTACCAAATATCGATATTTTAGGACCATAAATAAGTGTATAAAATACACTTATCAAATTGTAACTAATTAATTTAATAATATGTGACTAATAAATAAATTGTGACTTATAATTATGTATCTATGACCATTAATTGTATAATTGTAACTTTATTATATTTAATTAATAAATATTTTTAATTAATAATATATATTCCTGAATTTTGAATTTTCAAACTATAAACCTGATTTTTGAATTGGTGTAAACTATACACCTGATTTATGAATTTTTCCCAATTAATTGCTTCAACCTTTGCCCGATAACGCACTAAGAACTGGCCCAAATACCCGATCCAATCTTAAGAACTGTATTAAGATGGATAATGTTGGGGTGAATATTCTTATAATTGGTTAATAATTTAAAAAGTAAACTAAGATGGATTGTTTTTGTATAATATTTAAGTTGTATATCATGTTTTACATTATTTAAGCAAATGGAGATTCTTATTCCACACTCATTCCTTACTCCCCCTACATATATGAATTAAATTAGTTCGACTAGTGTACTCTAATCCAAATACTGACTCGATAAGCTTTATCTCTACATGGTGTAATCCAGTAATACCCAACACATCCTAAAATTCAAATACATGTATGGAAAACAAATTTGTGATTTCATGTGCGGTTTTGATCAATGTTAAATTCGAGAAAGGACGGATAACCGGTCCCGTTGATGCTTATAGCCGGTGTTAGAATGTGATGTCATTTATGTCATTAGCTTTCTAATTCTTGGGTTGAAAACATGGGCTTGGCCCATATTGCTAGAAATTAATTGCTTCCAACCATTGTTCGATAACGCTCTAAGAATTGGCCCAAATACCCGGCCCAATCTTAAGAACTGCATTAAGATGGATAATGTTGTGGTGAATATTCTTATAATTGGCTAATAATTTAAAAACTAAACTAAGATGGATTGTTTTTATATTATATTTAAGTTGTATATCATGTTTTACATTATTTAAGCAAATGGAGATTCTTATTCCACACTCATTCCTTACTCGATAAGTTTTATCTCTACATGGTGTAATCCAGTAATACCCAACATATCCTAAAATCTATCACAAAGAATCAACATGGTATACGCTAATACCAAGTTAATACTTGTGCGATCCAATATTGATAAATCGTCCCTAGTACATGTCACAAAAAGCCTCACAAGAAGATTGCGCCGATTAACAACAATTTATAACAACGAGTGTTCAAATTGCATCTTATTAGATAAGATTTTGAAATATATCCAAAACCCTCAACATCAAACTACCTTGAGTAAATGATATGAGACAATTTTATAATTTATTAAAAAGAAACCAATCTCCTATAAATAGAACCAAGGGAAGTACTATGATTTCCATCCTCAAAATCTTCCATCTCATATTTAGTAACACGTTATTTCTAAGAAAATGACCTCGAAAACTTTTATTCTGTTCGGTCTCCTTTTTGCTAGTCTATTCATCTTGTCCACTACTGCGGTCGATACATCTCAAGATGACAAAAAGGGTTAGTATAAAATCCAACATGATTTTTCTATAAATGTTATGATATTAAATTAAATTATCTAGCTTAATTTTATGGATGATTGGAATTTATTTCGAGTTTTATAGCTTTTATAACGACTTAATTTTGGCAATGATTTATGTGCAGATATTGCTGATAATAAAGATCATTATGGTGGTGGATGGGGTGGGGGCGGATGGGGTGGTTGGGGTGGCTATGGAGGTGGTGGTGGTTCCCGCGGTGGTGGTTGGGGCGGCGGTGGCTGGGGTGGTTGGGGCGGAGGTGGTGGGGGATGGGGTGGACGAGGACCTTGTAAATGGGGTTGTTGTGGTTATCATTCGTGGGCAGGGTGCCAGTGCTGCTATAGTCCTCAAGAAGCAATAGCATACATGAAACACAACGAAGCAACGGCTAGACCTTAACTCTTCGACGTGCCTATATAATAAAATGAACATTGATGTTGGTATAAAATCATGTACGAGGTTTATGTAGTATTAGGAAATGGTGAAATAAAGTTTGGGAGTTTATATATAAAGTTCTAAACATCTTGTAATAATATTGTTAGTATAATGTTATTTTGCAATAAAAATAATTCTCGTTTGAGATATTATCTAGAAGTTACATATCCCGTCCTTCTCTAGATGTAGCAACGATTATATCCGCGCTACTAAATAAAATTAGAATCAATAAAAGATGTATGGTGTCAATCAACGCTTGAACCTATTCCTTACAAGTGAATGCGTGCATGTTACTCTTGCGTGTTTCGTTAAGGTAAAATGATTTATACGTACAACGTTGAATAATATTAAGGAGAAAATAAATTTTATTTGTTAATATTGTTTACATATAGAGAGAAAAAAAAAAAAAAAAAGGCTTACCCTCCACTTGAATTCTAAGGACATTAAGAAAATAATATAACCTCTAGAACTTCGATAGGGAGTTAAATTAAAGATACAATATTTGACTATGTACAAGTTGATAGTAAACTATGTTGTTCAACAATATCCTATATTCATGTTTATTAATTAGATTATAAAGTTAGCTTAAAATATATAAGAAAATTTAAAAATAAATATTTTTTTATAATTAAATTGAAAATAAATAAGTTACTTTTCTTACTTAAGTTTTACTCTTTCAAGTTCGACAAAACACATAAACACTTGTTGTGCAAGCAAGTTAACATGCACTTCAAAATGGTAAATGCTAGCTTTTGTTTGGGTTTCATTTTCTTTTATTAAAAAGATATTTTTCAAACTCAAATATTAATTTTAACCACACATTTCGTAAGACTCACAAGTACTATCAATTTTTTTCGACCATTTACTAAAAAAAAATGATAATAGATTCAAAGTCGATAATTAATTTTAACTACAAATTTCACGAGAACTACAACTTGTATAACTTTTTAACTACATTTCATCAACTTTTATCAAAATCTATATTATGAATAATATACATGAATCTTGATTTTACGACGAGTTGATATGTCTAATTCAAGACTTGTTCAAGTAACAAGGTTCGCCAGATCCCACTCCCAATTCACTAAATTCAAGTTTAGTTCAGATTTTCAATGCTTTCTTTCAAACATAGTAATCACAATTTTCATTACTAAGAAAGTGAATTTTCAAACATATAAAATTGTGACCATATTTTGTCTGTGACAAATTTCATTTTAATTTTTTTTCCATTACAAATCCTGCTGCTGATTATTTTTACAAGAATATGATTGATTTTATTTTATAAGCAATGCAATATATTGTAATTATCCCTTTATCCTCTTGTAACTTAAAAAAATACATTAAAATTGAATAATGATGTTCATCAAATGATTATCAGTCAATGCAGTAGTAAACTCACTATCATATTATCGGAAAGTGTAAAAATTGCATTCGAAGTTCATCGAAGAATGTGACAGTAATCCTGCAGTGACATAGATCAATATCATCTATACTCTAAACGAATAGCATTAATCTTCAAAATTTCTCAATTCTTTCCTTCGTTAGGCATATCCAATCAAATTAAATCTCGAATAGTAGTTGGCTATTGGGTAAATTAAGGAGTGAGATAGCCTAACGCCAAGTTTTGACTATTAATTTGGATTATAGCTTTGGACATATGCTGAAAATAGAAATATTTATATAACTACGTAGTTCTAAGAAGACCATGGCCAAACATCCAAAGCATAAAACAAAACTTGACACGCGAAATATGTCGTTTATATCAATACAAAGTCCGAACATAGTTGTCGAGTCTTCTAAGGTTTGTTTATTTCACGATTCTGCATTAAGATGGATAACTATGTGGTGGATAGTCTTAAGTTGTATAATATTATTTATACTATAAAAATTGTGCTATGTTGAGCCCCTGTTTGACAATCATTAAAATAATTTGTTTTTTTCTCAAACTTATTTTTTATCACACGTTCTCATAATAAAATATTATGTACGTAAACCCAACTTTTCTAGTATCCAACTACACATTCTCCAAAAATCACTATTCCAAAACATATTTTCTCCAGGAGAAACCCCTTTCAATGGTCATCAAACAAAGCTTAGCCCCCTCTTCGGTTTCGGTAAAAATCATATTTTAGTAAATTTTATTAAAAGTTGATTAAACATATGGTTGAAAGTTGATAAAATTATGAGTCGCTTAAAACGTGTGATTGAAAATTGAAAAAATGATTTTTAAAAAATGAGGACAAAATAGTGATTTAGTTGCTATGGGTACATTGGGGTGTCCATAATGGACACCCGGCATCCCCCTATTGGATGGAGTGCCGGACCCTATACCAAAGATTAACTCGATAAATCTTATCTTTTTATGCATAATTTCTTACTACTAAAAACGCCCTAAAATGTATCATAATTAAGGTGATAGTTATGCTCGTGACCAAGTGTATTCAAGAGACCAGAATAATAACACGTACGCGTGATCAAATTTTGACAATATCCCTAGTACATGTCACAAAAAGCCTCACAAGAATATTGCGCCAATTAAAATTCAACAATTTATAGCAAAGATAGTTCAAATCGCATCTTCTTATTGGATAAGATATTGAAATATACTCAAAACCCTCAACTGCAAACTACCTTGAGTAAATGATATGAGACAATTTTATAATTTATTAGAAAGAAACCAACCCCTATAAATAGAACAACAGGAAATACTAAGGCCATGTTCTCTTTGCTGTTTTGGGACCGTTTTCTATTTTCGATTTCCTTTGACCAGTTATTTTCAATTCAACTTCATATATGTTATTTAATACTATATTAACATTAAACTTTTTAAAATTTATTGATAATCAAATTTCTTGAATAAAATATTATAAAAAAATTATCAAAATTTCAAAGTAAATGCATTTTCCATTTCTATGTTTTCGGAAACAGTTTTTCGAATAGACATTCAAAACTCAAAACACAAAATTGAAACACGAAAAGATCAGCCCCTAAGATTTCCATCCTCAAAATCTTCCTTTTTCACATTTAGTAAGAATTTATTTCTTAAAAAATGACATTGAAAACTTTTATTGTCTCTCCTTTTTGTTGGTCTATATATGTTGGCAAATAATGATTTTACCATGTTATAATTTAAAATAATCTTTTGCGGTGAATAAACGGTTGAGCAGAATACCAACTTTCTCCAAAAATGAACGGAATAAAACGATAAGATCGATGCAAGAGTTCGAATTTTTCCCCTTTAAGACGATAATACCACGCACTAGTGTTGATGGTCTTCTGACACTCGTTTCCTAAGAAACAATAACCTCGACTTATAATAGTAACATTCCAAATTATAAGACCCGACGTACCTAGTAATGTTTTTTATCTCTCTAAAAAATTAGGGGACTAAAATGCACGAAAATAATATTCAGGACTGAAATACATAATATAGAATAATGCAGGATGTAATGATTATATTTTGCAAGAGAAAATCGGGAAAGATTTTTGGAATTGATAAAATCCAGGGTATGATGACCATTATGTAGAAGTTAAAAAGTTGTATCCGAAAAACATGACTCATTTGGACATGCAGTTTAACTATCAATTGCCAGTTTATGTAAGACACCACGTGTCGCATACAAAAAATTCAGGGAAAAATAAATAATATAAATAAAAATATTTTTATTTTGAATAATAATAAAACAATATAATCAAATATTATTTTATTAAAAAATATATACCAACTTGGCCCAAACCCCCGACCCCGACCCGTGCGCCATGCTTGGGCTCGTGCCCATGCCGAGTCAAGTCGAGCCGATCGACTAGTCAGACAGCAGCAACGCACATGTAAGTTTTGGCTCAACCTACTAGCGTATAAGTAATCTCCTCTTCAAAAACTATTGGTACACATTGGGATCAAACCAAAGTCTCAAACTTGAATAATATAAAGTTGATTCTATTCTTTTAGTTTTCTTATGCAGGATTGCATTTTTTCAATTTTTCACTAATTTTAGACTATGTAGACCCTATAAAGAGATCGGGTGGAAAGTTATCGCATCCAGATGAGTACCTTATGTGTTTGAACCTTTTGTAGTAAAATACTATCGGATTATGTAGTGATCAAATATTGATAATAAATTATGTCAAAAAATAAACCTATTTTTGGACCGATTTATTGTTCACATAAAACAAAATCTTACTATAGATGTTAATCTAGACAATAGATGTTACTTTAGGGTATGTTTGTCTCCCATTATTGGGAGAGAAATAGTGTAATGAATACTCCCTCCGTCCCAATTATATAGGCTGGATTTCCTTTTTCTCTTGTCCCAAATATATAGGCTGGTTTCCTAATATAAAATATTTTATTGTGTTCTTTTACCAATATACCCTTATTAAATTCTCCCCACTTAATGTGCCAACTTCTTGAAATTATCCAAATACACACATTTCCCACTTCTTGGAAATATGAAACAGCTCTCATTTCTTCTTTTTCTTCAAATTCTCTATTAATTCCAACAATATTTAGTTTTACATACTAAAAATTAAATAGGGGTAAATTAGGAAAGATCTTGGCAAAAATTAATTTTCCAATGACATTAAAGAAGTTTTCTTAATCCGTGTGAAAAACTAAACAAGCCTATATAATTGGGACGGAGGGAGTATTAATTTTTGAAGAATGTGTGGTTGAAATTTGAAGTAACTTTATTGATTTGTGTGTAGAATATTTTATTGGGTGAATGTGTGGTGAAGAATCTTACTGTAGCAAACAATGTTTTGGATTAATGGTAGACAAACATGAACTTAGTAACATATTATTTCAATTAATATGTCTAGAAAAATTAGTAATCTAAAAGAAATTTATTTTAATACCAAGATTTGAATGTTAATTGTTAATTCATAATTCTTTTATTTTTATTTTGTTTTGAACTTAAAAAATAATAATAATAATTATCTACAGAAAGTCAGCGCCACAGCGCTCGGAAACGGGCGCTGCTGCGCCACTTTCTACTTCTCTTTGAAAACCACGTAAATTCTAATTCAAAACCTTTAATCATTACACCAATTTGCTGTATACAACTTCCAAAAGAAAACCCACATAATTATTATTTAATTGCTTGCAATTGCCTCATCCTTAATTAATCACCACATGCCTTGAAATTGAGCAAAACTTGATTCACATAAATGCAATCAATTATAATTATACTCAAATTCAACAATTAAGTCCTAAAAATTGTCAAATTTGAAAGTACCCAAAATTTAAGTATCTAGGGTTTGAAATTCACATCCCGAATATAAGTAATCCAACATATGAATTTCAACCCTAAAATTATTTCTTGAATCTCAATGTTTTAATATGGAGTTGGCTGTGATACCACTTGTTGAATTTTTTATGAAACTTAAACTTTATAAAATATTATGAATTGTCAAGATCTCTGTGTCAAATCATCAAGAAAATTAATTAATACGGAACATACATTGATCTATTGATTTATATATTGAATAATAAATTTTGAATCTTGAATCTTGAATTTTGATTTTTGATTTTTAAATCTTGATTTCTTGTTCTTCAATTTTTAATTGCTCCAATCCTTCTTCTTAATTCTTGATTCTGGATTTTGGATCTTCTTCTTCAATATACTTTCTCTATTAATTCTTATGTTAATGAAATAGTACAAAGCATAAGAAAATTGCATATGAATTTGTAATCATAACCATATATATAGTTTCCATATATATTCGGCTTATCGTCAAATACAAACCCTAATAGATATGGTTTCTACGTATATAATTCGGCTCACACTTTATTTTGATGTCTAAAGCTTAATTACTTAATTCTTTATTAGATCACTTTAAGTTTGAGCTTAACTTTAAGATAATCTTTATACACAATTAATTACTTATGTCGGCTCACATGGAATATTAAATACTCCATCTGTCCCATTCATATAAGCCAACTTTCCTTATTTCATTATCTCAATTATCTAGTCTTGTTTCTTTATTAAGAATGTTTTATTTTGTTCGTTTACTAATATAACCTTATTTTTTTACTACTTCCAATAATAATTTACTATTAGTTATTGATAATTAAATGAGGCTAAACTAGGAAAGTTTTTTCAATAATATTAAATAAGATTTCTTAATCTGTGTTAATCCCTGTGAAAAACAAAAGAATCATATATAAATGGGATGGAGAGAGTAATTTCCCAACACATGAGTCCTGAATTGGAAAGAAGTTTCAGTAGGACGGTCTTGTATGCAGATGTGGTAGGATTGTTTATCTAGATCACGACACCTCGATCCTGGAACCATTTTAATTGACTCAAGGTCCGAGGTGTCATAATTTATATGAATGGTCATATCACATGTGCATATAAGACTGTCACATTGAAGTTTTTCTCCCTTATTTGGCCTCTCTGAACTTGCAATGTTCAGTGATAGTGATTCAGAGTCATGTACAGTCTTAAACGGAGATTTTTTTTTTCTTTTATAATATTTACCTTTGAGGAAACATTAGCCAACAATTGCACTGGTTGTGCTGTGTGTACAGTATTAATTTTGGTTGCTTCTGTGGATTTTTTTTTTTTTTTTTCGGAAATAGCTTTGTTCAAATTTTCAGTGATCTCTTTTTCGATGGATTTTTTAAAGTGAAGGATCGAAATTTGTTGATGAAATCGTTGAGTTTTAGATGGCAATAGCAATCATTCAGGCATGTTAACAAGTATCCTTCACACTTTTTCCTGTACAAAATGTGGATAAAGGTTGTTTGGTTTGTCTTTTCCTGGGATCCATCTTACATTTATTAGTGATAATTAAAACTTCACATGTGCTTATGTCGTCTCAGTAATCTTATTAATCCTACTAGTGGCATGTATCCTCTTGATTTATCAATCTTATTACATGTTTCATGTGCAATATTAGATTGAATCAATCGATGCATATACAACAAGTATTTTCATACGATCAACGAGTGCATGTAATTCATACCAATATAAAATAACTGTATGCGCATTTTTTGTCAATCGTTTAAGATAACACACGTCTTTCTTTTGATCTTCTTAGAATTATTTTAACGTACAAAATGTTCGGTTGTGATGCCAATCCATTCCAATATGGGCCATGATGATATGTGTGTTTTGGTTCCAATGAGTTAGTAGCTATTGCGTGATAAATTCACGAGTTGAGCCAGAAATTCGGACCTAATATAAATGGTGGAATCGCATTTTCAAAGTGCAACTTTAGTTGTATTGATTTTAGATTAGTTGCTAGTTGCTCTAGATCGTTGATCTTATTTTGAAATCAATGGTGGTAATCGATTGTGTAAATAGATGCTTACATTGCTGCCCTAATCCATTCGAAACGTTTGATTGTTCTAGACGGTCATAGGGCTTCTCTCTAGTTTTATGTTCGTCTCTCTTCTTCTTTAACCTCTGTTTAGACGATTTATGGGATATTATTAGTGAACATTCTGAGTCTTTGTGATCCTGTGTGAGAAGAGAGGTTTGGATTCTGGGTTGAAGCCTTTTGGTCCATAGAAGTAAGTTCGACAAATTCGTTTTGATGGTGTGGGTTTATAGCTTCACTGTGAAACAGAACGATAAAATAAATCTAAGTCTGGTCTAAGAAATCGCCTTTGCTTCGAGTCATAATTTTCAGCGGAAGGATTTGTTGGTTCATGTTTTTCAAAGTGTGATTTTTGTATAATACTAAGCATGTGATGTACGTACACATGCATATACACGATGTACTTATCAAGACCTCGATGGGAAGGGTGGCTATGGGCTCGTGTGGGAGGGGAATGAATGGATGTGCATTATGAAATGATAAATCGGACCCAACAAGATTGATTCACGCTTTGTCTTTTAAGGCATCGCATGTGCATTTCTACGCTTTCTCCCCATGTGCTCTTGTCCCTTCCGCTTATGCTTTTTCTATCCGCCATCCATCACCTTTTTTGCAGTTTTCATTCTCTGTACACCCGTCCTACCCTACTTGCCATGTGGCCCACACACTAACCAATACCATTCTAATAATTAATTAATTATAAATCTTCAACGGCTTAAAATGGTTTTATTTATTTAAACTCATGATTGTTTTAATTGAGTCACACTTGATTACTGCAAAAAATTAGTCAAATTGATATCCGTTTAAAGTAAACCAGATTTAAAATGCTCATAATGAGTGTGTGTGTGTGTGAAACTAAAATTAAGCCATGTAAAATAGCCGATTTTAGATTGTTGATATCATCGCATCAAGACCGTTAATCGCGATTTGTTTCTAGTAGATGAATAGTAGCTTAAAAGTAACTAATTTTCGTGAGTTCGTCATTTTTTTTTTATTTTTTTTTTTTTGTTAAAAAATTTACATGTAACACGATGGAACAAGGAGATAGATAAAGAAAGAGGGAAATTGGAGAGGATTTACTGGGAGAAAATATAAGTTTATTCAAGTCTAATTTTTATAATGCAAAAAATCTTTATATAGGTTTAATTTAGTTCATAAGTAGGAAAATACTACAAAATAAATTCCTAATGACGTTCCCTAAAATAAGTATCTAACTAATTTGAAACTAAACAACTTATGAAATGCTAGAAAATGTATAAATAAAATTCTAATAATGTTTCCTAAAATAAGTATCTAAATTGTTAAGTAAATTAAGTAATGTTTCTATTATGACTCGCATCATTTCTCTCCGATTGAGAGAACTTGAGTTCGACGATCAATCATTTATTCTAACCAAGACCAAGTATTGATATTGAGTTTTTGACAGAAACATATAATGGTGGCAATGGACCGAGCCAGCTAGGTTCGGCTTGTCAAATTGTTGAGCCGAGTTGAGCCCACGAGCTCAAGTTTTTTATTTAAAACAAAAAAATTCACATTTTTGACAAGCTCGTGGACTAGTGAGCTTTAGGCTCGTGGGGCGTGCCCAAGAGCCGTTTGCGAGCTCGACGAGCCGAGCCTTGTTCTGATCGCCAAATGTACCGCCCGCTCGGCTTGGGCTCATCTCGAAACATGGCCGAGTTGTTCGTGGGCCGATTTTTGATTAACCGACAAGCTATTCAACCATTTTGTCACTCCTAAAAACATACGACTTAATGCATACCTAGGGGCAATCTTTTTCATTGATCAATTACCAATATCAAACTACAAAAAGTAGCATATTGTGTAATTTATCCACAAGAAATCAAATTGACTTCACATGATGAAAATCACAAGCAACTAGCAAGCAGATTGGCTTGTAGAAAGAAATGATTGCAACAACAGTGGCTCAAACGTACCTCGATAAGAAAACAATTATACTATATTGAAAGCATAACTTTCATTTAAGAGTGATGACATGTCAAATAGATTATTTTCATGTGAATGATCCAAAAAAATTTCTTAACATAGCACAAAACGTCCATACCTTTTAATGACATTGTGCAAAATGTGACCTTTCATTTTTGACATTTTCACCATTATCTTCCACATTTCATTGCGCAAAAGGCCCTGTTCAACAATTTTCCAATAAAATGACGATTTTAACATCATATTCAAATGAAACAAAAGTAAAATAAAATAAAAAATTAATTGCAACTATACTCCCAATATTTTAAAAAAGTACAAACGAATCCTAAATAAATTAAAACAAAAATTGGAACACTTAGGGCCCACCAATTTTCGACAGACAGCTCTATCGCAAAATTCATTTCTCCATCTTCGTCCAAACATGTACTAACCTTGCAAAAAACTCTCCACTCAATGCTACATCCTCCTCCACCACCACTGCCACTGCGCCTATTCCTAAATCCCTCCTATTCCCAATTCCCATTCCATTTTCCGTCCCAAACACGTCCATTTTCCCTTGCTTCCTCTCGAAAATAAAACCCTCTTACAATTTCCCATCCACCTCCCCCCCCCCCCACCCCCCTAATTCCCACCAAATCCTACTCCTCTACTTAGACTCCCTTGGCATAGAGCACGAATTTACATTCTTTGTCATTGCGCACTAGAAGCCCACCCAGAACTATCCCACCCTGCATGACGTCATATTCTCCAACTACCATTCACTCAACCTAAAGATTAAACAAATTTCTAAGCAATCAATTGTGAAACTACAATTCAAATAGGAGCAGCTGTAGTCATCCCATTTCTGATTGATTTGCTCCAAGAGGAAAGAATGATGCAGCGATTGCTATATTTAATGTTTTAATCTATCAAGGAAACAAGGTGAGGGTCGTAAGGGCGAGAATTGTACCACCACTTATTAAGAATTTTTTAATGGTTTTGTAAAGGGAAAATGGTGGCTTCTTAGATTGGGATTTCAAGTTTTCAATTACAATTTTTCTAGGTGGGTTAGGCTAGAGGGGGTTGTGTTGACAGGAGAGTACGCGCAAATTTTGAATGGATTGGCAATGGGTTTTTTGTTATCTGGAAATCTAAGTGGGATTAGTTCTTTAACCCGGTGGTGGTGGTGGAGGAGGAGGGAGAAAGAAAAAAAAATTCTAATTTATTTAAGATTCGTTTGTACTTTTTTAAAAATATCGAGTGTATGGTTGCAATTAGTTTTTTATTTTTTCTTTTCTTTTTGTTTCATTTGAATATGAGGATAAAAACGTCATTTTATCGAAAAATTGTTGAAAATGACTTTTTGCGCAATGAAATGTGGAAGGTAATAGTGAAAATGTCAAAAAATGAAAGGTATGGACATTTTGCACGATGACATTAAAAGGTATGGACGTTTTGTGTTATTTACCTTTTAGTTAATCCATGATCATTCTAAAAGTGTAAAATCTAACTAGGCATGAAGGTCAAACTTCAAATTTTACGAGTATGGCAAGCCGATGGGGCCTATGTGTAAAAAAAAAACATTACATATATTTATTATTATTTTAAATTCTCATTCTAAAAATTATTAATAATTAAAAATATATATATACCAAACACTTAAAATTATAAAAATACTATATTTATTTAATAATTTCTACAATTAATCAATTATACAATTTTTAAGTTTTCGAAATGCAAAATCTAGACTATTTTTCATAATTTTTTTATAGAAATTTCATACATACTTCTAGGGGTTGGATATGATTCAATTCGATAACCGAACCGAACTCAAAATTTTGAATATTTAGTAAGTGGAACCATCGAGTCCAAATTTTATTAAGGAACCATCAAGTCCGGTTCCATTCGATTCAGTTCGGTTCCCAGATCTCGTACTAGATTTTTAATATTTATAATAACGCTACATTAATTCAACAAATGACATGTTCAATTTTAACTCTTATAAAATAACGGAGTCCACTATCATGATATCTTTTGCGCCTCTCTTTGTTGAATTCTTCATATGTTTGATTGTTAAAATGATAGGAAGATGAAGATAACGAACTCACAATAGTAAATAGATGCACAACCATGTCTTCAATTTGATTTTTCCAAACAATAGAAACGACACTATTGTAGAATAGTAGATTTGGGTAAAATCCAAGTTCAATTCGATTCTCGATTCAGATGCTCGTTCAGATATTTTACTTAAAAAGAACCGCTCTATTTGATTCGGGTCGGGTCGGGTCGGGTCGGGTCGGATCGGGATTTTTGCCCAACGCTTCATACTTCCAAAATTTCAAACAAAACGAAAAGTCTCAAAATTATAATTACATATTATAGATAGTATTGTAACTTAAATTTAAAAATTTATTGAATAAAGTTCTTTTTCAAATATATTGGATTTGTTATTTCATGTAATTTATATAATAGTGAGAATTATTTGAAATCTTTATCGTTCATTTTTTTATTCTATTTCTAACAAAAGTGTCCATTTTGCAATTCCAACGGTAAATTGGTGCTTCTTGTACATGGACCACACAAATTAACTGGTGTGTTGTGACCGTTGGATATTAAATTACAATGGAAAAAATGTTAAACTTGTCTAATCCAATTCTAATGACTAATTAAAAATAATACTTACTTTTAATAAAGTCAGGGCCAATAAAACGCGTGCAGTCACACGGTATTACGTATTCTGCGTTACAGCTAATAATAACATCATGAAATACGAAAGCTTTAATTTAATTAATCTCATTTAAACCTGTAATCTTCTTCTATATAAACACGCAAACACAGCACCATTCTCTTACTCTCTCTACAGCAAAACTGACAGTTAGTGCCTTTTCATTCTAAAAGCAATCCAAATCTCACTTGTTCATATATAATTATTTATAGAGACAGGGCACAGAAATTCATATTATATAATTTAACGTAATCTCCAAAAAACTGGGATTCTGTGAGTGTGTTTTGTGATTGAATGGGGAGTTATTATAACGGAGGTGGAGATACGGAACAGCAGCAGAGGCAGACGTCATCGGCTCCGTCGAAGCTGAAGAAGAAGCCATCCGCGGCTTTGTATCAAGCTGGTTCTGAGATGGATGATATTGTTACCCTCTTACATGGCTCCGATCCGGTGCGTATCGAGCTTACTCGCCTTGAAAACGAAGTCCGAGGTGGGTTTTTGTTTTTTCTAGAGATTCTTTATTATTATTATTTGTTTTATATTGGAAGAACTAGCATTCGCTTTTTCGAAATTTAAACGGAGACATGCAAGCAGAGAGCTATAAAACGAGAGGGGTAAAATGGTTGACGTTTTATTAAAGAATTGATCTTGTTTAATTCTTCAATATACGATGGAGAATTTTCTTCAACTTCAGTTGAATTGCTGAAATTTGAGAAATTTTATCATATTTGTGAAAGAATTAATATACATTTCCTTCAAATTTTAAAGCTACCTTTGGAGATTTGAGTTCTTTGACTTGTGTAGAGGATTCCATGTGTTCGGTTGAAATTCAAATCTCAAAACCTTGATTCCACTGCAAATGACTTGGGACATGGCTGTCACTCATATGGTTTTCATGTTTCTTTTTCTGTGTTTCAATGGAATGAGAAAGGACGTGCAGATAATGTTAGTATTGGCCTTAGAAGACAAATTTCCATCAAGAACAATTTGGACAGCACGTGGATGTGGTGATGAGTGAACAATAAAAAAAAAAAAAAAAAAATTATTGGTCCCTCTCCAATTGCCCACATGATGTACTAGGCACATCATTTCCCATTTTCAAAAGGTTGCATGGTGCTCTTTTTAAGCATCCTTGTATTTATTATATGCTTTGAGATTTATAGTTTCCCCTGGTTAGTAAGGTCTCAGTGACCAGGGCTAATCTTATACCCTTTTTTATGGTGGATTCATAAAACCATTTTTTTTTTTTCCCTTTTCATTTATCACCCAGTTGTGGCCTTGGAATTATGAAACTAAAATTCTGGAAAATATTAAAATTTATAACAAATTTGGGTTTGATTTGTGGCAAATATAGAGAAAAATTGCCGGGTTAAATATGCAATTTTTTAACATGTAATAAAATACCCTGTTTTTTTGGCTACGAGTTGTTCTCAGGTGTCATAAGGTGTTTGGTTTAGGTTTTTTATAACTTTGCACATCAGATGTGTGTAGTGTTTATCAAAATAAATAAAACAGAAACTGCAAAACTTCTGTTGGATAAATACAGGAGATAGAACATTACCTACATGAAAAAGCAAAATTAATATTTTTTCCTCAACACTTAGCCGATCTTCTCTTCAATGCTTTTGGTCAACTAGTTGATTTTTTTTTTTTTTTTTTTTTCTATTAGCCTATCTAAGGGCACACTATACTACATTGAAGAATACTGTGTTTTAATCAATTGGGTTTTTGGTTTTTCTTCAGTATAATATAATTGGAACTATCTGTCCCACATGAATTTCGGTGAGGCTTTTATTATTAAGAGGGTGTTTGGTAGAGATTAAAATTGAAAATATAGCCGTTGTTGTTGACTTTTATTAGACGGATGGGACCCAATAACGGTCATATTTTCAATTTTAATTGGATTTTAAGCCGTACCAAACAGGCTTTAAACTTTGAAGCTATTTAAGTTGTAAGCTGGAATTATCTGAAGGCTGAAGTAGCAAGCAACTCCTTGATCAAGTGGAAAGAGCCTAACAAAAATCTTCATTATTTTGCTTTTTAGTGAAGATGGAAAAAAAACAAAAAGTTTTCAGTTAAATATACTTTTTATTAAAGAAGATTTCAAAATTTGCAGACAAAGATAGAGCACTGGGAGATGCCAATGCAAAAATAAAGGCTTTGAAGTACTCTGAGCGCCTTAGAGAGAAGGCAGTTGAAGAGGTATATCAATTTAAGTTTATTGGTTCAAATGCTTTGAAGTGTCACTTTACACATATTGCCTTCTCTTATTTACTCCCAATTTACTTGTTTTAACTATTTGTTTTGTGGTGAGCTGATCATATATATAAGTAATTAAGAAAAACTTGTTTACCATTTCTTGTTCATGCTTTTTCAGCTAACTGACGAGCTAAATAAAGTAGATGAAAAGCTAAAAGCGACAGAATCTCTCCTTGAAAGCAAGGTACAATTTAGGTTGTTTAAATTTTCACAATTTGGCTTTCAATTGCTATTTTCAGCTCCTTCCCTTAAACGTATTTCTAAAACAAAAAAGCTACATATAAACTATGAGATTTGAAATAAATGCTGATAATATAATTTTGAGCTACTTGAAAATTTCAGAATCTAGAGAATAAGAAAATAAATGATGAGAAAAAAGCAGCTCTGGCCGCACAATATGCTGCAGAAGCAACACTGCGGAGGGTGCATGCTGCCCAGAAAGATGATGAGATGCCACCGATCGAGGCAATAATAGCACCATTGGAGGCTGAGTTGAAGCTGGCAAGGTTGGAGGTACTTATCAACTTCATGACATTTCCTTTTCCAATTTGAATGCAAAATCAAATTTTTTTCAGCCGGGGATCAATATACATACAGTTTTTCAATGGGCCTTTATGTTTTGTTAGGTAGCAAAGCTACAAGACAATAACAAAGCGCTTGATCGGCTTACTAAATCTAAAGAGGCTGCTCTTTTGGAAGCAGAACGTTCAGTTCAGATGGCTTTAGCGAAAGCTTCTTTGGTTGATGATCTCCAGAACACAAACCAAGAGCTAATGAAACAGATTGAGATATGCCAGGTTTACCTGTTTTAGAGCTTTTCTTGTTTAAATGAATCCGTGCAAAATAGTTACGGCTGCTGCTGTAGATTCTTACACTACGCATGTTGATTTTATTTAGGAGGAGAATAAGATATTGGACAAAATGCATAGGCAAAAGGTTTCTGAGGTTGAAAAGCTAACTCAAACCGTTCGTGATCTCGAGGAGGCTGTTTTGGCTGGTGGGGCTGCAGCCAATGCTGTACGTGATTACCAGCGGAAAGTGCAAGAAATAAATGTAAAAGGATAATTCTGGTTTTTTAAACCTTATATATTGATATGATGAACCTTTCTTAAGACGTCAAATCTTGTGCAGGAAGAGAAAAGGGTTCTAGACCGTGAACTAGCTCGTGCTAAGGTTTCTGCAAATCGTGTTGCTGTTGTTGTGGCAAATGATTGGAAAGATGCCAATGACAAAGTAATGCCAGTAAAGCAGTGGCTTGAAGAAAGAAAATTATATCAGGCATGTTTATCATTATCACTTTAAATGTTCTATGAAATTTGATACTTCTATTATAATGTTACAAATTTACAAAACATTAAGACTGAACTGCTGTCGAGGGACTCTAATAATGTTGATTCGTCTTGTTTTGTCAGGAGATGAATTAGTGAATAATTTAATTAGAATCATAGGGTGATGCTATTAAACAAGAATTTTAGGTTGTTACATAGTTATGATAAAAAATTTCTAGTAATCCGTAATAATGTATGTTATATTGAATTGCATAGATATCTCAAACATCAGGTTCTTCTTGCAGATGATTTAGCTTCCAGACTCTATTGTTAAAATATTGCTTCCTGGCTAGGTTACTTTCTACCTCTGCTACTTAACCATAGCTGGAGAATTGAACTATCTATTACAGATTCCAGTTTTTCCTCTGTCCAAGTTTAACAACTTGGCAAGTTCTGAAAAGTGGTATTTTGTGTTCCTGATATGATAAATGGCATGAAGTGATGTGTAGAGGAATTGTTTTAGTTATTGTTCGAGAAACTTATGCAAAAGGATGTGTACGTTTTAAGAAAATGGAGATTGACTCAAGACATCTCCAGATGAAAATGTGATCAGTAATGGATGAAGGGAATATCTAGTCGATTTTCTAGGGTTCAATAGTTCCAGCCACCATCTAATCGTTTCAATTTTCTGGATAACCTTTGCAGGGAGAAATGAACCAGCTGAAAGATAAACTGGCAATTGCAGAACGTGCAGCTAAGGCAGAAGCACAGTTAAAGGTGAGGAAACAGATTTTTTATTCCCCCAACTGTTGTTTCTGATGTTTATCTGATCTAAATATCCTCCTTGTTGATTTGTTTCTTAGGAAAAATACCTGTTACGATTTAAAGTTTTGGAGGAAAAGCTTAAAGCATGCCAAAATGGTATTTCCCGTTCTTCGTTACGATGCGGAAATGTAAGCAATGGGACTTCACGAAGGCAGTCTCTTGGAGGAGCAGAAAGCTTATCCAGGACATCCTCCAATGGGTTTCTATCTAGAAAAACAAATTTTCAATCTGGGTCATCCCGGACAAGTAGTGCTTATGCATTGTTACAGCATGCAAAGAATTCGTCGAGCTCATTTGATGATGGTAGTGGACCAGCAGTAGGTGATAAGCTGGTTTCAGATGTAGACGAGAAAGATAATCAACCAAACAGTGTCAGCAAAGAGACTCAAAATAATGGAAATATTACTTCCCAGGAGAATGGGGATGAGAGTGAAAAAACGAAAATGGAAAATGAAGACTATGTTTCTGGAACATTGTATGATATGCTGCAGAAGGAGGTTATAACTCTGCGAAAAGCTTGCCATGACAAAGATCAAAGCCTTAAAGATAAAGATGACGCAATCGAGGTTTGTTGCTGCATGACATAACCCCCTCCCCCTTCTTTCTCTATCTATCCTTTTGAGTAATGGGCTTTTTTGGCGTGGAAATCATTCAGACTTTGGCAAAGAAGATTGAAACATTGAACAAGGCAATGGAAGCAGAGGCCAAGAGAATGCGAAGAGAAGTAGCTTCTATGGAGAAGGAAGTTGCTGCAATGCGCAATGGCAAAGAACAAGATCAAAGAAACAGACGTGGTGGTGCTGTAAGAGAAGCCGTCAATGCTTCTCATTCACTTTTAGTGAGGTGAATAAATTCACGCTTCGACAATAATACTTTACTAGTTTTTGATAAATGTCTAAAAGTTTTAGTAGTGACGTGACCAATAGATAGATGTGTGCCTAGGGCTTGGGAGAAAGTGTTATGGTTTAGAAGTTTGTGTGATCGACCAACGAAAGAAATTAGTATTTGTAATATCAAAACAAAATTTCTGGTTTATATGGTCGTGTGACGAGCAATTGTGTCATTGGTTTGTGTTTGCTTTTGGCTTAGGTAATGCTCGGAGTACTTTTATCTACAGTTCAATAGACCAAAAACGCATTAGTATGAATTGCTAGTTTTCTCTTAATTGACTCAAAACTATTTGCCTCATTCTTATAACAAATATGTGTATCATTGGTAACTTACAATCCAGCACAAAACTCTCATAACATGAACAAGAAGATCTAGTGTTCAAATATTTGACAAATATATCTACTAAAGGTGACATGTACCTAGCTTGAATTTTTCGTGAATGCAAAAAATCCAACAATTCTATAACTATGTAATATTTTCTATAGAAATAAAGTGTCCAAGTCGAATTGACTATCCTTTTAGAATATTAATTGAAATTCTAAAATATTATAGAAACGACAACAGAGAATAATAAACTAGTAAGCGAGTTAAAATAAATTTGAATACTAAAAATTTTAAGAATTATTGAAAAAATCATATGCAATGAATATAATATGTTATTGAAAGTTTCATATGCAATGCATATTTAACGTGTTTGACTGGTTTAATTTTCAATCGAAAAAATGTTATTTAAAAAAAAAAAGTGGACTTTTTTAGGAGGACTGTGAATTGCCTAAAAAATAAAAACATACCTTATAAAAAAACTGCTTTCCTTGTTTTTGATAAAAACATGATCACATGTTCAACTTTTGAAAAATATTTTGTTTTTTTGGAAAAAAATATTAATCAAACACTCAAAAAGTAGGAACTTAGATTTAAAAAAAAAAAAGAAAGATATTTTTTCATAAAATATAAAGTCAATCAAACACACCCTAAGTTATTAGTTTATTGAATAAAATAATTACGATATCATCTTCTCTAAATTTTTATTTTTACACAGAGAAAATAAATTATAAAAAACATTACAATATTAAATCCTATCTTTTAAATAAAATAAAATATAATACAAAAAATGCATGACTGAAATTTGGTTTCCGATTGTCTTTCTAAAATTATATATGAAAAAATGAAGATTTTTCAGAATAATAAAACCAATATAAATGCATAAATCTTTATTGAAAAATCTATATTTCATCACCAAGTTTTGTTCGCTACTCACAAAATAAAGACTACAAGGTGTGTCAAGTTAGTATAGTTCTGGTTGTTAGTGCTTACATGTCAAACTTAGATTGATTGTATAGTTAAAAGTTAGTTGAGCCACTTGTGTTTATATACAACAATGTACGATTCTCAAGGATAATATACAATTTTTAGTTCCCTTCATTCATTTCAGTTTGCCCAATATGGTATAAGAGCTATGAATATGCCTTCTGCATTCTTCCACTTCAATTGGAATCTCTAATTCATTGATCAGTTTGGTTCAAAGAACATCTATATCTCATGGCAATGCCCATAGATGTTTCGAATCCGAACTAGTAATCTTCATCAGTTGGTAATTCCGCCATTGATGATGTATCGAGTCCATATTTCATTCATAACTCCGATAGCCCAGGACTTGTTCTGGTCTCGCGGCCTCTGACTAGAGACAATTATGCATCATGGAGTAGAGCAATTGTTATTGCTTTTTCAGTGAAGAACAATCTTGGATTCATTGATGGATCTATATCTCGACCTGAAGGTAACAATGATATTCTTAATAACTGGATCCGTAACAACAACATCGTGATTTCATGGATCCTTAACTCTGTATCTAAGAAAATATCTGCAAGTGTCATCTATTCTGAATCTGCTCATGACATTTGGATTGATCTGAAGGAGAGGTATCAACAGAGAAATGGACCTCGCATATTCCAATTAAGGCATGAACTGATGAACTTCGCTCAAGGTCAATCTTCTGTTGGCACAAATTATACCAAATGGAAAACTATTTGGGAAGAACTAAGTAATTACAAACCAGTGTGTTCCTGTGGATTGTGCAATTGTGGGGAAAATAAGAAGCTAGTTGAACACTACCAAATGGAGTATGTCATGTCTTTTTTTGATGGGGTTAAATGAATCATTTGCTCAAGTCAGAGGGATTGCTCTTAATGGGTCCTATTCCTCCAATAAATAAAGTTTTCTCCCTTATTTTTTCATGAGGAGCACCAGAGAAGTGTTAATGCTAACACCAGTATCTCTGTTTCAATTGATTCCATAGAATTTATGCCAAAATTGATCCTAAAAAGAGCGTAAGAAGGAAAGGCCTATAATTACTTACTGTGGTTGTGCGGGTCGTGTAGTGGATAAATGCTACAAGCTGCATGGATATCCTCCGAGATATAAATGTTTGTCAAGTGAAATGAATTCTTAGTCCAATTCTGTTATTGTTAATCAAACTTCCGAGTCTATTTCAGATCAAACCTAGGGCAGTAGGAGACTTTATGTAGACTTTGAATCCTACACAATATCAACATGTGATAAACATGTTGAGTAGTCATTTAGTGTCTGCAAAGGCTGCAGCAATGATGTACATTCTAATTAGGTGTCAGGTACATGTTTCTCCATTTATCTTAGTCCATTGCTCAATTCTCCTAGACATTGGGTGGTGAACTCAGGAGCTACCATCTATATCTGCTTCAATTATTCAGCATTTAACACAACGAAACCAGCACATAATTCTTTTGTTATATTGCCAAACAATATAAGAATTCCTGTAAAGTTCATTGGTACAGTTAAAATTGCTACTAATCTGATTCTTCAAGATCTGTTATATGTCCCATAATTCAAGTTCAATATGTTATCGGGTCAAATTTCTCACTAATTCATGTGTTATCCAGGACCTACACAGCTTGAAGATGACTGACAAGGGTAAAAAAGTTGTTGATTTGTACATATTGAGTGCTAACTGATCTGATCTACTACAAAGTAACTGCATTAAGTCATTTTAAAATACTTGTATTTCAGTTTCTTCAGCTGTAAATAATGTGAGTGCTCACACTTGGCATCACATACTTGGCCATTTATCTTTTCAGAAGTTAGACATGTTAAGAGAACAATTACGTTTGGCTTGTAATAGACACAAAAACTATAATTCATTGCCTTGTGAGATATGACCTTTAGCAAAACAGAGGGGACTTTCTTTTACATCCAACAATCACATGTCTTCTAATGCATTTAACTTGGTTTATTGTGAAACTTGGGGACCTTACCATGTTCCAACACATTATGGACACAGATATTTTTTGACATTGGTGGATGATTGTACACGGTCCACATGGGTTTATCTCATGAAACATAAGTCAAATGTTCATTTTATCATTCCTAAGTTCTTTATGATGATTGAAACACAATTTCATATAATGATCAAGAAAATCAGGCTAGACAATGCACCTGAGTTACAGTTTGCTGAGTTTTTCAATTCCAAAGGAGTACTTCACCAATTTCTTGTATGGAGAGGCGTGGACAAAATTTAGTGCTATGATTATAGCATGCTTAGAGTATTTGGGAGTTTATGTTTTGCATCCACCTTACCTTCTTACAGATCAAAGTTTTATCCCAGAGCTAGAGCCTGCATATTTGTTGGTTATCTTCCTGGAATAAAGGGCTATAGATTGTATGATATCTTGTCTCGGTCCTTCATAATCTCCAGAGATGTCATCTTCCATAAACATATATTTCCATTTCACTCCATTCTTCATAATTCTCATAATATTCCCATATATTGTTTTATTACCTCATTTTGCTTTTTGTTCATGAAAATATATTTCGAATTAAAACCACCGCAAGTGTACGATTCGTTACAAGTAATAAAGTAGACTTTTTGAGTCTGAATATCGTTCCCACAATGATTGATTAGTTCTAATTCTAATTATTTTGAATTTAATTGAAACAAATAAAGGAAATTATTTGTGTTGATGAAATTATAAGTGAATTAATAACAAATATGGAAGTATGAATGAATGAATTAACTAAATGCAAATTGGATATGAATATGATTTGAGCTGTTTTCTAATATGTAATGTTCTAGGATCACAAGTTCCTAAGTAATAATCTTTTTAACCCTAGTTCTACACCTTGACACACGATTGCAATATTGACAAATTAATGCTTCTAAAATATTCAACAATCTCTCTCGAGCAATGCCAAACTTATTCTCATATATGACTCAACTATATTTCTATGATGGATGCAAATATAAGAGAATGCATGGGTTTTTATGAATACTTAAAGATTTACATAAGGCATAGTGGTATATTTATATCCCCTATCGGACCCTATGATGATTTATATATATAGAATTTATTTCCCTTTTCTCGAATATATGAAATAAATCACCAAACTCACACAATTATCGTGCACTATAATCATGGAGAAAATAAGATCATATAAATCATTCAAATATTCAAAACGTGTTTTTGATGTCAATAATGTAAAATTAAGAATTAAAAATCATAATACAAAGTTTATCGTTTCTTAGCACAAGTTAATCTACCCTAGCATGGTGGAGAGAAGAAAATTTGAAAAATAGATGAAGAACGACATCACCCTGATTAATTTTCAATTGAATCTTCGTGTTTTTGGAGTTGACCTTCACGTTCTTGCCTCTTTTCTCTATGAAAATCTTGATAAAAACTCTTCCTCTTTTTTGGACGGTCTTAGGGTTTTAAAATACTTTACAAGATTCGTTTCCATAAGAGTTGTAATCAAATTAGGAAACCAGAATTTTTTCCCGAAATGGCTTGGGAGCCCTCCTAGTACAAAATAGGGCGATCGTCTAGGCTTAATTTTTTGCTTCTGTTGGTTGTTTTGAAGGTTGGGTAACCGTCCACAAATATAATTGGGCAACCTTGGAAGGCTGTCCAGGCTAAATTTTTGCCACTTTTCTTTTCCGCCATTTTCTTCATTCTTTTCATCTTTGTCCTCCACGTCAAATTACTTCAATTTTAGTACTTCAACTTTTACTCAAATGCATATTAGTCCCCAAACTTCCATCAATTGACCGATTTATCATTCTTTCTTTTCCAATTGCTTAGAAACATGTCCAAAACTGAAAGAACATAAAAATACCTTAAGTTCAGTAAAATGGAATAATAAAACGACACAAAAAGTTAGTAAAATGACCCCGAATAAGTGCACAAAAATGCACTTATCAAACACCCCCAAACTAAAACTTTTTTTCGTCCACAAACAAAACTAAAACTTAATTACATGTAAAACATGGTTTAACGACCTGTCGTTTCTTAGGATTGGACTTAGTATTAAACAAAATGAACAACTACAACAGTGCAAAATCAAATCTATTTCCACATGTTACGTGCATAATTTGACGTGTATGTGTGTGAAAACTCATGCTAACATATTAAGATCACGATTAGCTCAACACATGACCCAAAGTAGTCAAATATTTCTTTACTTCGCTCGAGAGATGCGCACACCCTCAAACTTATTCTTTTAACTCAATTACCCCGGAATGTGCTCTAAAGTTGAACTCATTTACATCTACTCCTTACTCTCTCTTAGTTCGGATGTATCGGATTATTACAAGTTTACCCTTTAACAAGTAGAAATTCTCCTATTTTTTTTATTACTTCAACATCTAAGATTAAACTAAGTTACTCGCCTTGTATTAGAGATATAGTTCTATTGACCGAATGTTTGATGCTTAATCAATGCAATTCATACATATATGTATGAATATTATTCATCAATATTTTTTTGCTTTATCTATTTTCGTAATATCTTCTCATTTGCTTTCTATATAACCTTTTAACGAGTTTTAGGTCGATGACTCCCAAGTCAGATGACCATATGACACCAGGTTTTAAACCTTTGCAGACTTAATCATTCGAGTTATACAAGCTCGAAAAGATGTTTTTATTTACTCAAATATTAGTGCAATGCCCATTTTCTTTTAGATATTCAGTTTCTAAAACTAACCTCTAACTTAAAACTTTCACCTCGTTTTCATCCCATTGGTTTAAGATAATCCACACAAGAAACATCATGTACAGAATCCCTACTCATCACAATGTTCCCTTGCAACAGTTCAAATCTCCAAACTATTCTAGAAATTGGTCAGGTATAGTATAAAAGAGGTTATTCGGGTTTATTCACTATGTTAAACTATTTCTAAGTAATGAATCAAATCACCAACCAAATATGTCACATGAGTATTGTGCAATAAAAATGTCAAGTTTAGCATAAACAAGATTTGACTAATCTAATAGTGCACTATTTTCACCATTCACAGTTAATACATAGTCTAATATTCACATCATGGTTGGCAAAGTTATCAAACCCACACAAGCACACAAAATTATAAATTAATACTTGAAAATAAACAACTAAAAATTGAAAGTAACTAATAAAAAATTGCACAAAAGAATTTTTTTTTTACACAAACACTGTATTAACATGATGAATGAAATATTCTCACCCCAAACTGATATAGAACATTGTCCTCAATGTGTAAAGAATGACAAAATGCAACTTAACCGCACATAACACTAATGATAATTTCACAAAAAATAAAAAACAAGAGGCTAGGGAAACTTCCATGACCAATGTAGATGTGATTTTGAAGATGATGGAGTAAAAGAAGTGTGGACCATGCATAGACTCCATGTACCCTTTAAAGACGATGAATAACCAAATTTAAGAAAATTTATATAAAAAAAAAAACTAAAAAAAAAGAAATTCATAATCGGATGCATAAAATAAAATAGATAAAAAAGAAGAATTGTTGGGTTGCCTCCCAACCAGTGCTAAGTTATAGTCTATAGCTCGACTTTACTTTGGTCAGCTTATGGTGGTTCAAATCGAAGGATTTCACCAGTGCACTCCCTGCAATTTCCAGCTTTGCATCATCTTTTAGCTTTCCAAACTTTGAATTCTCCGTTCTCGTCTCTACCAAGAAATCCTCCAAATTTCAATTTTCTCTTCTGACAATTTTGTTGAGGGATATGTCATCTTCAGTGATACATTGACACTCGTCAAGGGCATATGGTTGTTTGGGTATATTATTTAATTTAAACACTTCTTGCTCTTCATCGACCCTCAAAATTAGCTCTCATTTCTACATATCAATCAAGGTTCGACATGTTATTAGAAATGGTCTCCCCAAAATTATTGGAATGTTTATGTTTTCTTCTATGTCTAGAATAAAGAAGTCCGCTGGGAAGATGAATTTCTTAATCAGCACATCCTCTATAATCCATCGTGGTTGGGTAAGTGATCGATCAACCAGTTGTAAAGTTACCATTGTTGCTTTAGCATCTCCCAAACCGAGTTTCCTGAAATTAGACAGTGGCATCAAGTTAATAGTAGCACAAGTATCACATAAAGCATTAAATGTACCAGCGTTACCAATTGAGACAAGTAAAGTGAAACTCTCTAGATCTTTGAGCTTGTGAGGCAATTTCGTTTATTTCCTTGCATTGCTCTCCTCCGTCAATGCCACAATTTCAAATTCTGGAAGTTTTTTCTTCTTTGATATCATGTCCTTCAAAAGCTTTGCATAACTTGAAATTTGTTGTAGTGCATCTATGAACATGATATTAATGTGGAGTTTCCTTAGCATATCCAAAAACTTCTCAAAGTGCTGGTCAAGCTGGTGTCTTTTCAACCTTTGTGGGAATGGAATAGGAGGCTCGTAAGGTTTGATAGGAACGACTGCCTTAACCCGTGGTGTATCTGAACTATCTTTAGTAGATGTCTCTATTGTTTGTTCAATCTGTTCCACTTGCTCCTCATCTGAAGAAAGTATTGTCTCCTTACTCGCACTCGACTTCTTGATATGTATTTTCGATAGTTGCACTCCACTCCTAGTGGTGATTACTTGCACAGATGGACCCTTAACTATTTTATTTTCCAAAAGACTTATTGCCATTACCCACTCCTTGAGACTAATCTCAGTATTGTTTGGCAGGGTACCTAGTGCTCTGTTGTCACTAAAAGAGTTAACTGTCCCATCTGTGTCCCCAGATTCTTAATAGCAGTACCCTGATTTTGGAAATTCATTTATGTCTTTCTCATGAACTGGTTAGTTGTTTCCATGTATTTATCCGTCTTTTCCATGAGTTCTGCAAACATCTCCTCCAACTGTAGTTTCTTCTCCTGCTGAAATTGATCATGCTGCCTATTCTGATTTTGATTAGTCCACGAGAAATTTGGGTGTTTTCTCCAACCTGGATTGTAAGTATCTGAATGTGGATTATTTTGTTGATGTTATCCCCATTGTGCAAAATCCACTTGTTTCATGCCTTGTGCTAGAATAGGACAATTTTCTGTGTTATAATCTACTCCACACTCCTCACAACTTAACTTTTTAGCTTGTGCAACGTTAGCTATTTGTGATATGCTCTCCACATTATGAAATAATGAGTCTATCTTTGCAGATAAGGCTGAGTAGGTGTCAACCTCGTAGACTCCGGCTGATTTCTTTGTACCTACACGCTCAGAGGACCACATAGCTGAAGTGTTAGACATTATCTCAAACAATTCCCATGCTCCATCAATAGTTCTTGTGATTATAGAGCCATTTGATGATGAATCCACCGTGCCTTTGAAAGAAGGAAGCAGCCCTGTATAGAAAAATATGATCTGCGTCTTTCTGTTGAACCCATGTTGAGGACATTTCCTTAGCATGTTTTTAAACCTATTCCAATCCTCATCAAAAGGCTCAGATTCACCTATTCCTTTGCGTTGGCTGAGACTGCAGGATTCCTCATTGGTTCAATCTGCTGATTTGCTATTGATATCTTTTCTTGGTTGTTATGTTGTGCTGCTCTAGCTTTCCTTTGCCTAAAGGTCTGTTCAATCTCCAAATTGCCTTGAAGAAGTTTACCATCCAACGATCTTCACATACAAGACCTGAAAATGAATGAAGGGTAGCTCTTAAATAAATTACTAAAAATAAAAATTAATGACTAAAACAAAAATAAGTAAAGGTAAAACTAATGTTCGAATTAGTGTCAAGATAAATAAAATTAAACTAAATTCAATCCCGGTAGCGGCGTCAAAAACTTGTTCATGAAAATATATTTCGAATTAAAATCACCGTAAGTGTACGGTTCGTTACAAGTAATAAAGTAGACTTTTTTAGTCCGAATATCGTTCCCACAAGGATTGATTAGTTCTAATTCTAATTATTTTGACTTTAATTAAAACAAATAAAAGAAATTATTTGTGTTGATGAAATTATAAGTGAATTAATGACAAATATGTAAGTATGAATGAATGAATTAACTAAATGCAAATTGGATATGAATATGATTTGAGCTGTTTTCTAATATGTAATGTGCTATGATCACGAGTTCCTAAGTAATAATCTTTTTAACACTAGTTCTACACCTTGACACACGATTGCAATATTGACAAATCGGTGCTTCTAAAATATTCAACAATCTCTCTCGAGCAATGTCAAACATATTCTCATATATGACTCAACTATATTTCTATGATGGATGCAAATATGAGAGAATGCATGAGTTTTTATAAACACTCAAATATTTACATAAGGCATAGCGATATATTTATATCCCCTATCAGACCCTATGATGATTTATGTATATAAAATTTATTTCCCTTCTCTCGAATATATGAAATAAATCGTCAAACTCACACAATTATCGTGCACTATAATCATGGAGAAAATAAGATCATATAAATTATTTAAATATTCAAAACGTTTTTTATGTCAAGAATGTAAAACTAAAAATTAAAAATCATAATACAAAGTTTATCGTTCCTTAGCACCAATTAATTTAGCCTAGCATGGTGGAGAGAAGAAAATCTGAAAAATAGATGAAAAACGACATCACCTCGATTAATCTTCAATTGAATTTTCGTGTTCGTGGAGTTGATCTTTACGTTATTGCCTCTTTTCTCTATGAAAACTTGATAAAAACTCTCCCTCTTTTTTGGACGGCCCTAGGGTTTTAAAATACCCCACAAGATTCGTTTCCATAAGAGTTGTAATCAAATTAGGAAATCGGAATTTTTTCCCAAAATGGCTTGGGAGCCCTCCCAGTACAAAATGGGGCGGTTGTCCAGGATTAATATTTTGCTTCTATTGGTTGTTTTGAAGGTTGGGCAACCGTCTACAAATATAACTGGGCAACTTTGGTTCCCCAAGCTAAATTTTTGCCACTTTTCTTTTCCGTCCTTTTCTTTATTCTTTCTTTCATCTTGGTCCTTCACATCAAATTACTTTAATTTTAGTACTTCAACTTTTACTCAAATGCATATTAATCCCCAAACTTCCATCGATTGGCCGATTTATCATTCTTTCTTTTCCAATTACTTAGAAACATGTCCAAAGCTGAAAGAAGAAAAAATTAACTCAAGTTCAGTAAAATGCAATAATAAAACGACACAAAAGGTTAGTAAAATGGCCTCGAATAAGTGCACAAAAATGCACTTATCGCTTTTGATATTACAAATTGTCTCTCTTCCAACATACCATCCCCTGAAATCTCAAATGATAACGGAAATCACTCTTTTGGCCTGCCATCTATTCTATCTTCCATAAATAACCGGTCAACGTTTCTTACTGCTATTAGAAAATCATCTAGAGTAAATAATCTCCCTTCTTGTCTTAGTGATTTTCATTGTAATCCGTTAACAAATTCTCAATAGGTTCCAAATGAGTCCCCTTATCCTATTTCCAAGTATGTTTCATATGAGTTTTTTTTTCTACTCCATACCGTAACTTCCTCTTATCCGTGTTATCGCATTTTGAATCACAATTTTACCAACAAGCAGTGAAGTTTGATCATTGGAGAGATACTATGGTAATTGAATGCTATGGAAATGAATCACACTTGGTCTATCACAACACTGCCTAAGGGTAAGCATTCTATAGGCTGCAAATGAGTCTATAAAATCAAGTACAAATCAGATGGTAGTATAGATAGATACAATGCTAGTTTGATTGCAAAGGGGTACACTCAACAAGGAAGGGTTGGATTTTATTGACACATTCTCTCTCGTTGCTAAATTGGTCACTGTCAAAGTTCTTCTAGCTATTGGAGCAATAAATAAATGGCACATTACACAACTTGATGTGAATAATGCATTTCTTAATGGTGATCTTTTTGAAGAAATTTAAATGAACCTCTCTTTAGGATATAATAAACCATTTGGTCTTGGGAATCAGGGGAGCAGTTGGTGTGCAAACTCCACAAATCAATTTATGGTCTTAAACAAGCTTCAAGACAATGGTTCTCAAAATTCTCAAGTATTCTTATTGATCATGGATTTAGTCAATCAAAATCAGACTATTCTTTGTTCATAAAAGGATCTGGTAGCAATTTTATAGCCCTTCTAGTTTATGTTGATGACATAGTTATCACATGGCAAGATCAACAAGTCATTGATTCCTTAAAGGCATTCTTACACAATCACTTTAAGCTCAAGGACCTCTAAAGTACATCCTTAGTTTGGAAATTTTCAGATCACAGATAAGTATCTTCTTGTCTCAACGTAATTACACTTTTCAACTGCTTGAAGATATTGGGTTCCTAGCTTATAAGCTTGCTACATTGCCTATGGATCCTAGGCTTCGTCTTAGCTCTCTTCAGGGAGAACTGTTTATTGGTGCTTCAATGTATAGAAGAATAGTAGGTCGTTTATTATATCTCACCATATCTCTCCCAGATATTACATATGCAGTTCACAAGCTTGGTCAATTTGTGTCTCAACCCCAACAAACTCACCTTAATGCTGTTCATCGTCTCCTAAAATATATCAAGGTTACTCCAGATCAAAGCATCATATTCTCTGCATAATCTTCTTTACATCTTTGAGCATTCTCTGATGCAGACTGGGGATCCTACCTTGATTCAAGAAAATCTGTCATAGGCTTTTTTATCTTTATCGGAGATTCATTGGTCTCATGGAAGACTAAGAACAAAGCACCTTATTTAGGTCTTCAGCTGAAGCAGAGTATCATGCATTAGCTTCCACAGCAAGTGAACTTGTCTGGATCAATCAGCTGCTTCGTGATTTTCAGATTTCCACATATGCTCCTGCATTGATCTTTTGTGATAATCAAGCAACAATTCATATTGCATCTATCCCGATCTTTCATGAACGTACTAAGCACGTCGAAATATATTGTCATTTTGTTCGAGATAAAATCAATGATGGGTTTATCAAATTGTTACCAGTTAGATCCAACCATCAGTTAGCGAATATTTTTACTAAATCTTTATGGCTACTTCGTTGATTCCTTTAATGTCCAAGATGGGAGTTATCAACCTCCATGTTCCATCTTGAGGGGGAGTAACAGAAAATGCAAGCAACATGTAGCAGCAACAACTTGATGAAGACCAGCTGGAATTAGTTAATGTAGTTAGTATAGTATTGGTTATTAAGCTGTCAATGCTTACGTGTCAAACTTAGATTGATTGTATAGTTAAAAGTTAGTTAGAGTTAGTTCAACCACTTGTATTTATATACAACAATATACGATTCTCAAGGGTAATATACAATTTTCAATTCCCTTCATTCATTTCAGTTTGTCCAATAATGGATAATATTTGTTAAAAGACAAGTGTAGAATTTTTCCTCTAAATGTTAGCAGGGCTTTCCCCCCTTTTAGGGGTTTTTTTTGTGCGTGTTCAGAAGCCAATTTGTGTTAGAGAAAGAGATATTAAGATTTCAACGTATTTCAATAGGAAATTGCTTCTTGATTGGAAATATTCTTTTAATTTCTAAGAGGTTCAACTCTAGATACTTTTTCAATCCGAGTCCCTTTTAGGAGAAATAATTTTTTAATCTTTAGGATTTAAGAGCGAAAGTGAAGATCTTTTTCAGTGTGCAACGATCTATTTTTAGGTGATTTACGTGGGTTTATTAATTATTTCGTGAGTTTATTGAGAAGAGTGCAAAACAGCGTGATTTTCTCCTCTTACCTATTGTATTTATGTGATGATTTGACGCCTAAATGTACTAAGTACCCTTATATTCTGATTAAGGATGCAAATGGATGAAAATAGTGGAGATTTGGGGAAATAAATGAAAAATGACCAAAGTGAAAGAAAATGAAAGTTCAGGGATCAAATCAAAAATATCCAAAAGACGACTCGGAGGGAAAACAAAGATATGAAGATTGGAGAGTGTTAGGAATCAATTGGATGAGGAAAAAAGCCAAATTGATGAAATATAGTCAAAGTATTATCACGCATTAACTCTCAGCTGAAAAAGTTTTGCTTCAGATTTTTAGTCTCAATTTGAGACCCATTTTTGGCATAGGAAATGTTCGAATTGGAAAAATTATATTTTTAGAAGATTTGTATCATTTTGAGTCAGCTTTCCAATGCAGCTTTAGTCGCCTTAATCGAATATCGGGAGAGAAAGATATGATCAAAATACTTAAAATTGTCCGGTGAAAAATTATAAAGCTATGCGATGACATAGCTTCAACTTCAATGCGGTCATGAGTGTGGCTTCAGAGATTCTCATGGCTGAGCTCAATTGTTCTATGTGACTGCAAGCACTTATTCTATGTGGTCGCATAGAGTATATTCGAGACACAATTTTCTAGTTTCCTTCTACGGTTCAAATACTTATGGAAACAAATTCTTTCACACTTTTAAGCCCTAATACAGTCCAAAACGAGGTGAACACCTCAATACACAACTTTTCTCTCCTTGTTGCTCAAGAAACTCCATAAAGAACTAAAACTCTTTGTGAAATTAGGGTGGAACTTATTGGATTCGATGATTTTACATCTTTTATTCATGTAATCTGGTCTTTATTTGTTGAATACTTTTAAAATTTAGACTTTCTTCTCACAAACTTATCGTGAAATCGGTTTAACTCTTATTAGATTTTTCATAGATTCAGTCATACTTTTTTCGTTGTTTAATCGAAATATTTTTTGAGTTTCAATTTCATGAATCTATGCTGAGATTGAACTTTTACTAAATTCTTCATAGATTTAATCACGCTCTTTCTATCGAATGATTGGACTAATTGTTGAAATTTAATCTCAATTATTTTATTGGTGTGATTCAATTTGAATATAATTTCAATAAAATTGTGCGAATGTATTATAGGAAGTCTAGATTTTAGAACTACTGTTGAATTAAATTGATTTGTAGTCCAATTAGGGTGCTGTGATGAAAACCTCTAATTGAGTTATTAGAATGAATAATTGATGTGAATGATACGATCCAAGTGAAGGAATTCCGATGCTTCACTGACTGCCTAAATTCATTGATTTTAATTTTACCATCTCAAGACATTGATGTTAATTTCATTCAAATACCAAATTCGATTATACATTTGAGAGAACAATTCAATCTTTTCGATCATTTGAGTAATTTTCTATCTCCCTGTGGAATCGACACACCAAAGCTGTGCTACAATACCGCGTTATTCTTTGGGTATAATTATTTATCTTGAAAGTCATGATTAAATCTCATTATAAATTTTAACATTTGCACGCAAGGTTGCACTAACTTTAATGTTGATTTTCTCAATTTTTGTACTAATGTTTTTGTCCAAGTTCGAGAACAAATTGAAGCCTCCTATCATGTTAACAATCAAGTGTTAAGAGTTCACTATATATATATACCTTTGCATAGTGAAGTCTCGACGGCCAAGGCACTTTTTTTATTCGACAAGCCTCAGTGACCGTATAAATATGCGTCCTATGACTTGTAGGCACGAAAAATGATCATTTTCAGATTGACATGGTCCTCAAACGACCGTGATTATTTAACTACATGACAATATACGTTCATCAAATTAGAGTTCTTGAACTTTTTTATTTTTATTCACTCTAACCTATGTTTCTGTTTTATTGTCGAATCTCACCGCTAGAAAATAGTATTCTAGTTAGTTTATATTAGTAAGTAAGAGTTAAATGTTTCAAAAATTACTCAACTTAATCATGATCAGGAGTGCTCACTAAACTATATCTTTTCATTTTCCATGCCACATTTCTAGTAATATCAATTTTCCCATCCTCCACTATCGTAAGTATGCTTTTAACTTTCTGACGCAGAACGGAAGTAACAAGATTTACTAGCGTAAATCTTGAAAATAAGAAAACTGGAATTTTCTAAGAACGAAATTTTATTCCAAATCAATAACGACGGAAAAACGTCCAAAAGCCTTTAAATAGGCATTACAAGAAACCCTAAAAACATAGAAAATGAAATCGTTCCAAAAATAACGAAAATCTAAAACGGGAAATACGAAAATTAATCATTCGGAGGGTCTAAACAAAGGAATTTGGCTGAAATCATGAGATCTCGGGTATGTCCCGAGTCCAACTTTTCGAGCCGTTTCCAATCAACCGGCCAAATTTCAGTCAATTCGCGACAAATGACAAAATTATCTTTGACGCGATTTTTCTTTGCCAATTTTCTGTCCAACACTTCCTCAAACTCCAAAACTAGTTGTCCTACATCACTTTCCATTTTGGATCTTTCTTAAAACTGCTCAATGTAACGATGAGTCAAGAACATATAGTTGCAGTATCTATTGTATTGGTCTCGCCTACACGTGTGCTAATGAAAATATGACTTCACTTGGACAGTGCCCTGCATTATCCAAACTAGATGCCCATATCGTCCAAGTGCATCCGCGTTTGCATATTCCATAGACTCTTCCCTCGTCATTGGCCTTAAACCTCAAATTATACCCATTTAAACGCTTTTTGAAACTATACGACATCCCTAAAGAGCTTATTAACCTCGAATTGTGGATTACTAATATATGCCTAAACCAAAACATTGAAAATCGATACCCAACGGCATCATTGGATGCACAATTAGATTGAAGCTCTTTAGAAGATGGATACTCCAAATTATCAAGCTCGTCATCGACTTTAAACTTCATGCTCAAGCATCCCCTCCGCTTCACATAGATTCAAACATAACTCAATCCTATCCATCACCTTATGTTCCTAGAAAATGTCATCCCCTTCAAAGTCCAACTCATTCCTAAAATCTACGAAATATGGGTCCTGGTTGGAGCCAGAGTATTGCCCATCCGTGGAATTTCTATCACTTCTAAACTTATTGAATTCCACGACTTTGTCATACTCTACAAATTGAAAATTTCAAGTTAAGGAAATAAGGAAATATGTAAATGACATAACTATGAAAATCTACAAAATTTGTCATACTGTGCAATAGTGTTAATGTCAAATTAGGTCCAAAAAATTCAATAGACAATCTCAAAAATTCAAACATGTTCTCATTTTTTGGTTTTTTTAAACATGTTTTGTATTTGAATGTAGTACAACATTTCATACCGAGATAACCACGGTATTTGGCATATTTTTAATGAACGTGAGCCTTCAATCCCAAAATTCGCAAGTCAAGTCGATGAATAAGATAATAAATTTTTAGAATTATGTATAGAGTGCTAACAAAAAAAAAAAAAATTTAATAAACACTGAAGTATTTTAAAGTTTAGGAACACTCAGAAATTGTAATATAAGTCAAAGCAATTTTGGAAACATTTAACCAAGGTAACTTTAAGCCTTTGTTTGAGCCCCATTTTTTAACAGTATTTTGACTCCATTTCAACTACAAATTTTTTAATAAAATAATATTACACCATCCAAACTTTCCATGACCACACATTTCTCATAAAATACACTATTCGAATTTTTTTCCTTTTTTTTTTTTTTTTTTGGGGAGGGGGTGGGGGGTTCAAACAGCCCTATATATTAAATATAAATAATAAACATTACCCTTTCTTCCCTCAGCGGATGGTGGTGAGGTCAGACTGGTTTTATCTTCGAAGTTTCGCCCGCGCCCCCTTTAATCACCAAGCAAAGAAATTTCTGTGAAGAGCAAAAAAAATCAAAATCAGCAAACAAAATTACTCATATGACTCAATGGCTATTTTGAAGCCAAGTAACTCTCTCAAAAGAATGGCTTCACGTTTTATCTCTTACTCGGCTTCCATTCACCCTTTTCACTCTCATTATCAGCAAAGCCTCGCCCTTCCGTCTTCTTTTTCACTTTCCCGCCCGTCTCTTCTCCTCTACTCCAGGTATTTTGTTTTGGATAGAGTATATATGTGGGTATACATTTGAAGGTTTTGTAATTTAAGTAACTTTCTTGAATGGGTAATATGTAAAAATAATGGAGGAATTAGATTATAGTCTGCTTTCCAGTGTGTTTCAAGAACAAAATTTTCACTAATGGGTATTTGGGAAAATGTCGGAAAAAATGCAAAAAATCTCATATTAACTGTTACAATCATGCTACATGTACATCCTCTTTTTAGTCATTATTTACATTGTGTCATGTGGCAAAATATCATTGGACAGTTTAAAAAAAAAAAAAACACTTTCTACCCACAATTTTTTTGAAAACAAAGGGAATTTCAAAAATCATATAAGGGATGGAGTGAACATTTAGCATTATCGTAACGATTATAAGCATATGCGGGTATGTGTGTTTCTGTCGCTTGTGAAGCATTAAATGGAAATTTTCATTTGCGGGTGTCTGGGAATATGCTGGAAAGGAAATGTGTAATTATTAAGCTATTTTGTGTATGCACCACATATATATGAATATACTAGTTTGTATATATGTATCATGTATGTGTTTAGCATTTGAAGTAGTTTTCTCTATCTCTGTGCTTGTATTTCATTGTGCTTTGTCTAAAATTTCATAAATGGTTCCCGGGAAAAGGATAGAAATTAGTTTATGTGAAATATACTAGGATTTCAGTTGGGTTTAAAGTGTTCAAGTGCCAATGACAGCACTTTGAAGCAAAAGATACTTGCAATCTATTTTACGAGAGCAATTAATTTAATAGCATAACTCGTCAACATGATTCTGCAGCAAAAAGAATTTTAGTTTGGTTGGCTACTTTGCTAGTTATTTTTTATTCAATTTTTCAGTAAACTAACAAGGTTTGCAGAAACCTACCAATGTAATGGCTTTGTTATCTAAGTCTAGAGAAAATATTAGACTATTTATCTTACATCAGTTGCAAGAACTTTATGAGATTATTTGTGTTATTAAAAAATCCAAGTTTAACTAGGTGACAAGATAGAGCTTTTTGGTGTTTTCCTTATTTACCAGTATTCTAGTCTAAATGAACCACTTGCAAATGTTTAATGAGCAAGTGTTTGGTGGTTAAAGAAGTTCCTTTTTCCAATATTTGATACCGTAGGTGTTTAATTTTGTTGGTTTCAGGGCAAGTTATAGGTTGAGAAGGGTTTCAAATGGGTTTTTAATGCGAAATGCTGTGTGTACAAGGGCATTCATGTCATCAAGAACAGCAACAGAGGCTCTTTACGAAAGTAAGGGCTCTAAAGAATATGGCTCTGAGCAGATTCAGGTGAACTATTGGCCTTGGTTAAAAATTAAAACGCAGTTACCCTCTTGATCTGTATTTACTGTTTAAACTTTGAAGTTTCTCTTCACACCAACATTTTTCAGTACAATCTTCTTTTAGGTATTGGAAGGTTTAGACCCAGTGAGAAAAAGACCAGGCATGTACATTGGAAGCACTGGACCCCGTGGACTGCACCATCTGGTGTGCCTTTCTTCATTAGGCTGGTTAATGCAAGTTCTTATTACGGAAAAAAAAAATTGATTCTTTGTCTGTTGATTGCGCATATTTTAGGTTTATGAAATCTTGGATAATGCCATCGATGAGGCACAAGCAGGATTCGCTTCCAAGGTTGATGTAGTTCTACTTGCAGATAATTCAGTGAGCATCACTGACAATGGTCGTGGGGTATGAGTTGCCTTCTCATGTTGACATGTGGAACTTCTACTTTTTATTGGTTATATGTAGTAAAATCATTTTTCAAGATTATTTAACATACTCATTAAATGGTTTTCTTGGTGTGGGGGCACAACGACCCTTGAAGTTTGAAGTATTTAGTGTATATTTTGAAATGCAATTTTGTTTTGTTTTTCATGCAAAATACTGCCATCATTTGGGACATTGTGAAATTTTCCATATTTCTTTTACAATTTTATTCACGTAAGGTAAAGTGCGTTGCATGTGTTAAATCATAGAGATGCTTATTATATGTTGTGGTCTCTTGCGGTTTAAAATCCTCTCTAGTGTTGAAGTACTAGCTTCATTTTTTCACCGCATGTTCTTCGTTGTAGGGATTTGTACATTTCCACACATGGACATACAAAATCATTTCTGACAGTTGAAGCATATAGCATAAACAGATAATGCACTATCATTTTGTTTCTTATGCAAAATAATCGACTATTGTTGTTCCTTCAGAGCACTTCGTAAAATAGTCTATCATTTTCTGCATTTTTTTGCATTTTTTGCTACATCTGAGATGATGCAATAAGACTCTTTTAACAATGTGTACATGTTGAAGCGTTTATGTAATTCATTGTTAATGCTGAGTTTTCTAATTCCTCATTGGGAAATAATAATATTCTCTGCAATGTTCGGAGTACTACCCCTTTCTGTTTGTGGTGTGGAACGCTGTAGTGTTTTAAACTTTCTCAAATCGCAATGCATGAAGATACAATTTGTATGATAAAAAGTTCCATTTATTGGTGTCATTTGCCTATAACTCCTAATGAAACCAACATGTCCTTAGTGAAGCCAGCTGCTTTCTACCTGCTTATAAACATCTTCTGTATTCTGTATAATTCAGTACATGGAAACAAATACTCTGCATATCAAATTTCTTTAATTTCTTTAGATTGAGCAATTTCTTGTTTTAGTTTATCCTTTATAATACGCATGATGAAATACGACATGAATGAGTGCCATTTGTACCAACTTGTGTCTGTTCCTGGAACTGTGTGTGCTCACATGCTTGCTTGTGCACTGCAGATCCCAACCGACTTGCATCCAGCGACAAAAAAGTCTGCTTTAGAGACTGTCTTGACGGTACTTTTCTTATGTTAATTATCTTTTCTGAAATTCCTGAATAAGGTCAACTATGGAGATTAGGTAAATAGGATAAAATTATATGTTAATGACGGTCAATATGGAGATTAGGTGAATAGGATAAAATTTTAACCTTGCCTCCTGGAGAGAAATTGAATATATCAATGGTGTTGTATACAATATTGCTCAGTGTGTATTCATCTTTAACTTTGTTGATAACACATTTGGAAGGATGGAATAAGAAATCGGAAAGAGCATGTTGCAAGATGTTCTATTTGCATGTACTAAACCGAATATACAAAAATTAGAATAGAAGATTCTGTTTCTCTTTTACCTTGGGGTGGAGTTGGGTTGTGTTTTATTTTTGCCTCTTGAGCAACGTCATTTTAAAAAGAAGGGGATTGTGAAGATTTAGTTGGAACTCAATGTCCTTTTCCTTCTCTTTCCATTTCGCCTAAAGTAAAATTTCTTCATAATCAACTAAACAAGCAGAGGGAGCAATATCCTTTTTTCCTCTCTTAGTACCTCTACCTCTCCTTCCTCGGCATGCCTGGATGAAGTGAAGAATGGAAGAACTCTATTGTTGGAAATCTTTATATCCATGTCCTTGTTCGGGGACACAGGTGTTTGACACTTGTCTCACATGTGCACATTTATGGAAGATAATGCTTTTGTTAACGTGTCAGCTTAGTATTCAGTGTAATTTATTTTCTCTAGGCAATATTGAAATATCATTCTCTTCGTGAATATAACAAATAATGTATGTTACAGGTTTTGCATGCTGGTGGAAAGTTTGGTGGTTCAAGTAGTGGTTATAGTGTTTCAGGTGGATTACATGGTGTGGGATTATCTGTTGTCAATGCATTGTCAGAGGTACTCTGTGCCCAGACCTCGCAACACTTTCTTCCTACACGTACTTTGAGCATTTTCAAGATTTGTGCCAAACTTTGTCGTCTTCTTATTGGCAGGCACTTGAAATCACTGTTTGGCGTGATGGTAAAGAATACCATCAGAAATATTCTCGTGGAAGGCCTGTGACAGATTTAATCCGTCACAAGCTTCCAGCTGATTTTAAGGGTCGTCAAGGTACTTGTGTCCGCTTCTGGCCTGATAAAGAAGGTAGGTCTTCTGTCTCAAAGCTTCCATTGGTTTGTGAAGACCAAATACCAATTGCACAACAATCCTGCATTATTTTCAATATTTACATCTATCTTTGACTGCAAGTTTTTATTCAGTATTCACAACTGCGATTGAGTTTGACTACAACACAATATCTGGGCGAATCAGGGAGCTTGCTTTCCTCAATCCCGAGGTTGGTCAACTGCAGTATTTTTTCATTGTAATGTATCATTGAACATTTTAAGCCAAGTCCTTCATAAGGAGTGAAATTTTTTCTCTGATTCCTTTTATTTTCCTGAGGATTTTATGGTTCCAAGCAGCAAAAAGGAAGGAAGAGACTTGTCATCCTGAATGTCATCTGTTTGTTCATACACATTCTATTATACTGAACATGACTGGTAACTGTTCATTTCTCAACCTGCAGGTTACAATCACGCTCAAGAAGGAGGATACAGACCCAGAGAAGAGCTTGTATAATGAGTATTGCTATGCTGGAGGACTAATTGAATATGTTAAATGGTTAAATGCTGATAAGGTGTGCTAGATGTTTTCACTTTTCTCAATCAGTAGGTTTTGTTTCACCTTGTGTTTTTTCCTGTTTTCTCTATGGTTGTGAACAATTTACACAATCTTAGGCTCAAATGAATAGAGTGCATGACATGCTTGTACAACTGGTTAGAATGGGGGGGGGGGGGGGGGGGGGGGGTTCTGGTAGACCAAAACTAATATGACATGTTTTGGTTGTTAAGGATCTATTGCTTTAGATCTTCCAGATGTAGCAATGAACAGAGAGGGAACAGAGAGGAAGTTTGTGTGTTATAAACCCAGCCGTATGGTGGAGAAACCTTCAATCTCTTCATATCAGGCAAATTGGGATGACTCTTCCATATGTTCCATAGCAAATTAACTTTCTCTGTGTATAGAAAAGTTCACCAAATTCTCAATTATTGTGATTACATACAACGGGCAATCCTTTAATTGTCTATTTTCTAATTATATTTTAAAGTTTTTGCTATGATTATTTAATGCTTAAATATTTACTTTCTGTTGATTGTGATTCAGCTCTGCTGAATAGTGACTGACAGTTCTTTGGTCCAGAAACCTCTTCATGATGTTTTGGGATTTAGGAAAGAAGCCAATGAAGTCACAATTGATGTCGCTCTTCAATGGTAGACACATGACCTCTGTTCCTACTTTCTTATTTCCTTTCCTTGTTTGATTTGTAGACTCATTTCTAAGATCAAGATTTTTAATATTTCTTGAAGGCCCAAGAATTAAACAGAAAATATAATAACGTGAACATGTTAGATTTTGAAGTTATTTACTTGTGTTCAATTTAGTTATGTAGGATGTCTGTAACATGACCAGAACAGAAAGTTAAGTTGGCATAGTTGATCCTTATGCAGGTCTTCAGATGCGTATTCAGATACAATGCTAGGGTATGCTAACAGCATACGCACAATTGATGGTGGAACTCACATTGATGGTGTGAAGGCTTCATTAACGAGAACAATCAACAACCTTGCGAAAAAATCAAAGGTCATTAAGGTACAAAGAGTTGGACATATTTCTTTTCTTCTGACCTTTTCTATGTCCATAAGTGGCATTTTTGCCCTGTTCTTATCATGATTACTTCTTCTGTAGAAGTAATCTATTCATGCTCCTATAGTAGGGAAAAATTTGTCTTAAGCCATGTTCATAGACATATTTATTAGAATTAATAAAGGTCAATCTCATAGATAAAAAGTTGTTTCCTTCTTTAAGGAAAAGGACATTAATTTAAGCGGCGAACACGTAAGAGAGGGACTGACTTGCGTGATCTCTGTCAAAGTTCCCAACCCAGAATTTGAAGGACAAACAAAGGTAATTTTATCAAATTACCAGAGTAGTCTTATAGTCAGGTTTTATACTTGTTAAGTGCTTACGATAAAGCTATTTTTTGCATCATATATGTTCATGAAATATTTATTTTATAATTTTTATTTCAATTTTGACAGACAAGGTTGGGAAACCCAGAGGTGAGGAAGATTGTTGATCAATCGGTACAAGAATATCTGACTGAGTATTTGGAGTTGCATCCAGATGTATTGGATGCAATTCTTTCCAAGTCCCTTAATGCTCTCAAGGTACCTCGCTGTTACCTACTGACATTTGATCAGTTGTATTGATATTGTTATATTAATTTGCTAGCATCAGAACTTTAAGATTCCATGATGCATTTATCTATTTTTGAATTTCCTGATATGATTCACATTTATTCTTGCATCTTTAGGCAGCTTTAGCAGCAAAGAGGGCAAGGGAGTTGGTGAGGCAAAAAGGTGTTCTGAAATCATCATCCCTTCCCGGAAAGCTTGCTGATTGTTCAGCTACAAATCCTGAAGAATCCGGTACGATGAGTTTTTCTTTTCAAAACTAATTAGCAATGAAACTTAAGCCTCAGTTCGTGTAAAATTAAAAGTTACTAAAAAGTTACCTTTTCTACTCAGCTAAAGTCAAACATTAATTTCAACAACACATTCACAACTACTACTCATTTATTAATCACAAATTACCCAAATACTATTTACTAATAATTTTACCCGAAGACTTACTAAGGCATGTGTACTTGAGGAAACTTTACCTCAGCTGAAAATGTCCTGTATGCTTTCTAATTTCTCTCTTCACCACCATCCCTCTTTCCATTCTTTTCGCGAGGACTCCAGGAAAACGGTATTCTCCTAATAACATTAGAAAAATCATGCCTATTGTTTATGAAACCGTTTTAGGTTTAATTTAACATCCACCAATACTGCCAATGGTAATGGGGTCCTCAAGGAGGAAAGAAACCCTGCATGTACAAGCAAAGCGCAAATGATACGTACTGAGCATATTATATGTCCAAGTATTGTGTCTGTATTTTAGAGAACGTTTCTTTTTAGCATATTAAAATGCTAAAGCAAACATCATATCCTCTCAACAATTTTCAGAGATCTTTATAGTGGAGGGAGATTCAGCTGGTGGAAGTGCTAAGCAAGGTCGAGATCGACGCTTTCAGGTGACGGTTCTGGGCTCTGGCGTATAAGTTTTTGTTACTTTCAGTCCATATACTCTGGTTGCAACTTTTTATTTGTTTAGGTTTGCACAGTAAAAAATAATGACAACGAAAATGGTTGAAGCATTCAAACCTTGGATAACTAATTTCTTTCTTAGTCCTTTTTTATGTTGGTTAATATCATTCTTTGCAGGCCATTCTTCCCTTAAGGGGTAAAATTTTGAACATTGAAAGAAAGGATGAAGCAGCCATGTATAAAAATGAGGAGATTCAGAATCTTATTCTTGGTCTAGGGCTTGGGGTGAAGGTGATTTTCTTACATTTATTTTTATCTGTTTTTGTGTGTATATTTTTGCTGGTTGACCACTTAAGCATTTGCTTTCTGGTAATCCTCAGGGGGAGGATTTTAGGAAGGAAGCTCTTCGTTACCACAAAATCATAATATTAACTGATGCTGATGTGGATGGTGCACACATACGAACGTTGTTGTTGACCTTTTTCTTTAGATATCAGGTATGTATTGAAAGACAGAAAATCTTATGCACGATGTCTTAATATGAAACCAAAATAAGATCTCCAGTTGAAATGTGAAGTGCTTGATTGTGAAATTATATCTCTTTGAGTTTACATCTGCAAGCAAGCACTTTATGAAAATTTCGATCCACATAACTTAATGAATTAGTGTACTTGCACTGAGTGTAATTAAATTAAAAGACAAAACAGGAAATAAATTTATAAATTTATATACATGGATTCCATATACTATTTGGTTGTGGCTTGAATTTCTTGCAGAGAACTTTATTTGATGAAGGCTGCATTTATGTTGGCGTTCCACCTTTATACAAGGTTTGTATTCGAGAAGATTTTCGCCAAAGCTTCTATTCAAATAATTTCGTTGGGTTTTTCATTCTACTTTTACTATCCAGGTTGAGAGGGGAAAGCAAGCATACTACTGTTATGATGATGCAGAACTTAAAAAGCTCCAGCGTACTTTCCCTGCAAATGCATCGTACAATATTCAGAGGTTCAAAGGTAAGTCTCTGGAACAATAGGATAAGGTCATGTTAGATGACCAGTTTTAAGGAGAGACAAGTATAATCTTAACATACAAAACCCTGAACATATTTTTTGTAAATGGGGCTTATCAAGGGGTTTCCCTTGTGAAGGTTTTACTGATGGAATGCTCTGCTAACCTAAACCCCAAACCTTCAATTTTCATATCCTTAGATCATTCCATCTAAATGATGTTAACAAAATGCAGGCTTGGGCGAGATGATGCCATTGCAGCTCTGGGAAACAACAATGAATCCCGAGACTCGGCTTTTGAAGCAATTAAGGGTTGAGGATGTGGCAGAAGCCAATGTTGTTTTCTCCTCTCTCATGGGATCCCGGGTAAGTGGATCTTAGCTGCAGTTCGTTTGTGTTGTATCTTGTCCCCTGTCCCAAGCCGATGTTTAATATGATATAATGAACAATATTTTAACTTCATTTCATTTTTTATTGTTGTTCATTGCCATCGAATCCCCCCTATGTCCCTACCAAACATGTACCAAATGTTTTTGTCATTTTTCTCTAGATTAGTGAACTTTGACACCCAAAATCTGCCTTGTTCTGGCTTTTTCAGGTGGATACCAGGAAGGAACTTATAAAGAACTCTGCTAGCATTATCAACCTTGAACACTTGGATATATGAATCTGCCTCGAGTTCTTTTGTACTCTAGACTTACAAGAAGGGTTATGCATAGATATTTGGACAAGACGGAGGCGACAACTTTCATTCAATATAACATAAAGATTTATGTTATACATAAAAGCCCGGGTAGAAAATTTCACCAGATTAAATTCAACTCGTGGGAGTCACATTTCGTGGAAAGAACTTCCGTACGAAGGCTATGTTTTGACTAAGACGATAAGTTACAATCCTAATCTTTACATGTTCCGTAGAATCTTGTTATGTTGTTTCTTATTTTGTTGCTATTTTTGTGGTGGTTTGTTATTTACGTGCCAGTTGCTTACAAGATAGTTCTACGGAGTTTATGCAAAAGAATGTTTGCGTTCTTTCTCAAAACCCATTTAAGATTTCATCTCTATTTTCCCAACCGAATTATATCCCTTGTATAGAGTATCGATGAGTACTCCAACTCCTAAGGAAAAAGAGAGAAAAAGTCCATGTTTCCCTAAAAAGCTAGAATTACGGCGAATTATTACCTAGTTGATTTAGAGTAAAATATTATAGAATTTGGAGAAATTACTATTTCTCAAATCAGTAAATATAGAAATAAATTATTTTGTCATGCATAGTCGGCAGAATTTTTGGTGAGCCTGTCAATTTTGTGTGCTTTTAGTCGCCATGCTTCATCTCCGAAGATTTATCACCGCTCTATGCAGGATTGTATCATTTCCTTCGCTTCCACTCATTTTGGTGAAAATATCATTTTCCTTCAAATGGATCTTCCTTTCTCAGGGGTGGATGAGGCCAAGGTTTTCCTTTTTCAAGGGAAAACACTCTTGGGTTGCGTCTCTTCCTTTTTCAAGGAACGACTTAGGTTGAATTTCTTCATGGGTTGATTTCTTCAAATCTTGATGTTCTTTTTTCAAAAACAATTTTTTTTTTCCTCAGAGGGAAAGAAAGTACAATTCTTTTAAGCTTTTTACTCATTCGGTATGCTTGTAGATAAAATGTAGTTTTCCATACATGATGTCTATCTCTTGACCTCGAAATTCGTTGAGATTCTTGGCCAATAGATCTCAAATCCACTCTCGTCCGAGCGTATGTTACCTTTAAACTTGAAGAAAGCATAGGTACACGTGGCCGTATTTCCTACAATGAGGAAGATGGCCACAAGACACTCTGGTACTCCATCAATAAAAAGTGTAGGGGGGTGGGATACAGTGGACATGAGCTATAAGATCTGGAATGAAAAGAGAGTATCAAGTTGTGTTTACAATACAAGGATGAGTAGTAAAGTTGTGTTGCTTTGCTCTGAGTATCAACCTTTATACTAGGAGGAAGAGATGATGTCCAATGAATACTTGACATGTGGCCTCATCCCAACCATGTACAAGTCAAACTTAAGAGATGTCAATCCAAGCTGTCTCAAGCTTGCGATCATCTTTAATAAGTTGGAAAAATAGTCGCCACATGTTACAAGCATGCAATCTGAAAAGTAGGCTAAAAAGCTGATTAAACAAATCTGCTGCAAAACTATCAAACTTGTCGACACAGAACATCTTTGTATGAAAGATGAGTTATGCTTGGTGTACATAATTTGGTGTACATAATGGTGTCTATACATTCACATAGGGTGGGGTCCGCTTGAATAAAAATATTCAAGCGGACCCCACCCTATGTGAATGTATAGACACCATTATGTACAAGTAGAGTTATCCATGAAAGATATTGATAAGTGTATTTCGTACACTTATCTAGGTAATTAAATTGGAGTATTTATTAGTGATTTGAATGAATTATCATTTAATTTTGTGTTGATTGTGTTTGTTAGGTTGAACTCAATGCAAATTAGTAGAATTTAAAAAAAAAATGAAAGAAAAATGGGCAAAAATGAAAGAAATTCAAAGTTTAGGGGATCAAAGTGTAAACATTCAATAGTTGATTCAGATCATAAAACTATGATTGAAGATCATATATGATCAAATGGATACAATTTGAGGTCAAATGAGTGAAATATAGTTGAAATATTTTCACAAATCAATTTCTAATTGAAAGAAGTTATGCTCTGAATTAATAGTCTTACCTATTTTTCAGATAGCAAACATTCGAATTGGAAAAATCATATTTTAGAAGAATTGTAGTCATTTGAATTATCTTTTCAACGTATTTTGAATCACTTCAATTGGATATCGAGAGAAAAGTTTACGATCAAAATACCAAAAATTGCTTAGGGGCGAAGCATGCCAATATCCATGTGCACACGAACCAAAATTTTTACCCGTGAAGAAATCTACTCCATGGTGCGCGCTCGGCCAAAATTCTATACTGAAAGGCCAGTTTCTTTCTCCTTTTTTTTTCCCCCTCAATTCAAACTCTTAAGGTCCGTTTGATTACAAAGATGGAATTTGGGTAGAAAGAAAATGAATTGTCTAAAATTTGTTTTACTGAGAATTATAATTAATTATATTTGATTGATATAATTTTCCACCTGAAAAATGTTAAAAGATCGGTATCCGTTGGACTTTGTTTTTCATAGAAATTGTCCATTAAGTTGATATTTTTTTTACTATTGGGTCTATAATTTGTTTCAATTGTCAAAAAAAGAAAAAAGAAAAAAATTACAATTTTTTTTACTTTACTGAATATCATTCGTTTGACTTTGTTTTGCATAGAAATTGTCAATAGAAGTGATACATTTTTTTTTACCATTGTATCTATAATTTTTTTCAATTGAAAAAAAAAAAAGAAAACATTTTCCCACCACTTTGGTGGGAAATTGATTTCAAGGAAAAGCAAGAAAAATGTGAGTGTGTGAGGAAAAGTGGGAAAATCATTTGCCTAGAAAAAAAAATATATCAAACACAAGAAAAGTGAGAAAATGGAAAACAAATTCCATTTTTCATGGAATTCCCTCCCTATCAAACACACTATTGGTAACAACTTTGGAACAATTTTCTTATCCTAAATTCAACCATTATAAATACAAAATGAGGGCTATACATTGGGGGAAAAAAAAAACTCTATTTTGCCTCTTCATGCACAATAATATAATCAAATTCATAAAAAACAAGGGGCCAATGCTATATTTCGATAGAGGAACTCAAGTCCTAGCAAGAAATTGAAAGTCAATTATATCAAGATTTTGAAGAATTCAATATTAGACTTGAAGATCAATATCTTTTGAATTATTTCATGACATTGATGATATTTTTCTATCATTATTCTTATAATTTATATATTAATATGTTGGACCAGATCTCTTTTTGTACTAGATGAAAATGAATCATATTGTTTATTTGTTTTGATTCAAGACTCATATAGTTTATTGTGTTTTTTTATATTTAATTTTGCATACCTATTGTATTATTTAATTGATTAACCATCAATTATATAATTAATTGTTTGTTGTAGTATTAGGAGACTTGCAATAAGTTTAAAACGCGACAAAATTAACCTATGTAAAATAGATGTTAAGAATAAAATTTATCGCGTGTACAATCATATAGATAATCTAAATTTTAATACATTCTATTCATTCGAACTCGGATTAGGAATGAATTCATGTCGTGACTAGAATATAATTAACTAGTCTTAAAAAAAAGAAAATTATATATGATAATTTTATTGATTGTCAAGAACGCATGAACGAAACTAGATTACAAATCAATAATTGAAATAGATAGCAATGGGTGAAATTAATTCCAATACAATCATCCATAATTTAATAATAATAAAAAAAACTTTTACAGCTTTCTTAGATTAATTTAACACAGATTAAATCAAACTCTCTTTTGTATTTTATAATTCTAATTCAATACGAAACTCGTAAACTTGAATCAAATTTATTCCATATGGGACGATACTCTTAACTCATCAATTTTATTATTTGTCAACAATCTCGTAAACTTGCAGGTTTCACACGAACATGTTTTTGGCGCCGTTATCGAGGAATAAAATATTTAATTTGAGTTTATTAGTTTATATAGTATTCAAATTTTTATTTTATTTTTTTAGGCTATTATGTACACACTTAATATCTCTTGTTTGATTTTGATAGTGTACGCAAGATTATGAAGAAATTGAGCTCTTGTTATTGGATCTCGAGATCGATAGAACCTTCATGCAACAAAGAAGATAATAGAGAGAAGCAAAAAAATGGCAGAAAATCACAATCGAAATCAAATCCAATTACCACCATATCCACAGCTCCACCAGAGCAATTGCCAATGATGGCGAATTATTTTTACGGGATTACGTAAATCTTATCCCAGCTCCTATGCAACAAGTTATTATCTATCCATCTTTTGGGCGGGCCAACTTCCACATTCGACCAAAGGTGCATGAGAATGGCTATACTCACTACATCCTAGGCGCATTGTTTCGTGGAATGACATTGTGCAAAAAAGTACATTGAAATTCTTCTCGCCTTCTCAAGTTCATCAGATTAGAAATAAACTACATATTTTCAAGTGAAAGGACCTTGAGAGTTATCTAGAAGCATGGAATATGTTTAAGAACTACTTCTGAAAGAGTCTAAATAAAAATGCCTAGGTCTACATCTTTTATTTAGGCATGCATCCTGAATATCATATCATGGTCGATGCTCCAGCAGGAGGATCAATAATGACTATGCTTGTAGACAACACATTAGATCTTTTTGAGAGAATGGCAGAAAATCAATTTATGTGGTCATCTGAAAGGGAAACTTCGAGAAAAATAGCGGGTATTCATAGCATAGATGCAGTGACAACATGATGAGAATGTGAAATGCTATACTTTTCATCCCTTTATCCTATACTTTTGTGATTAATTAATTCCTAAATGTACTCAATATTCTTATATTTTGATTTACGTTGCAATTTGATGAATATAGTGGAATTTAGAAGAAACATGAAAAAAGACTAAAATGGAAGAAATACAAAGTTCAAGGACTGAAATGCAAATAATCAAAATTTATGTCAAACCGCACGATGAAGACTTGAGAGTGTTAGGTATCAGTTGAATGAGGAAAGAAGCCAATGGGATGAAATATAGTCAAATTACCATCACAATCAACTTCTAGTCGGAAAAGTTATGCTTCAGATTTTCAGTCTTAGTTTGAGACTCATTTTTGGCATGGGAAACCTTCAAACGAGAAACATTGTAATCTGGATGATTTTTAATCATTTGAGTTAGCTTTCCAATGCATCTTGAATCTCCTCAATCGGACATCAAGAGAAAAATATATGATCAAAATATCAAAAACTGTCTGGTAGAAGTAGATAAAGTTATGCGGTCACATAGCTTTAAAACAACGCGGCCGCGAATGATGCTGCAGGGAATTCAAAGGCTGATCAAAACTCTTCTATGCGACCACATGCATTTGTACTATGCGGTCGCATAGTACTCTTTCGTGGCAAAAATCTTGGTTTTCGAATTTGACTCAAACACTTAGGGTTCTCCATTTGATTGCAAGGGTGGAAAATGAGTGGAAAGAAAATGTTTTACATGGAAAAGATTTTTCTAGAAATTGTTTTATTGGGAATAGTAATTAATTGTGTTTGATTGGTATAATTTTTTATAGAAAATGTTGAAAGTTTGGAGTCAATTTCGCTTCGTTTTTTATGGAAATTGTCCATTAAAGTGATAATGTTTTCTACTATTGAATCTAAAATTTGTTCCAATTGCCAAAAATAAAAAATTTGAAAAAAATAATCATACCAATATCATTCGTTTGATTTTGTTTTGCAAGGAAATTATCAATAAAAGTGAAAATATTTTTTACCATTGTGTCTAGAATTTCTTCTAATTTCCAAAAAAAAAAAAATCTGAAAAATTTTTACCCACCAAAACACCAATAATTTATTTTCCTCAAAAATGTGAAAAATTTGGAAAGTTGGCAAAAATTTTCACGGAGCTAGAGATGGCAAAAAAGCTCGCCAGCTCGGACAACTTGGGCTCGGCTCGAAAAAAGCTCGAGCCTGGCCCGGCTTGGGCTCGGTCACAACGAGCCAAGGCTTGGGCCGAGCCTCATTTTTTTGGCCATGCTTTGCTCGGCTCTGCTCGAACCCAAAAAAGCTCGGCACAAAAAAGCTCGAGTTGAGCCCGAGCTTTTTTCTTTAATTTATAATACGTATAAACCGTACAAATTTTAAATTTTTTAAGTAAAAAATGTAGATTTGACATTAAAAAAATGAAAAAATCGAGTCAGCCCGGGCTCGGCTCGGGCCGAGCCTTATTTTTGTTGACTGTGCTCGGCTCGGTTCGGGCCAAAAAAAGTTCGGGACAAAAAAACTTGAGCCGAGCCCGAGCTTTTTTTTTCGGCTCGGGCTCGGCTCGACTCGACTCGACTCGTTGACATCCCTAAACGGAGCCTTATGGAAACATATTTCAAAATGCTTTTTAAACCTTAAAATCGTGCAGAAAATACCCATACCATTTTCTCTTGTTTTGTGCTAGAATTCTAACGAGTAGTTAAATTTTTGTACTTGGTCGAAGGAAAAAGAAGCATCGGAACCAATCTAACTGTGAGATCTAAATTATTTTCATTGTTTAATTCATGTTTTGAGTATTGTTGCATTTAATTGCTAGGAGGTCTACTCGTTTATTATTTATTGCAATCTATCGCTAAGTTAGATATCAAATCCATAATTGTTTGGTTCCTTTAATTTATGAAGCAACTAGGGTTTAATGATTTGATGCATTAGAGATTATTAAATTTTGGGAAAAACGTTTAACTAGATTAAATACAACCACTTGTGATTGTGTTATTTAGTTTCATTGATTTCTCTAATTATTAAGGCGGTTACTAGATTAAATTCATAGCGCTTGTCTTGGGTTGTTTAGTAATTAGAGTTAATTAAATCGCTTGTTTTCTAATTAACTATAATTAAGAAAAAATAGGAAAATAAATCTAACAGTGAATATTGAAAGTGAGAATTAATATATTTTGCATTTATGATCAGTTGTGAAATTGTAATGGTGGATGTAAACTTAGATCAATGTTTGTTCTTTTGATTACTTTCGTTATTTTAATTTGAGTTACTTATTAATTGATTTATTTAAAGTTGTTTGCATATAATCAAAACCCTCAATCATCGTTTACATAGCATAAAATTAGATTAATCACTCTTCGTGGGATCAACTCTTACTTCCACTACTACATTTGTTTTTGGAGGTCAATATTTTATTTTTGGGTGCTTATAACAGCACACTAATTTTGGCACCGTTGTCGGAGAGTGATTTAGTTTATTTTTGTATTTCTTATTTGTTTATTTCATTCAAAAAATCGTTAATTTTCGATATTTGCGGTTTCGGAATTTTATTATTTTTCCGTATATTAGCGTAGAATTTTTGTTCGCTTTTCTTTTACTCTAATTTTCCTTATTGTTCATAATTTGTTAGAGTTTCCTTGATTTTGTATGACTGTATCTTGGTCTTCTAATCAATGTGATTTTCAGTACAATCAAGAAATAGAGAGAACTTTGCACAGGTTAAGGATTAGCATTCGATGAAATTTCGAAGAGAGCGATCTCAATCCTAATCTCATATTTGCTGGCAATTCTGATTTGGAGAAGAAGAAAGTCATGGTTAGAAATCAAGCTTTGAATGAGCTCGCAGCCCCAAACTTGAATCAACAACCATTATGCATAACATTTCCTACTTTAGATGCTACTACTACATTTAAACTTAAATCTGGACTAATACATCTCTTGCCCACTTTTCATGGTCTTGCAGGTGAAGATCCTCATAAGCATCTAAAAGAGTTTCATGTGATTGGCACGAACATGAAACCTACGGGAGTGACTGAAGAGCATATTAATTTAAGAGTCTTTCCATTTTCTTTGAAGGATTCGACTAAGTATTGGCTCTATTATCTACCCTCCGGAAGTATTACCACATGGGATGAGATGAAGATGTTTTTTTAGAGAAATACTTTCTAGCTTCAAGGACGGCCAACACTCGAAAAGAAATATGTGGTGTAAAACAGTGCAGCAGAGAATCCCTACATGCATACCGGGAGCGTTTCAAATTAGTGAGCAACTTCTCATCCAATATCTCTCTGAAGGCCTTCTACCAACTGATAGGAGTATGATTGATGCTGCTAGTTGAGGAGTTTTGGTAGATAAAACTCTCGAGGGCACAAGGAGCTGAATTGCAAACATGGCAGCCAACTCTCAACAATCTGGAACTAGACTCAACATCCCTTCTAAATATGTTAATGAGGTAAATATCTCATTCATTGAACATAAAATTGCAAGTCTAACTTCTCTTGTTCGTCAAATAGCTGTAGGTAATATGCAAATAGCAAAGGCTTGTGGGATTTGTTCAGTAGTGGGACATCCAACCATCATATGTCCAACTCTTCAAGAAGAACCCATTGAACAAGTAAATGTGGTAGGTGGCTTTCCTGGACAACCACAAATGAACTATAATCCCTATTCAAACACATATAACCAGGGATGGAGAGATCATCATAATCTTAGCTATGTGAATCCATAAGTAAATCAGCCCACAACTCAAAATCGCCCAAGTTTCCATCAATATAAGTAGCCATACCCTCCTAGACAACAACAACAAAGCCAAACTTCCAATTCAGGTATGTCATTATAAGATATTGTTAAGTCCCTTGCCACTAAAACTTTGCAATTCCAATAGGGACAAAACAATTCCAACAAAAGGCTAGTGCCAATATTCAAAGTTTGGACAATCAGATAGGCCAGATGGCAATTGCAATTAGTAGGCCAGAAGAGCAAAGTTTGGGAAAATTACCTTCTCAAACAATAGTGAATCCAAGAGAAAAATACAAGCGCAATCATCCTGAGAAGTGATAAAGAGGTTGAGATTCCGGTAAAGACATCCCCTACATCACCGGAGCAAGAAAAAGGGAAAAATGTCGTTGTAGACACAAAAATGTTCCGAATGACAGTAACGTACCAAAGTGTAAGTTTTCACATCTTTCTGATTATAAGTCAGTACCCCCATTTTCCTTAAACTTTAATAGAATCTAGGAAATATGAACAAAATCAAAATCTATATGAAACTTTTCGTAAATGCGAGGTAAATATTCCACTATTAGATGTTATTAAACAAATATCTCGTTATGCTAAATTTTTGAAAGAATTGTGCGCAATTAAGAGGACACATAAACTTAAAGGATGTGAGAAGGTAAGAGTTGGGGAGAATGTCTCTACAGTTACTCAAAGAAAACTCCTTGCAAAGTGAAAAGATCCAGATATGTTTACTATCCCTTGTACGATAGGTGACACTAGATTAATGTCATACCATATTCTATATATGCTTCGTTGAAACTTAGACCTTTGTAAAAATTGGTGTTATGATTCAATTGGCCAATAGATCTAAACCTATCTTAAGGGTATAATTGAGGATGTCCTTGTGCAAGTTAATGATTTGATTTTTCGCGCTGATTTTTATGTGCTTGATATGTAACGTAGTGATCAAACTACCCCTATTTTGTTAGGAAGATCATTCTTAATGATATCTAAAACTAAGATAAATGTTCATAGTGGCACATTTACTATGAAATTTGACGGTGAAATTATTAAATTTAATATTTATGATTCCATGAAATATCCTGAAGATGATGATCCTATTTATTCTGTTGATGTGATTGATTATTTAGCACGGTGAGTTTTTGAACTTGATGTAAAAGATGGATTTGAAGTTATCATTAGTAAGCATCTTGAGAAAGAGAATGATGATTTAACCTTAAGCATTGAATTGAGGAAACAGTTGCAGTGTTGAATGATTTACTCCAGTTACAACAGCCAAGTAACGTTCTTTATATTGTGTTAGCATTTTATAACAAGAAACATATACCCTCTATTTTGTAGGTTCCCACTCCATATTTGAAACCTCTCCATAGCCACCTCAAGTACGTGTTCCTTGGCGATGTAGGAAGGTTACTAGCGATCATTTCCAATAAACTTAGTGCACCACAAGAAGAAAAACTTGTGCAAGTCTTATAGGAGCATAAGACGTCTATTGGTTGGACAATTACGAATATTAAATGAATTAGCACATCTACATGCATCCAGCGTATCTTACTTGAAGAGGGAGAAAATCCTTTCCGTCAACCACAAAGAAGATTGAACCCACCCATGATTGATGTAGTGAAGAAAGATGTCCTCAAACTTCTTGAAGTTAGAGTGATTTATCCTATTTCAGACAGCACTTGGGTTAGCCCAGTTCAAGGTTCCTAAAAGATCGGGAATAACTGTTTTGAAAAATCAAAATGATGAGTTAGTTCCTACCCGTGTTCAGAATAAATGGCGGGTTTATATAGATTATAAAAAATTAAATGTTGTGACCCACAATGACACTTATCTTTACATTGTATCCATCAAACGCTTGAAAGGTTAGCTAGTCATTCTTACTATTGTTTCCTTGATGGTTACTCAGGTTCTTTTCAAATTGTAATTGCTACGGAGGATCAAGAAAAGACAATTTTTACAAGCCCATTCGAAACTTTTGGATATCGTCGCCTGCCTTTTGGAATTTGTAACGCCCCAGCCACTTTTCAAAGGTATATATTTTTAGATTATATTGAGCATATCATAGAAGTTTTTATGGATGATTTCACAATTTATGGAGACTCATTTGATAATTGTTTGCATAACCTTACACTTGTTCTTCAAAGATATATAAAAACTACCTTGTATTAAATTCTGAAAAATGTCACTTTATGGTTGAACAAGGTATAGTTTTGGGTCATTTTGTTTCATCTAGAAGGATTGAGGTAGATAAAGCTAAAATTGATATTATTCAATCTTTACATTATCCCCATAGTGTGTGGGAAGTTCATTCTTTTCTTGGACATGCAGGTTTCTACTATAGATTCATCAAAGGCTTCTCCAAAATAGCACTGTCCCTATACAAGTTGCTACAAAAGGATGTGGCTTTTGAGGTTGATGAGACGTGTAAAAAGACGTTTGATAAGCTGACAGAATTGCTGACTTCTACCCCAGTTATCCAACTCCCTTATTGCAACTTTCCTTTTGAGATAATGTACAATGCAAGTGATTATGCAGTGGGTACAATTTTGGGTCAAAGGATTGGAAAAGTGTCTCCTGCCATTTATTATGCTTCCAGAATTCTGAATGATGCCCAGAAAAATCATTCAACAGATGAAAAAGAACTTTTAGTTGTTGTTTTTGCTTTAGAGAAATCTCGATCTTATTTACTTGGTACTAAGATTATTGTTTACTCTGATCATGCACCTCTTCGTTATTTGATGAGAAATAAAGAGGCAAAATCGAGACTAATAAAATGGATACTTTTCTTAAGTGAATTTGATTTGGAGATTAAAGATAAAAAAGGAATAGAAAATCGCGTAACAGATCATTTGAGTCGTTTAGTTTATGTGGAGGATGAACTTTATTTACAATAAACATTCACTGACGAGCAATTGCTCTCTGCGAGTGCGACATTACTTTGATATGTGAATATTGTGAATTATTCGATTACTAATATGTTACCTCTTGATTTGTCTGAGGCTAAAAAAGATAAGGTCAATAGTGATGCTAAATACTATGTGTGGGATGACCCAAACTTGTGGAAACTTTGCAATCAAAATAACATGTGACCCACAAGGTGCCGACCGTCTATCATCTGCAAACTAGTGGGCAATCAAAAGTGTCAAACCAAGAGAGCAAGTCCATCCTTGAAAAGACGGTTAATCCAAGCAGCAAATATTGGAATTTGCACTTAGATGATGACTTGTTGGCATATATGACTGCATATAAGACGTCCATTGGCATGCCACCTTATTGGTTGGTGTTTGAGAAAGCATGCCACCTTCCAGTTGAGTTAGAACACAACGCTTAGTGGGCTATCAAGATTTTTAACATGAAGATGGATGAAAGTGGAGAACATAGGAAGTTGCAACTACAAGAATTAGAGGAAAGCTGCAATGGCGCCTATGAGAGTGCAAGGATTTACAAGGAAAAGATGAAAGCTTTTCATGACAAAATGATCTCTAGAAAGAAGTTTAAAGTTGGTCAAAAAGTCCTATACCATTCACGACTTTGTTTGTTTCTGGGTAAGTTGTGTTCTCGTTGGATTGGACCATTTGTTGTTACTAATGTTTTTCCTCATGGTGCAGTTGAAACTCAAAATTTACAACTTCCAAAGTGTTCAAGATTAATAGCCATAGGCTCAAACCTTTCTACGAAGGTCTCCAAGTAAAGAACGTCACAATATTGGACCTTGAGGATCCAATTTATACTGGTTGAAAAAGGGAAGCATTGATTCGAGCCAATGACAATAAACAAAGCATTGTTTGGAAGGCAACCCAATGAGACTTTTTATTTTTGCATTTATATTATGGTTATTTTTGTCATTTTCTTTACATTTCACCTTACATTGAGGACAATGTAAATTTTAAGTGTAGGGGAAATGATTTAGATCTATGCTGTGTTCGAATTGTTCTCATATTAAAGTGAGTTTAGATTGACACTTTCATATCAGTCTCACTATTTTCTTTCATGAGTGATATTCTTCTATGGATTTTTTCTCTAGAACTTGCCTTGATTTTCTTCAAAGTCATATTGATACATGCATGTTTGAACATGATTAAGGCCATCTTTGTTATATAAATTAGTTACCTAAGTCAAATAGCCTACCTTGTAATTATTTTTTTCCTTTTGTTGAACCCCTTTGAGCTTGATTGCTTTTTGTTTTTGTAAACTCACGTTACAAGCTTTAACCCCAGTGTATTTATCCAAGTTATAGAGCAAGTGGAGTATTGTTCATCATTATAATATGTATATGTGCAAAAGAAATAAGTGTGGGGTGTATGGAGTTATGGTAGGACTATGACTACGAATTGGAATGTGATTTTTATTCTCAATTGACAAGTTCCATTGTTGCTGTAATTAAAAAAAATGTTAGAAGAAAAAAAAAAGATGGTTGAGAAAAAAAAAAAGAATGTGATGGAGGAAATGACTTTAATGTTACAAACTTGTCCATAATTCCTACTAAAATGCTAAGAAATTGATTTATTTATATAGGATAGATACAAATTGAAGGAACTGCTGAGTGGAGTGATGTGCTTTATATGTCTTATATATTTGAGCTTGTGTTGATTCATGTTTACTCCACTAGTTTCGATGGCTTTTGAGCTACCTTCCCAAAACCTTGACCCTAAGCCCCGTTAGAAACTTCTAAAAGTATTTATGATTATACATGTGGTCTAATTGGCGGAGAAAGAGAAGATATGCAAGCATATAGTATATCCATTGGAATGAACTTGAACAGAACATATACCCTTCAAACACAAGAGGGTCGAGTGTTTATTTTCATGAGGGTCTATGTGTTTGGTTTACTCTATTTTCATATGACAATACTCGTTAATTGATTATAAGTTGTGTGAGAATGTTTGTTCATGATATGTTATGTGTTTTAAAGAGTTTGGTTGTTCTATATTTATGACATTACAACCTTGGTATTTTTAAGGAAATTAAAAATTGAGTTTTGCTTGAGGACGAACAAAAGTTAAGTGTGGGAGAATTTGATGAGAATGTAAAATGCTATATGCTTTTGTGATTACCTAATGCCTAAATGTACTCAGTATTCTTATATTTTAATTTAGATTGCAATTGAGTGAATATGGAGGAATTTAGAAGAAACAAGCGAAAATGACTAAAATGGAATAAATACAAAGTTTGGGGACTGAAATGAAAATAATCAAAAGTTATGTTGAACCTCACGATGAAAATTTGAGAGTGTTTGGTATCAATTGGATGAGAAAAGAAGACAAAGGGATGAAATATAGTCAAAGTGCTATCACATATCAACTTTCAGTCGAAAAAGTTATCTTCAAATGTTTGAGACTGATTTTTGGCATAGGAAACATTCGAATTGGAAGCATTGTATTTCTGGACGATTTGTATCCCCATGAGTTAGATTTCTAATGTATCTTGAATCTCCTCAATCAGATATCGAGAGAGAAAGATATGATTAAAATACTAAAAGTTGTCCGGTACAAGTAGATAAAGCTATGCGGTCGCATAGCTTTAAAACAATGTGGCCGCAAATGGCGATGCAAGGAATTCAAAGGATGAACAAAACTCTTCTATGTGACTGCATGCATTTGTACTATGTGGCCGCATAGTACTCTTGCAAGGCAAAAATTCTAATTTCCGAATTTAACTCAAACACTCATGGAAACATATTTCAAAAAGCTTTTTAAACACTAAAACCGTGGATAAAAGATACACACGCCACCATACCCTTTTCTCTCTTGTTTTGTGCTAGAATTCTCATTAGTAACTAAACTTTTGTATTTGGTCGAAGGAAGCTGAAGCATCGGAACCAATCCAACTATGAGATCTAAATTATTTTCATTGTTTAATTCATATTTTGAATATTGAATGCTCTTCTGCACTCACTTTCATGATTGTTGCGTTTAATTGCTATGAGGCCTACTAGTTTATTATTTGTTGCAATATATCGCTAAGTTAAATATCAAATCCGTAATTTTTTGATCTCTTTAATTTATGAGGCAACTAGGGTTTAATAATTTGTTGTGTTAGAAATTATTAAATCTTGATTAAGGTGGTTACTAGATGAAATCCATAGCGCTTGTCTTGGGTTGTTTAGTAATTAGGGTTAATTGGATCGCTTGTTTTCTAATTAACTAAAATTAAGGAGAAATATAAAAATAAATCCAACAGTGAATATTCAAAGTGAGAATTATTATATATTTGCATCTATGATCAACTGTGAAATTGTAATTGTGGATGTAGACTTAGACCAAAGTTTTATTCTTTTGATTACTTTCGTTATTTTAATTTGAGTTATTCATTAGTTGATTTATTTAAAGTTGTTTTCATATAATCAAAAACCTCCAATCATCGTTTACATAGGATAAAATTAGATTAATCAATCTTCGTGGGATCGACATTTACTTCCACTACTACATTTATTTTTGGAGGTTAAGATTTTATTTTTGGGTGCTTGCGAAGCACAAAATAGCATGACAACCTAAATGGAAGTACTAACAAATAAATTGAACAACCTCACTCAAAATGTGAGCATGATACCCTAGCTAGCACCAGTCTGCGAGGGTTGCGGGACAGATCATAGAACTACAAGTTGTCCATTAGCATCCACACATATATATATCAGACTCGAGAGGTCAGTTATGCACAAAACTTACAGAGGTAGCAGAACAATCCTTACTCCAACACCTATAAGCCAGGTTGGAGCAAGCATCTTAACTTTTCATGGGTTAATAATTAGGGTCAATGATGTCAAATTTAGAGCAACAAGCTAGGATTTCAACAAGAAGTTATCGTTAGAAGAATCAGTGGCTAAGTTCATTACCAAAAGTGAGACTAATTTTCAGAACCAGCGCTGCGATTAAAGATTTGGAAACTTCGATGGAGCGGATAGCAATTGCATTAGCCAATAGAACACAAGGTACCCCACCAACATATATAAAAAAGAACTCACGGGAACATGTATTAATAGCTAAAGATGTGAATTATGCAATTATAGAGACACCATCAATCAAGCCTGCTACCCATGTTCAAGCTTATGTTTCGCCTATTTCATTTCCTTAAAGTCTTCGAAGACAGCCTAAAGAGGATCATGTTCAGGCCATTATAACTAGAAGTGGAGTTCAACTGCCAAAGATTATTGTGAAAAAGAAAGGGACAGGAGAATCAGGTACCTACCACGGGTGAGGAATGAGTGGTTCAGTCTAAACAATAATCAAAGGTTAATCAAGAAGAACAATTAAACAGTCCACAAGTTAAGACAATCGTTATTACGAATAAAAACACGCCTTCAAATCCATTCCTTCAAAGGTTGTAGAACAATAAGCTAGACAAACAATTCAAGAAATTTGAGATGTCCTCAGACAACTTCACATCAACATTCCTTTTATTGACGCTATTCTACAAATTTCAAATTATGCTAAGTTTTTAAAGGAAATGTTGACCAAAAAAAAAAAAAAAAGCTGCCAATATTTGTAGTAGCTTTGACAGAAAAAATGAAGTGCAATCATAAAGCAGACGATCCTTCCTAAACTTCCAAGGGAGTTTCACTATACCTTATTGTATAAGAAATTCACATAATTTAAATACTTTAATTGATTTTGGAACAAGTAATAATCTGATGCCACTATCTATCTACAGAAAATTAGGATTAGATAATCCAAAGCAACATTAATAATCCTACAACTAGCTGACGGACACTCAACATCCTTATGGAGTGGTAGAGGATATACTCATCAAAGTTGGAGATAACTTCTTTCCTATTGATTTCATCATCCTTGATATAGATGCTCAACACATACCGTTAATTTTGAGGAAACCATTCCTAACAACTGCACGAGCATTAATAGATTCTCAATAAGGTGAATTAATTTTAAAGGTGGAAGAAAAATAACAAAGTTTCAAAATGAATGCTTCACTTAAGCAACCACTTGGCATTGAGGAATGCCGAAAGATCGATCATTGGGGGAATTAACAAGAATATAAAGGAGGAAGGTGGAATCGTTGGGAGGGACAACAATGAAAATCTTATAATCTAGAGGTTCAAATATGACTAAAAGAACAACTTCTAGTGTAATCGATGTAAGGCCGAAAACTCTATTTTCAAGCCACCATAAGTAACCAAAATATCAAAAGCTAATGACTATGAACAATCGCTTATTGAGAAGCAGCCCGATTTTCTTTCCTATTATTTATTCTACTTTTCAGATATAAGATTAATAATTTTTATTGTTTTTATATTATAAGGTATCTTCATCCCCATATTTCTGTTTAGAGTGTGTTTGAACTTATTGACCTTGTTTGGTCACCATTTTTTTTTTCAAAATACATTTTCTCTCTCTTCTTTTCAATAAAATAATATTACAAACAATCCATAAACTTTTTCTTCTTTTTAAACCACACATTCTCCATCAATCTACTATTTCAAAATGCATTCTACATGAAATGGGGCTCAAACAGAGCCATTATAAATTGTTCCATGTTATGATTGATTTTTTTTTTTTTTTTAATCTTGTATGAACATGATACCTGAACATATCGTACAAGAGAAAAGACATTGAAAGTGAGCCAACCATTCCATCTACCACCTTCAAACATATATCAAGGGAGTTCTTAGTTCCTTTTTTGTCCTTAATTTTTATATTTTGATTGTTAAATTTTTTAGACATTAAGGGCAATGTCTATTATAAGTTTTTGGGAAAAAATATTGAGTTTTAATTGATTTCCATGCTTGTTTGATTGAAAAAAAAAATCAAAAAAATCTGAAAAATTGAATTTTTTTTTTTTTTTTTTTTGCTTATTTATTGCTTTTGTATGCTCATATGGGTTAGATAATTTTGCCAACTATAATGCATATATTTGGAACTGTGTTAGATTATAAATTGTGGGAAATTTGCATATTATGGTTGATTTTGTAATTAAGCCCAATGAGAAGGTGAAATTCTAGATAGTTGAGTTTAAATCGAATGGAATAAGCAATTTACATTGCATTGGAAATGGTAAGGTAGATATTTGGAGAATAGAGAAAAGTGGGGCAAATTTAAAAGAAACAAATTAAACAAAACACCAAAAAATTTCTTTGAAATTTCATGATGCAGATTGTCAAAATCAAGCTACAGACTATAAACAAGCGCTTATTGGGAGACAGATCAATTTTCTTCTTTTTATTTACTATTGTTTAAAGAAAATATATTCATATCTATTTGAGCCCCCATTTTCCCTAAAAATGTATTTTGGAATAGTAAATTGATAGAGAATGTATAGTTAAAAAATAAGAGTTTTTTTTAAATTTACGTGTAATATTATTTTATTGATTGGTTCGAGAGAACCGGGATCCGTTGGTTTGTGTGGTTGAAAAGAAGATAGAAAAATGTATTTTAAAAATAATGGAGATCAAAAAGGGGCTTAGTAAATTTTATTACTATTAGTAATTTATGTATATTCATCCATATATTGCCCTATAGATTGTGATATGTTGGTTTAATATGAAATGTTTCAAATTAGTAATGATTGATTTCTTTTTATTTTGTATGAACATAAGAACTAAAAACACACAAATCACTACTAGAAAAGGGAAATGATGCACTCAATTGGATCATTTAGCTCCGAAAATTTCGTTCCAAATTAGCCTCCAAAATCGAACGTACATCAGGAAGTCGCGTATTCCCTTCTATACCGTTTTATTTTAATTGATTGATAATATTTGAGATGTTGAAGCAATGTTCGATTTAGATTTGGGGTGAGAAAAAATATTGAGTTATTATTTTTTGTGTGTGATTGTGAGAAATTTTATTGCTTTATTATATTAAAAAAAACTGAAAAATTCAAAAAAAAAAAAAAAAAAAAATCTTTTATTTTATATTATTGCTTGTTTGTGTTAGTTAGTCTTATATGCAACTATGTGTTAGTTTATGAATTGTAAATATTTACAAGCTTTGATTAATTGATACTTATCCATGTGGAATTTGATATTAATTGAGCAAATGAATAAAGTTCTAATGAGACCATTTTTAGCCATATTTTAGGTAATTGAATTGTTGTAGGGAGATATTGAGATAAATGAGGATTTCATGTGTTCAAATTCTTATGTGGATTGTTCAAGGTCAATAAGATGAAAGTCAAGTGAAAATCTTAAGAGATCGATTCTTTAGAATCAATGTTTAATGAAGGGCATTACATTAATCATTTCATAAAAATGGGGGGAAACTATCATGATTCATGAGTGAAAAAACTATCCTATAAAAGATCTTAATAAGCACAACCATTTAAAATCTTAAAAAGAAAACTCAAAAACGGATCAATTTATTGCATGAAATAGAATATACACAAGTGTGTGAAACAAAAGATCTACTACATGCATTGATTAAACCCAAATATTTATTTGAGAGAGTTGGACTTTTGACAATGAATGAATTATTAGCCTAGGTGAATTTTAAAGGTTAAAAGTAATCAAAATAAAGGAGAACCAATATTTATTGAAATGTTGGCTTGCATTTAGTAAGATCCATCCAAACTAAAGAGGGTGAAGATCAGTATAAAAATTCAACCTTAAATCACACCTTGAAAACGAGACTTAAAAAACAAAAAAAAAAACACAAAAAAAAAAAAAAAGGTTTGGAGGTGTGTATCTTACAAGTGAATAATGATATATTTGACCATTGAGGACTGAGAAGTAGAGTAACTTGTGAATTTTATGATGTTTTACTTAATTCCTCTCTCTCTCTCTCTCTCTCTCTCTCTCTCTCTCTCTCTCACACACACACACACCATTTACATTGGAAATGTAGAAATTGATTTTCGTATTGTGATTTAAAGAAAAAATGTTCATAATTTGAAACGATGGTTTCAATCTTGAAACCAACGGTAGGCTAACTAACCAAGGTTATTACATTCTTCCTTATTGAGATAGATTCTAGTTTTGTTCGAGGAAAAATAAGCATTCAAGTTTAGGATGTTTGATAAATGTAATTTATACATTTATTTAGGTCATTAAATAAGAATATTTAGGAGTTTTTATGATTAATTATAACCCAATCTCGTGAATTTATTGTTTGTTAGGTAAAACTGAATGAATTAAAGTGAAATTGAAAGAAATAAACGAAAATCGATAAAAGGAGATTTCTGTAGTTTGGAAACTAATAAACAATTATCTTGCGCTAGTCATTTATTGACCATCCGGGGCCAATTTCACTTGACCGTGCATGGACAAGTGAGTACTATGCATAGGCATGGGCCAAATTAACGGGTCAACTTTCTTTTTAAGGTACAAACTCTTTTAGAACTCAATTTGGATACATTTGTTTTTACCGAATTTCAATTTCTATGAATAAAGAGAGCTAAATATTAAGGGATGCCTCTCTAGCATCTTATACTTCACATCACATAACATCAAAAAATCCATCGAGAACAAGAGGCAACTTCAATATATTTTGGAGAGAATATCAAAACTACGAGGAAATCGAAAGCTAATCACATTAAGAATTCTAAGATTTAAGAGTTTGAAAATCAAGATTAAAACTTAATTGTATTAATTCATATTCCGAGTGACATCATTTCATTATTTTTCTTGTAATATCATAAAAATCATGCTCGGTTAAATCATTGTTTGCATTGAATGTGTCTTTTTTTTTCTCTTATTTCTAATTCAAAGACTCGTAGTTATTATATTTTGATTTTCTTGATTGATCTTATATGCTTTGTTGAATTATTTAATCAATTATCCACCAATTAGGTTATTAGTTAGTCACTATAGTGCTAGGAGGTTCTAATAAATTAGAACTTTGTAATTTCAACAAATGGCAATAGATGTTAGTAATAACATATATGATATGTACAATCTTATTGATAATCGCGTGCACGAAAGTATTACTTTTCATATGAATTCGAGATATATGATTAATTCGTGTTTAGAATAAATTTAACTTAGCTCGAGAAAAATAGTTAAATATAATTGAATTATCGATTATCAAGAACACGTAAATATTACCAACTAAATTAAATCCAACAGGTTCATCCATCCATTCATATAAAACAAAGCATTTACATGATTTGTAGAATAAAATAATATCTTTTGTGTCACAAATATTCGAATTTGATAACAATTTAATACAATTCAATTTAAAACTTATTTCCTGTGAAAAGATACTCTAAATTCATCACATTATTCTTATCAATGATCATGTACACTCGTAAATTTTACACAAACACAGCGTATTTGTACTTCTAGATGATTAAATTATAATGTGCATATTCGGAAAACATTCTACTTTTCTCATGATAAAAGTCAAATATTAGTTACAAGCTCTATATTTTTCCCAGCAACTTAGGAATCCAAACAAGCTTGATGCCTGATTTTCCTCAAAAAGCAAGAATTATGGTGAATTATTACTTAGTTGTTTTATAATAAAATATTATAGAATTTGGAGAAATTACTCAGCTTTTGTTTGATATATATATATATATATATATATATATATATATATATATATATATATATATATATATTTTTAAATCTAAATGAAAGCCAACGATTAATTTTAACAACACATTTCATGATATCCACAACTTTTCAACCACAAAATTTCATCAATTTTTATGAAAATCGATTAAAACTCTAATTTTAATTTCCACAAACAGGTGCTAGTTCTCAAATGTCAAATCAGTATTTGTAGACATTATTTTATCAAGCAAAATCTAATTAGCAGGCACAAATTTTGGTTTCCTAAATTGCAAGTTCACAATAAAATATTTCGCGCAACTTCGTCATAGAACTCACGTCATCCTCTATAATTTTGAGATATTTCTACTCTCATTTCGTGCACAATGTTATAATTTACAATCTCATCTCACCATATTAAAAAGCAGACTTTCAGATGTAATTGAGATATTGGGGTGAGCATGGTACTTGTATTTTCACCAATTTTGTGTGAACAGATTAGTCAAATTTTATCCCACATTTCAGAGATTCGCCAGATTTTAAAAGGACCTATAACTGTGCACATTCATTTTACTTTTAACCATCGAACATGTCAAACCATGGGCACAATAACCAGTAGATAAATCAGAAAGGTAATTTAATATAGCCAATTGGAAAAGGAAAATATCTTGAGACATCATCTTGTACTTCAATCTCTGAACCTTGAATACACGAAACTGGCTAGGATGACCTTTAAAAAGGGGGGGGGGGGGGGGGGGGGGGGGGGGGGGGGGGGGGGGGGGGGGGGGGGGGGCGGGGGGGGGTGGGGAATAAATAAAATTAAAAACAAAAAGTCAAGAAGCATAGGTCACAGGACAAAATAACCTATAAAAATCAGTAACAGAATTACAAAAGCTTGTTCCATTACTTCTTGAAATTGAAGTGTGTACAATCCCCCAATTGCAGAGCTGAAAATCACTTGAATTTTATCCATATTTAGATGCTCAATGCACTGCTCCCCGAACTTTAACTCCACTACCAAATATTCTACTAACAAAATCCATTTTCTGGTCTTCGAACAATGATAAAACTACTTCAATTATACCAAATAACGAGAGGAGCAAGGACTACCTCTCTTTTAAAATGACACCAATTTTAGGAATAAAAAACAAAATGTAAACATGTCTAGCACATTGAAATGTTTTAGTTCTATTGAAAACGTCCTTGCCGCCTTAGTAATAATTTAATAATCTATTTGCCGAAAAACAAGTGGTTGACAAAATATGAAATCCTCCTCGAGCACAACCCAAAAGGAAAGAGATTGCAATCATTGACTGTTCAAGCCACAAATATATTCAAAAGGTAAAAGACAAGGTATCGACTTGCCAGCACCCGCAAGACATAAATTCAGACAATGCGGCACAACCTAAGCCTCTTTCACCCGATTTTAGTTTGCACCAAGGCTCTCCTTTCTTCAAGATTTTAGTTGCAAAAAGTAAACTGTGAAAGTAGTCTTGTCCTTGAGATTTAATCCAGCAACTTGTCAACCAGCTCCTAGCTATTCATCGTGTCATGTTAACAAAACCTAGGACCTAAAAATGTGAGAGGTGAAGCTTAGGTTTATGATTGAACAAATTATACTCCAAAACTGCATTTTTATGCTGAGGCAAGCTTTCATACTTGGGTCCCGTAAAGCAAGGGAAACAAACATGAAAGCAAAATCAAATTGCTGTCAGTTTGGAACAAGCAATGCACTACTCTCAATAGAAGTAACACTCACCTGATAATTCAACCTACCTTTTAGCAGCAGTTTGGAGAATATCCACTTGCCTCTATAAAGACATTCACACAGCTCGTATCAATCCATAGCCATAAAAATAACTCCCCCACCAAGTACACAAGGATAACAATGGAGAAAAGGGGGTGCTCAAAGTAAGCGAACAACCTACCTCTGTCTCCAGTTAGAGAATAAATCCATGAATGCAATAAAATAAAAATCTCTCCCCCAGAATATTAGTACATAAAATGCTCTGCTTCAAGTTTAGTATGGACGTGAACGGTTTCCGCCATGATAGTTCCTATTTGGACCTGAACCACCACCGTCTCTACGTCTGTCACCTCCATAGCCACCTCTACCACCTCCCCTGCAAAACAAGCCATTGATCAATACTATAAAGTATAAAAATTAAATACCATTATGGGCAGTATACTATTGTTCTCAAAAACCAAGTTCCAAATATAACGTGGACACAAGAAAATGTGCCTATTTAGGGCAATATATATATATATATATATATATATATATATATATATATGGGCTAAAACTAGCAGCGTCCACTAAAAGTCTGAAACAAAAAGGAAATTAAGATCTTGAAAAACACACAAGTGAAGATGCATTAGTTAAATTAACAGGAAAGTTAGAACTAAATAACTACAAATCCTAAGCCAAATACAACTAATGCGAACTTAACTGCCTGAAGTTTAGACAGACTGACTCAATAAGGGGAATTTGTCCTGGATAATAGTCAACTGAACCCATTAATTACCTTCAGTGTCTCATCTGAACCCACCATTTTCAGTAAGACGAGATGAGTTTTTGCCTTTTCGTACCAGTTCGTCCTAGGATGGGAGATATTAGTTTCACCATGCTACTCGCTGCCAAAAGGTACTGGTTGACAAGGCCACATGAAAGGTTATTTTGCTGACTAACTTCATCACAGAATTTCCTGGTCCAATATTATCAACTCTAGAACTTTACACTGAGTAGCATCCTATTTCCTTATTCTAAGCTCTCTCACCAGAAAATAGAAGGGCCATGAGGCGAAGGGATAACTAAATTAACCACATCCTTACTATCCACATATATTATCAAATCAAAATCAAACCAATCACATATCACATATCTAGAGAGACCCTACTTTCTATCAACACATACTGCGTACATGAGTAATCAAACATCCGCAAAACCATTACTCCACAAATATATCACACTGTACCCCATGTGGAAAACTACATTTGATGTGCATAGATCAAAATGTTTTAAATATTTATCCAAAATCTAAATCATTCAAATCTAAAGTAACATATATCCCCAATTGCATCAAATCAGAGTTGGCTGTAACTAGGGGTGTCCAAAATATCCGAACCGAACCGGACCGAACCGAACCCGAACCGAACCGAACCGAACCGAGCGGTTCTTCATAAGTTAAAGACCCGAACGGGTACCCGAATCGAGAACCGAAATGTTTGGGTCGGGTCTTGGGTCTCGACCAAGAACCGAAGAACCGAATGAGACCCGAAACTAAATAATTTTTTATTAAATTAATTAAATTATTTTATTTTTTCTAACATTTTACATTGGTGAAAGATTAATAAATCAAGATTTGAATTTTTATCTGAGGTTGCAAGGGATGTTCCTGCCATTCCTGTATCTACAGTTGCTTCTGAGTCAGCATTTAGTACTGGATGACGCATTCTTGATCCATTTAGGAGTTCTTTAACTCCTAAAACAGTTGAAACCTTAATTTGTACACAAAACTGGCTAAGAAAATATTCTAGACTCTTGAAAGTTTCCCAAGATGAAATTTGCATTGAAGAAACAGAGTTCTATGAGGGCATTGAGACATGTAATAGATATATATTATATTTTTTTTTATCAAATCTTATTAGTTGAATATTTTTTAGTTTATTTGTTTGTTAATTGTGCTTTTTCAATTCTTGTAGAGTTTTTTGCCATGGCAAGTCAAGCAGTAGCAGTTGATGATTAAATCAAATAGTTGGTAAATATTAATATCTACTTTTTGGTATTTGTAGGCATTGAATTAATGTTATTCGACAGCTAGTTATTTTTATATTTTTGAATTTGGTTATGTTAATTTGTAAAAGTTACAAATGAAATGTCATTAGTTATATTTATGTAGTGTTGTTGTAAATGTTAAAAAAATTAATTATGGTACGGAACCGAACGGAACCGAACCGACCCGAACCGAACCGAACGGAACCGAACCCGAACGGTTCCATAATTATATTTGGACCCGACGGGTCCATTTATTAAATACCCGAAAACTCTGGAACCGAGCAGAACCGAACCGAACCGAACCGAACCGACCCACGGACACCCCTAGCTGTAACATGAACGTAATACATGATTAATTAAGCTCGAAATTCACATATAAGTAATTTATCAATAAACAAGATGCAAAGTAAATATTAACGTTAGTCAAAACTAAGCTTTGAAACAACCAACAGGCTTGCTTAATAAAAATAAATAATTTAATCATTTCAAAAAATCTTATACCCTACTCTCAAAATAATTAACTTTTTTACTTATAAAAACTCATAAAAATTAAGCCCCTATTTGGCCCCCATTAAAATATAATTCATTTTTCTCTATTCTTATCAACCACACATTCTCTAATAAAATAATATTACGCTTAATCCCAAAACTTTTCTCCCTTTTTAAACACACATTCTTAAAAAAAAATACTATTCCAACTATTAAAATTTCAAATAACGGGGGCCAAACAAAGGCTAAGGGACTCAGCTAGAATAATTTAAAGTAAAAGTAAGTTCAACTAAATCCCTAAGCTCAAACTTCTTTGTTTTTATCAACAAACAAGATGTAAATAAAATTTATTAATGTTAGTCAGATAAAAATACTTACTATTTGAAAGAACTACCTACCTACGGTCAAAATAAGCAACTTTTTTAGTTATAAAATAAAAAGTGTAGGCCAGAATTATATAAGAAAAAAAGTAAGTTCAACTTATTTTTAAGCATAGACAACAATGCTTATAGTTCATCGTTAACATGAACCACCAATATGAACATGAGATAATCTAAAGGCATATTTTGTCTTTGACAAACAATTCTTCCAGATGACTACATTCATTAATACAGGCCCCAATAAGAACACAATGCCCAAAAACCCTAACAAATCTCTACACTCAGGTGTGCAACAATTGAGTAGAGAATGTCTATCAATTTTTTTGGTTAAGATAGAAAAGCATTTTAGAATAGCGGATTGACCAAAATATGCAGAATGGAAACAGAAATCGACCATTTGTTGAAGTAAGAAAGGGATAATCAAATTAATAGCAGGCAAAACTAACAAAGAATTTATAAACTACACTACAAGTTCAATGGGTTCGGTAGTATCCATAATTATAACAGCAGAAGTGGTAGTAGCACAATTAAAAAAAAAAAAAAGTTGCAGAAGTTTAAAAGTTCTAGCCTCAGCTCCCAGGAAATTTTTAGATGCTCATTAAAGAACATATAAATTGACAAAATTCAGAACTGAAGAAAGATGGGTTACCCAGAACCATATGCAGGAGGACCCTTTGGAGCGGATTTCTCAGCCATTGTGACACTAATTTTGTGACCTCTAAGTTCATGCTCTGTTAAGTCAGACCATTGTCAGTGATATGACAAACACAAAAGAAATTTTAACTCCAAGATAACATCAATCAAGTTCTTACTGTTGAAAAAACCACCAGCTGAATGTGCAGCAGATGGATCTTCATATGATAAAACTGCATCTCCTTTGCTGTTTCCATGTTCATCTGTGTATATTTTTATGCTCCAGGGCCACTGGTCCTTGTAGCCTCTCTTTTGCTTGATTCTTGCAACCTAGTCATTAAAAAATTATGAAAGAAAAAATTAGATGTAAATATAACTGCTTAAAAGAAATACTAATATTTATATAATTTCTTTGATTTGTCAATAACAGAAATGAAGTCCACATAGTAAACATAGTTAGAGGCACTCAAGGTACAAAGTAATATTTCAAAATGCCCCCAAATACAATCAAGAACAGTAACATGGAATTTATGCAGCACAGATATTAACAATAGGGAACGTATGGCCATTTGAACAGAAGTGAACAGCAGGAAAATTAGTCATGCTAAATTATACATAGCAAATAATTAATCTGACAGAGAAATTTGCACATTACTTGTCCAATACTTCCAAAAAGATCTCTAAGCTCATCTGTGGTGACATCTGGAGGTAAATTCGAGATATAGATTCTTGCATTGTCACAAGTGTCACCACAATTTTCATCACACTGCTTGACTGCAATTGGAGCTTCTGTTGGAGCACCACCATAACCTCCTGATGAGTTTCGAAAATCTCCCCCAAACCCACCAGGCGGGCCACCTCGTCCACCACCACGGCTATCATTACGTGCATCACCAGCATATCCAGTAGGAGTAGTATATGATGGAGGATAAGAAGCAGGGCCACCAGTATAACTTGCAGGTGGAGGAACTGCATCAGGAGCATAATTAGGGCTCCCGCCATATGCATGAGGAGGTGGGGGGTAGTTGTTACCCGCTCCATTGTGAGATGCAGGAGCAACTGGAGCATCCTTCCCATAACCGCCATCTCTTCCTTGACTACCACCACCATAAGAACCACCTCTACTATTTCTTCCATCATAATCGTTACCGCCTCTGCCACTTCCACCATCATAATAGTTACCACCTCTTTCACCTCGAGTATTTCCACCACCACCTCTACTCCCTCGATCATCAGATCCAGCAGGAGACGGTGCACCACATTTGTTACACTCAACTCTTCGAGCAAAGTTCATATTCCCACACCTACATCCAGGGAGTTAAAATCAACTACAGTTCAAGAGAAACAGAACTGAAATATCAAATAAACTTTATTCTCTTAGTACTTAGTAGAAAGCCTTATAACACAAATATACAAGGAATGTAAGCCATCAGAAAAATAAGCACATTGCGTAACTGAAGGAAAGGCGAAAAACAGAAGAATGATTCGCATGTGATAACATCCACTGAAACCAATATATTCCAGGTGATGGGAAATGAGAGATGCAGATTTAAGGTAGAGGATCCAGAGAACTTGGAAAGAGTTGTATAGATTGAAAGTGTGGTAATACTTCTACTAGTTCCTTGATGAAGTTTCTTTGTGAATTAAATATATTATTAAATCCCCTTTGATCCCATCACAAGGGACACCACTAAGTTACATCCATACAAACCAGAAAATATACAAAATTTGTGTTTTCTTGAATAAGTTCAAATTTAAACATAGGAAACACAAGTAAAAGATATATAAACTCCTATGTAGACTCAAACTGGGTACTGTATTTCAGCTTCTCTCATGTTTAATTCCAAGGAAAACGCTACAGAATAAATCATACAAACATGATGAAAGGACAGTTTGACTATTGATAAATTTTTCCTTATACTTGAGGTTCGTAGTTATATCTGTGTTCTATGGGAAGTACGTTACCCTGGATTAGGGCATCGCCAATCGCCTTCCCTGCCACTTCCACCGCCACGACCACTACCTCTGCCTCCGCCGCCGCGTCCCCCTCGATCTCCTTGGTATCCACCACTACCTCCTAAAATCAGGAACAGATCTCGGATTAAAAGCAATTAATCACGAAAATATAATTATACAAGGCCAAATCCGAAAATTTAAATCCATATATCAAAATAAATAACCAAAATACATAATAAAAACGAAAAAGAAGACTATCAAGTACTTCTATTACCTCCGTATCCCCCACCTCCACCTCCACCTCCTCCTCTTCCGCCGCCTCTATTACCACCTCCACCTCCATAATTACCATATCCGGCGCCGCCGCCACTATTTCCTCCGCCATATCCTCCGTAGCCTCCCCCACCCATGGGCGGCGGAGCAGATCCATCTCCTTCGTAACCGTACGCACCCGACATGTTTTAGATTACTCCGGGAGAGTTAATTAATATCTTCTCTTGAGAAATTATAGATCAAAATTTTTGCAGAGAATGAAAGTGAAAGGAGTTGAGAAAATTAGGGTTTCAGCAATGTGTTATGTTATATATACCAAGTCCACTTGAGGAGAAGATATTCTTTGCGGATTAGTTTGTCGGGAGATTGTTCTGGTACACTCGGGTGTACAAAATGCGATTAATGTCAGCCAATCAAACCCGTGCATCGCATTTTATAACACGACTAGTGGCAATTTTAATCCACGTAAACTTTTGCAAGGCGTCAACACGTGAACGGTTGATAAGGCTTGTTTTTGGTACCAAATAAAAAGAAAAATTGGTATGTTCTGGTTTGTTGGTCATGCTCTCCTAATGTTTACCTTCATACGTTTAGCAAGGTGGTGGATTGATATTGAACATATTTGCATAGGACTCGACATATTATCCGCGAAATCAACTAATTCGTCGAACTGACTTTCGAGCCAATTTTGCAAGATATCAGATCAGTTTAAGAGAAAATAATTTTCATGGATAAAATATTATTGTAATCGACAAGACAAACCAACTCAAGTCGATTTCTTACTATTGTCAGGTTGGGACTCTACCCAACAGACAACCCTAGATGTGTGAGTGACTAGTGCATTTTGTAAGGGACTATGAGGAGAATGTGTAGATGTGCAAGAGATGCGTCTATCATATGAGGACAAAAATCATGCAGTGCTAGATTTACTTGATAGCGGTAGTGGTGGTGAAGATTGTCCGATGGCATAGGTAGAGTTTCTTGATGACGTGTGGGATTATAAGATAGCTTGGAAACAGGGGCGGATCCAGCACCTGGCCAGTCCCCACGGCGGCTCGTGCTGGATCCGTCGAGAGCTTCACCAAACAACCGTCGCCTCATCGTCCGTCAGGAAGATGAAATGAAAAAGAAGATGCTCTGTGAATTTGTGATTTTTCTCCCTTATTGTTTGGGCCTTTATTTTAAAAAAAAATAAGGCCCAATGTAATGAAGAATGAGCCCAAACCATGGCCATGTGTTTCACTTTTGCCCATTAAATTGCTTATCAGCCACCCACAACGAGAGAGACTGGCGAAGCGGCTGTGAGTCGAGGTTTATTGGGAGAAAAATGTCGAAGGTGGACGATGAGTCAAAGCAAGTTTCTTACAACGTGGTCAGGGACGAGAATAGGAATATCAAGCTTGAGTGCCCAGCCATCGGAAAACAATTTGCTGCTGAGGAAATATCTGCTCAGGTATATTCAAGTCCTATTACCATTTACTCTCCTTCTTTCAGCTTTCAGTGTGTTCTTTAATGCCTGTATTTTCTTAGGGTTGAACTGAAATGACAAGGATTTGTCCTCTTTGTTGACTTGAATAACCAATATTCACTTCACTAGATGGAAATAAAGTTGGAATATCTGAACAGTAATTCCCGTATTCTAAGGTTTGGGAGCTCCAAAGTTTTATGATTTTCACAATATAGATTAAGGGTTTGCTGTGGCATGTTTAGAGGTTTTTTGGGTGACCATTGTTTTGGTTTTGATATTGAACGAAGATGAGGTTGTGATTTGGGGATTTTGGATGTTGAAACGTGAATTGGGGATTTTTTTAGAATAATTGTGGTGTATTTGATTTTCTTTATTTAGAGGAGTGACATAAGTATAGAAATTAATTAATTAATTATTTGGATGTTGGGCTCAATTAAACCACGTGTACATTATTTTTTAATCAATTTTAATTAGATAACCCATGTCACCGGTCAATGATCAACTGTCACCGATCCTGCCCGTGCTGAACTTAAAGACTGGATTCGCCCCTGCATGGAAAAAGTGTTTGGTGGCATCTGCACACATTCACTACAAAATCGCCAACATTACCTCATGGCAGAAGATGAAGTGCCGTGTTGGTTTCATTTGATTTTCTACAAAATAATTTGCATTTTTAGGTCGGAACCTCGGTGTCATCGCATGTAGAATTCAACTTTAAGTTTTGAATAACAAGATGAGAAGATAAAATATAATGACAACGTGACAAGACCAAATTTCAAGCCTTACAGGTCTAAACATGTACGAACAAAGCCAAGTGTAACAAGACACTTTTCTATTTTTAATATCATCTTAATTATTTTGAGACAATTAAATAAATAAAATAATGCATATCTTGAAAGCTTGTGGTGTGATTTGTAAGTTTCTACTTTCTAATTGTTTTTTTTTTATATTTATTTAGAGCAAGTTTGGTAAAAATTTTTGTAAATTAAATTGTAGTTTCTACAAAATGTGTGGATAAAAATAATATTTGTTGGTGTCCGATCTTAAGAGGCCACATCAAATAGAGCGTGGACCTACTTCAAAGTCATTAAAGAAACTTAATTATTAGAAATCCTCTAGTGATCCTTGCATACTACATACGTACATGGTTTCTACTAGGCTTAGATCCAAGTTCCACGTCATAATTGAGAAATCAAAACTCCATATAACAAGCAAAGTTGAGGCAGTGATGTTTAAAACTCTAAATAATAACTTATAAAAGATTTTTATAAGCACATTGTAAGCTTGATCAACAATATCATGCTAAAAATGTCAAATTACATCATGGGTGTTTGAGTCACATTATTTTGGAAGAACGTATTCTGGAATAGTAAATTGATGCAAAATATGTTGTTGAAAAAGAAAAAAAAAGTTATTGATGTGATGTAAAATATTATTTTATTGAAAAACGTGTGGTTGAAAATGAGTAGAAAAATGAAAATGAAAATATGTTGTTGAAAAAGAAAAAAAAGTTATTGATGTGATGTAAAATATTATTTTATTGAAAAACGTGTGGTTGAAAATGAGTAGAAAAATGAAAATGAAAATTTTAATGTATATCAAATAGGGGCCATATGTGACTTTTAATTGAAAAACAATAGCATGTGACTTTCTAATATAGAAAATCTAAAACAACAAATAAATAGTAGCAACTAATGTCTTATTTGATGGCCATTATTGGGCAAAAATAAACTTTTGAATGGTGATTTTTTTTAAAAAAATGTATGGTTAAAAAGTAGATTTTTTTTTGAGTTAACGTGTAGAATATTTTGTTGTGTGAATTAGTGGTTAAAAATGACTATATAGAGAAAATTGTTTTTAAATAATGATTGTCAAACAAGAGCTAAATATTAGTACAATGGTCGTTATATGCACTTCGTGAGTTTAGACAGATTTCTATAAAGAAAAGTTGAATTATAAAGCGTGTGACAATTTTACCAAAAAGTGATGTCACTTTTTGATGTCGAACCGTAATTCACATCCAATGTACATACAAAAATAAAATATAAGTAAAAACTTAAAGGTTCTTAAAAGAAGGCAAGCAAATGGTGCTCCATTTAAAAAATGAAATTACATTGTGTGACCTTTTATTTAAAAAGTTCACCAAAGAGTTATAAACTAAGTACAATTTAAACATAAGCACTAAATGTTTCTTATAAGCAGTGTCGCGGAAATTATACACCGAGCACATCAAATATGTGCAATTGGGCTCAGTTTAACAATAAATCGAATCAAACACCATCCCAATTGATTGGCCTCAACCCACAACAATTTCACTACGATTGACCAATTTATTTGTACCCACAAAGGATAGATTATGTCGGTGCAATTGTTCACAAAGAAGAAGAAAGTAGAGATGTTCAAAACTCGAGCACAAAGAAGAGGAATAATCGTAGAAACCGGCTGGCCTGACATTCAAATTGCACACACACAATTCCCTCACACAGGGGCCAACACATGTATATAGTTTTAGGGTGAAACTAAGAGATGTGCCTAAGCACAATTGGGCCAAGAAACAAGACATGAGATGGGCCAAAAATCAAACAAATTGGGCTAATATAAGGTGGACCAACAAGGATTGCCTAACACATAAAAGGATCGTCCACTAATGAAGTGGCCACGAGTAACTTAAATTAATAGTTTCTTCCAATGAGCTAATTTATTTTCTGGTCGAGCCAATCAATTGTGCTGTTGATATATATTTTAGTCTTCAACCAAAGCCTACTGAAATTATTTCAAAATATTTAACATCATCACTTGAATTTATTGGATATCAAAACCCAACAAATTTTCACATCACCCAATGAATCTGCGAGCAAACAATACCAAGTTTATACTTACTTAATCAAAATAAACAAATAAAATTGGAAATCACATATCTTACCTGTGTCTTGGACCCGAAACACATAAAATACATACTCCATGTACTCACCATGATTTTAAACCTATCCCAACTCTATCATTCTATTTACCATCCTCATCACTCAAGTCACCACTATCTTGATTTTTCTCATGACGTTTTGCTTAAACTATGTTTTATCCATTTACCACTTTTCTTATCATATTTTTCAACTTTAGTCTCCATCTCCTTATTCCTAAGGGAATATTTGACAATCTTAGGCGTTATGGTGTCCTTACCATACTTAATTGTATTTTTTTTTTTTACATCTCTATAAGTGTCACGCATGGAATCAATCAAAATTATGGCATTATATATTTCATACACCGTTCTTCACGATTAATAATATCTTATACAAGTTTGTTAAATACATCAAAATTGTCATCAAAATACTTTGAAGGATCCATTTTAAGACTAAAAAACCTCTCGAGCAAGTAAAGTTTGTTAGTAGACTTGAATAAATACAAGTCCCCCAATTTTTCTTTTCAAAATTCTTATATGCCTTTAAGTTTATAAACTTTCCTCAAAATGTCAGTGCAAAATAATTGAAATGTAAGCAAATTTATCAAATTCTTCTTTTTGTTCCGTTGACAAATCAGCAGAAAAAATGATATCTATAGCTTTTGAAAGTTGTTGAACCAAAATTTCTCTTATGTTTTATTGCCAAATAGAGAAATCTCACTTTCCTTTGAAATTTTTCAAATCATTTTTTGAACACAGATAAACCAAAATGTACAAATACATAATTAGATCACACAAAGCAACCTTAAGGTCACAATATACACCATTCTAGATTCTTAAAGTTTAGTGGTATTCGCGATCTCAAATAAAAAATGCTCAAACATGTAAAGTCGATGTAACGCCCCAAAAAATGCTTGAGATTCGAAGTGTTACACGAAAAATGTTTTTAGCTGAGACTCTCTAATGTTAACAAAAATAAATTATAACTAATAAAAATTTTGAATTTTAAAATATAAAAGAATAATAATGGGAGATATGTATCCACATAGATTTACACGATTATGGTGAAATTTGATTTTGGAAAACATCTTCAGAAAATTCAGCAACTATCAGTTGTGCAGCAGGAGAAAGAAAAATATGTTTGGCCTACCAAACGTCGACTAAAAATTATGAAATTTTAATAGAGACTATGACATTAATATATGTGCATTATATAAAAAAATTGTTGTCTCAATGATCAAATATTTATCAATGCTGGACAGAAATTTCGAAATTGTACCAACGCAGTTGACTTAAATGGACATAACTTTTTCTCCATGTAACATTTTAAGATAATTCCAAAGACACCTGTTAAAAGACTTATAGTCCTTTCAAACCTCACTGACTTCATTCTAAAACATGCATTGTAGCCCAAGTTATACCATTTTAAGTAGGAGAATAGAATCTGAAATTTAATCCAACAATAAATAAACTTCATGCGTAATCTTTTCAACGTTTCTAAATTATAGTCCACATGCAATATATATAAATTTAGGCGAAATAGAAAGTTAAAATTTTTAAAAGTGTTGTCTAGGTATTTATAAAAAACTACACAAATTGAAATTTTACTAGAAAGTTAAAAGCATTTCAATCACCGAGCACTTGCCACCATGTCAAACATTTGTCATGCCTTCATTTAACCTGTAAATTTTGTAGGAGTGAGTATCACAAATAATACTCAACAGGAAACACTTAAATAAATGGTAAAAAATATATATATTTTCAGAAATACAACTTTGGTTATTTGTGTCACTATAAATTCTGCAAAGCGAATCGATTATCAATCAGTTTGTTTACTCTGGGTTTTAATAATCCCTTTCATGTGTCGTAAATCATCTCTTCATTTCTTATTTGAAACACCAAAGGGTGCTTACATTCTCTCATGAGTAACACCATAACATGTTAAATGTAAATAGAAAATAAATAATTTTTACTTCACTTAGAAAAGTGCCGAAACACCCCTACCTAACACTTAGAGTTTGAATATCCTCTTGTACTCAATAAAATACAGCGTTCTCTTCACTTCTTGTTTAGAATTTTTTTCAGATTCAAAGTGCCTTAGCCTATGGGAAGAAAAGAGAAATAACTTATGTGTGGCTATAATAGTTTGGGGAAGGAAAAGTGGCCATAGAGGTTATAGGAGATTATTGTTTTTCAAATGCAAAAATGATGATGGTAATTGGTAGTAACCAAAAACAATGGTAGTGGAATATTAATTAGGTGTATAAATGGTGGGTTATGGGTTAAAAAAAACGTGTCGCCACCCTTTTCATATGTATGGAAGTTTTGTTTATAATTAGCATAATGTCATTAAGTGGTTTGGAGGTTATGACATTTAGTAAATGATTCAAATGGTATGCTTAGTGGAGAAAAATGAAAAGCCAGCTTAAGGAATAAAAGAAATTAAATGGGAATGCATTAATGGAGGAAAACCGTAAGTGAGAAAGAGCGAAAAAATAATTATGATGGGATGAATATGGAGTTGTTTGGTGCACTATATCCAATTTATCTAATTCTTAAAATTTAAGCACTAAACATGTATGCAACAATTATAATAATGTGTGTCATCAAAATAAAAAAATTTCATTTACTAGAAATTTGATACCTTACAATTTTTTTTAAAACAAGAGCGCAAAACTTTACTATCGTAACCAAAATTTTAGTTTGAACTCTTAGGAAGTGTCGTAGAGATTAAATAACATAATCCAAATTATTTTTCTATTTATACAAGAAAATATATTTTAAAATGAAATACAAGATTTTATTTTATTTTCTCGATCGCTACAACTCTCCCCACTTAAAATAATTTCATCTTCGAAATTTAACTTGTTTTAAGAGATTAGGATACCCAGCTAAAACATCTTTTTCTCTTTCCCAAGTAGCTTCATTCTCACCATGTTTATTCCACTAGACTTGACTAATGAAACCCTACGATTTCTCAGAACAAGGTCTTTTTTTCTCCAAAGTTACTGCAGGAGCTTTTTTGTACAACATATCACTCTGGACATCCAATGATTGAACATTCGCCACATGACTAGAATCTGGGATATACTTTCTTAACATTGAAACGCGAAATACGTTGTGTAGTGCTGCTATTTCGGGTGGCAAAGTTAAACGATATGCCACATTGCCAATTTTTTCAAGAATCTCAAATTGGCCGATAAATCTAGGGCCCAATTTTCATTTCTTTCCAAATAGTAATATTTCCTTCATTGGCGCCACTTTGAGAAATACTTTTTCTACAACCTCAAAATTTAATTATTTTATCCTTTTGCATAGCTCTTCTAACGCTCTTAGGCAATCTTAATTCTTGATCTAATTTTATGTATAGCCTCTATCCAAAACTCTCCTTTTACCAACTTCAGTATAATAGTGAACGACATCGTTGACCATACAAAGCTTTATACGGCGACATGCCAATAGTTGCTTAGAAGTTATTATTGTGTGCAAATTTCAGTAACAGCAAATGATCTTCCCACTTACCACCCAAATCTACGATACAAGCTCTCAACATATCTTTAAGAACCTGGATATTTCGTTCAAATTGTCCGTCAGTTTGAGGATGGTAAGCAATACTAAATGTTAACTTAGTACACATAGATTTCTGAAGGCTTATCCAAAACTTTGAAGTAAACCTCGTGTCTATATCCGATACGATAGAAATTGGAACACCATGAAGTTGTATAATCTCTATAACATAAATATGTGCAAACTATTTTAAGTTATAAGTTGTTCGAACTGGTAGGAAATGAGTAGATTTTGTCAGTCAATCTACAATCACCCAGATTGCATCATGACCTCTCACTGATCTAGGAAAACCAACGACAAAATCCATTACAATCTTCTCCAATTTCCATTCGGGTATGTCCATGGGGTTCAATGGCTTTGATGACCTTTGATGTCCAGCCTTAACTTGTTGACAAACATGCATTTGGACACAAACATATCTATCTTTTCCTTCATTTTTCTCTACCAAAAATCTGTCATGCAAATCTTTATACATTTTAGTTTCGCCTGGGTATGCGGCGTAAGGAGCAGAATGAGCCTCAGTCATAATCTCATTAATAAATACCTCATCCTTTGGTACACATAGTCGGCCTTTAAACTTCAAGGCTTTATCTTCGGCTATTTCAAATCCTTTCATCTTCTCAGCTCCCACCTCAACCATGATCTTTTCTAAAAAGGGGTAATCTTTCTGAGCAGCTACTATTCTATCCTTGAGTGTTGATTTCACAGTAAAACTTGTTAACATTGATGATGTCCCTACTGGTGAAGCATATACTTCAATTCTCAGGTTCTCGAAATCTCTAATTAAATGATCCTACCTTGTATACAGTGCTGACAACTGTCCCATGTTTTTTCTCTACTTAACACATCAGCGACTACATTAGCCTTACTCGGGTGGTACAAGATAGTGCAGTCATAATCTTTCACTAATCCTAACCACTGTCGCTGTCTCATATTCATTCTTCTAGGTGATTAAGTATTTGAGACCCTTGTGATCGGTGTATATCTCACACTTGCTCCCATATAGGTAGTGGCGCCAAATCTTGAAGGCGTGCACTACTGCTGACAATTCGAGGTCATGGGTAAGGTAATTATGTTTATATTGTTTCAATTGCCTCGAAGCATAAGCTGTCACTTTCCCATGTTGCATCAAAACACATCATAAACCAAGTTTAGATGCATTACTATAAATTACAAAGCCTTCTGAACCATCAGGAGTAGTCAACACTGGTGTGATACCAGCCTGTCATTTAACTCTTGAAAACTCCGCTCGCATTTCTCTGACCATACAAACTTAATACTCTTCCTAGTCAACTGTGTCAAAGGATTCGCGACCTTGGAAAAAATCCTTCTACAAATCGTTTCGATAATAGCCGACTAAACCTAGAAAACTCTTCACTTCTCCAAGATTTTTAGGTTTCGTACAATTGGTCACACCTTTAACTTTGGATTGGTTCACTTCAATTCCTCGTGTTGAAACCGTATGACCTAGAAATCCCACTCGGTCCAAATAAAATTTACATTTCTTGAATTTGGCAAATAACTTCTCATCACGCAGTGTTTCCAAAACTATTTTCAGATGTTCTTCGTGTGGCTGAGAATCTTTCAAGTATAGCAGTATGCGTCAATAAATACAATGACAAACATGTCCAAATACTGATAGAACACCCTATTCATCAAGTCCATAAACACCACAGGGGCATTCATCAAGCTAAAGGGCATCACCCTAAACTCATAATGCCCATATCGAGTTCTAAATGACGTCTTTTGTACATCTACTAACTTAATCTCCAGCTGATGGTAGCTCGACCTTAAATCAACTTTTGAGAACACGGATGCGCCCTTCAATTGATCAAATAGATCCTCAATCCTAGGAAGTGGATACTTATTCTTGACCGTCAATTTATTTAGTTCATGATAGTCGATGCACATTCTCATCGTACCATCTTTCTTCCTTACAAAGAGTACCAGAGCTCTCCATGGAGATACACTCGGTCTAATGAACCCTTTGTCGAGATATTCTTCTAACTACATTTTCAACTCTTGTAATTTCTTTGGTGCCATTCGGTATGGGGCTTTGGACAGAGGAGTAGCCCCAGGTACAAGATCTATTGTGAATTCCACTTATCTATTCGGTCGAGTATCCGATAGATCATCGAGAAATACGTCTGCATACTCGTGTACTATTGGTACATTATCTAATGATTTCTCTTGAGATGAGGTGCTAATGAGACAAAAAGATACCCATGACAATCATGCTTCCCTATCATGCTTTCGACCTTTAAAGCAACGATGATGCGATGAAGTGCCATAATCTTTGATCCATAAAATCTGAACTCTTCTTTTCTCGGTCTTTGAAAAATTACTTTCTTCTCAAAACATACTATCGTGGCTCGATTTTTACCTAACCAATCCATACCTAAAATAATATCAAAATCCTTCATATCTATCACATACAAGTCAGCCTCTAAAGTCAATCCATCAAAATTTATTTGTACCCCTTTTGATATCCAATATGTATCAATAATTCTCCCTGATGGCATACTAACCTCCGTACACTATCACTCTTTTGACATGATACATTAATCTTAGCTAGACATGCATTAGATATGAATGAATGAGTCGCACTAGAATCAATAAGGACGTAAACTAGATTACTAGAGACGAATAAAATACCTAAGATTAAGTCCGGATTTTGGGCAGCCTCATCGTGAGTCAAAGTAAACACCCTTACTTTTCCTTTCTTCTCTTGCTCAGGTTTCTTAATCAATTGGCATGAGGAAACCACATGACCTGGTTGACCACTTATAGCAACCATACTTTCCAAACAGACTCTCTCCATTGTGAAACTTGTTACACTTAGGACATTGAGGTAAACGATTGATTGTTTAACCCGTATTTGTCTGCTTCTTAAATTGTCTAGTATTTTTATTCTTATCTTGCCACTTCATTTTTCCGAAGTCATTAAGAGGTCCATGATTCACCAACTTCACCCCTGAATAGGTCACTATCTGAGCTTTCTTTACCACTACCTGAAAGGTAGTGAGATCGTGTGAACTCTCAATCTTCTGGATCTCAGGTGTAGGCCCATCTCATAATGTTTTGCCTTTATATGTTTAGTACTTACAAGGTGTGGGACATATCGGGACAATTTCTTGAACTTGCTCTCATACTCAGAAATTTCCATATATTTCTGTACTAGTTTTAAAAATTCTACCTCCTTATGGTCTCGCAAAGCTTGCAGGAAATACTTTTCTGTTAACTTCATCTTGAATTGAGTGCAAGTTAGATTACGTTGTTCCTCCTCAATGCGAGTGCATGATGAGGATTCTCACTAATGACCTACTCTTTCGCTCAGCATAAACTCGGCACATAATACCATTTGATCTTCTGGGCAAGATATATGCCGAAAGATCTTCTTAATAGTACGTAAGCACTTCTTAGCTACTGAGGGTCTTTCCCACCATCAAAGTTAGGGGGTCAATATCTACGAAACTGTATATCGTCGAAATAAACGGTACAACAGGGTATGTTGGCAGCACGATCGGCACTTGGAAAACTAATGGAACTTGAGGTGCTGAAGGCGTAGCTTGGCATCCATTGCCTGTTTCAGTTCATCAATCTCATGCCTTAACTTTCTAAATGTCTTCGCTTGCGCCATATTCCTACATGCCATAATAATTGCAATCTTACTTAGAGGAGTTTACGATACTTGCACAAAATATGAGGGAAAGAAAAAAAAATTCAACCCAACATCTTGTATTATCATCTCAAAATAATCCTTCAAGAGGAATACAAAACAATAAAAGAGTATCTGGTGTAAATCAACTGGAAAACAAAAGGAATCCTACTAGGCATCAACAACACCTAAACTTAATGAAATCTCCTAAAATTTCACTCATATATTCATCATTGCCATCATCGTTGCTAATACAACCTCCATGAGCCATAGATTTCTTAGAAGGTTGCGCCTCATCGTCTGAAATAGGTGGAGGTGCATCTTCACAAATGTACATCTTAGTAGGTATACTATCATCCTTGGAAATCTGAAGTCCAGCCAACTCCCACTATTCAATCAGTCATGCATTGAAAGCCTCATAATCAATCTCTCGAGGTAAGGTATGCATGGAAGCTTTCCATAAATAATTATAGATCGACTCGACAACCTCTAGCCACTCTTCTAGCAAGGTATCAATAAGCAGACGGTGGCCTGAGACAATATGGCCAAGTCGCCTCACCTCCATCCACCTTACTAACATCTCCCAAATGTGCTAGCCCATATTGTGTGCTAAATTCCATCGATACTCTTTATATTATTTCACGATCTCATATCGACGAGGTATCAATGAACTCGTCTTCCTATAAGTTCTCTTGCCACCATACCAAACATTTGTCATGCCTTCATTTAATTTATAAATTTTGTAGGAGTGAGTATCACAAGTAATACTCAGTAAGAAACACTTAAATACATGGTAAAAAAAATATTTTCAGAAATGCAACTTGGTATTTGTGTCACTGTCAATTCTACAAAGCGAACTGATGATCAATCAGTCTGTTTACTCTCGGGTTTTAATAACCCCTTTCATGTGTCGTAAAACATCTTTTCATCTCTTATTTGAAATACCAAAGGGTGCTCCCATTCTCTCATGAGTAACACGATAACATGTTAAATGCAAATCGAAAACAAATAATTTTTACATTACTTACAAAAGTGTCGAAACACCCCTACCTAACACTTGGAGTTTGAATATCCTCTTGCGCTCAATAAAATACAACTTTCTCTTCACTTCTTCTTAGATTCGAAGTGCCTTAGTCTACGGGGAAGAAAAGCAAAATAATTTATGTGTGGGTATAATAGTTTGGGGAAGGAAAAGTGGCCTTAGAGGTTATAGGAGATTATTGTTTTTCAAATGTAAAAATGATGATGGTAATTGGTAGTAACCAAAATGGAATTTAAAACAATGGTAGTGGAATATTAATTATATGTATAAATTGTGGGTTATGGGTTAAAAAAATGTGTAGGCACCCTTTTAATATGTATGGAAGTTTTGTTTATAATTACTCTAATGGCATTAAGTGATTTGGAGGTTATTGCATTTAGTAAATGATTCAAATGGTATGCTTAGTGGAGAAAAATGAAAAGTCAGCTTAAGGAATAAAGAAAATTAAATGGGAATGCATTAATGGAGGAAAACCTGAGTGAGAGAGAGAAAAAAAATAATTATGATGGGATGAATATGGAGTTGCTTAGTGCACTATATCCGATTTATCTAATTCTTAAAATTTAAGCACTAAACATGTATGCAACAATTACAATAACGTGTGTCATCAAAATAAAAATTTGTCGTTTACTTGAAATTCGATACCTTACACAATGTTTTTTTGAAAAACAAGTGCGCGAAACTCTACTATCGTGACCAAAACTTTAGTTTGAACTCTTTGGAAGCGTCGTAGCGACGAAATAACATAATCCAAATTATATTTCAATTTATACAAGAAAAAGTATTTTAAAATGAAACACAAGATTTTACTCTATTTTCTCGGTCGCTTTAGTTGAGGTGCTCTAATGAAATAATTATTACACATGCCAACAAAACCAAATTTTCACTAAATGAAAGTCTCACACAATGTCTTAATTGACAACTCTATCAAAGACTCAATAAACAACTTCCAGCTGTCAAATTTAACAAACTTTAAACATTTCAAATAGGGTAAATAATTTCTAAATTCTAGTAACAAGCAATGGTTACTCCACATGGTAACCCCAAACCTGATGGTCAAACCACACAATGGCATGCTCGTACGAGAATTTAAAAATGATAAGCTAATTTATCGAGTGGACCAATTTGTTGGTCTGTAAATAAGGAAAGGTACAAATTTTACAACTTTGGGGTCACTACTTTTCGCCTTAAAGCTTCAGTAACTACACCAACCACGATCGACCAAAACTTGAAACTGGATGTCCAAGGGTAAACAATCTAGAATCATCATATTCCCTTAAAGAGAAAATATAAACCACTAGTAAGTCTGCAACATCAATATGAACAACCTGTCTTCAACATGTTTTCCTAGAAAAGCCTCCACGAATCCTTACGTATGGCAACAGTCATGGCATATGGTCTTCACACATCGTCACACTTGGGCTTCCACGCACCTCATGTGCTAGTCCAGTAGCTTCACCGTGTCGTCTGAAGTTAGAATATGGTCTTTGTTTCTCCACCAGACTTTTGGATTTGCCAAAAACACCAATTATAGTCGCTGTCAAATTGAATTTTTCAACCGTTACCTTCCTTAGTTGGGTTGTGCTTCTTTTCATCCAATTTTGCATCTTTCAAACACATAATTTGCACATTCTGATGTGAACCCACGTAGTAATGGTAGCTACGAAACCCACACATGATTGATTAAACCCAAGAAAGCCAAGAAATGAAAGCTTGATTCAGAAATAATGAATCAACAATCGCCGATAATATGTTGACCACATGATTACAAGATTCAAGAATCTCACTCGATTTGTTCGGACGCCTCAAGAAATAATCTTAAAAATTTTACAATTAATTCAATGAAGAACGAGAAAAAAACAATATGCCTTGTAGTAAAATATCTCAAATTGTGGGTTTTACAATGAATAGAATGAATCATATTTATAGGGAATCCATAAAATCTAACTAGAAAACGGAATTTAACTTTAAAAATAACAAAATATATTACAAAATAGAGTTTTAATTAAAATAGAAGATTATGCGAAATTTAAAAAATCGCGTCCAGAATTGCACTATGCGGCCGCATAAGTCAATTGACATCCTTCAATTTTTATTTAGTATAGAGGCATGTGGTCACACCTAATTTTTTTACTATGTCAGAATATGGTCTTTGTTTCTCCATCAGAATTTTGGATTTGCCAAAAACCTCAATTATAGTCGTTGTCAAATTGAATTTTTCAACTGTTATCTTCCTTAGTTGGTTTGTGATTCTTTTCATCCGATTTTGCATCTTTCAAACACATGATTTGCACATTCTGATACGAACCCACATAGCAATGATAGCTACGAAATCCACACAAGATTGATTCAACCCAAGAAAGCCAAAAAATTAACATTTAAGCTTGTTTCAAAAATATTGAATCAAGGAATTAACAATAGCCACAATATGTTGATCATGTGATTATAAGATTCGATTTGTTCGAGCACCTCAAGAAATAATCTTAATAAATTTACAATTAATTCAATGAAGAACGAGAAAAAAATAATATGTCTTATAGTAAAATCTCTCAAATTGTGGGTTTTACAATGAATAGAATGAATCCTACTTATAGGGAACCCATAAAATCTAACTAGAAAACGGAATTAAACTTTAAAAATAACAAAATATATTACAAAATAGAGTTTTAACTTAAATAGAAGATTACGCAGACTTTAAAAAATTCGTGTCCAGAATTGCACTATGCGGCCGCATAGGCATTCTACATGTGGTCACATAGGTCAATTGACATCCTTCAATTTTGATTTAGTATAGAGGCATGCAGCCGCACCCAATTTTAGTACTATGCAGTCACATATCATTCTGTTTTACCTCCAAATTTTATGTTCTTGATTACAAAATAGAGTTTTAACTAAAATAATAGAAGATTACGCAAAATTTGAAAATTTTACCTCCAGAATTGCACTGTGCGACCGCATAGGCTTCATGCATGCGGTCCCATAGGCCAATTGACAGCTTTCAATTTTGTATTATGCAGTCGCATAGCTATTCGTCTTGCCTCTAAGTTTTGAGTTCTTGATTCCAAAGCATTCCAACTTGTTTATGTTCCCATGACCAATATAGAACTTGATCTTTGACTTGTTAACTTCACCCTCTTGGACTCCATAGCTTGAACGAGTGATTTAATGCCTTCATTGACTCTATTTGATTTTGAATTTGTCCTTAGCCTATTGTAAACATACATCGAACTCCTGATAGTTTGTTGCATTCCTTGGATCACATCATCCCCTCACTCTTCAAAAGAATTCGACTTAGAATCTGTAACTACATCAAAGAGAGAAAGATCAGAGATATTAAAAATACAAATGATCGTAAACTTACCTTGAAGATCCAAATTGTAGCCATTGGTTTCTCATTTCAATGATGTGGAATGGCCAATCTCCTCAATGATGTAATCTTGATCTCTTTTGCATTCGAACAAGCCTTTTCACCTACCCAAACCTAATCACTTGGTTCAAATACTTTACGCCTCTTCCTTTTGCTACCTTGAGATGCATAGAATCCAATCTTCTTCTTTCCATCTAAGCTACCACTTACAATAATAGTTAAATGAATTAAACCAAACAAAGTTAATTGATTTAAACCATAAACCATATCAAAACGTGTAAGAGAAACAGTAGAAGATACTAAATTGGTTCTAACATATTCCATAAAGTCAAATAAAAATAGTTAAGGACTTCAAGATTAAATGAAAATTCTCATGCCTCAAAATCACCAACAATGCACCACAAATGTCTATCATGCTCAATTAATTTCTTGCAACATACTAGAATATCATTAACTAGTAATTGTTTGCCCATGAATGCATATGACAAATAACGTATTACTCTCGTAGAAATATTAGTTGCATTAATATGTGCAAAAGTACATGCCCCATGAGAAAAAATATTACTATGTGCTAATCCATCGTCTAACCCAAGTATGAGATATTGATTCTTTACCATACCATAGTGGAATGCTTCTCCTTCAATGCTCATCAAATTCTCCATTTGCATCGAATCGATTAGATACTCAACAAGTGTAGTGCTATCCACATTGGTAAAACTACTTCCATCAATAATCATACTATATACCTTGTTGTTGACATGTCATCTTGTATGAAATATATTCTCCATTTGTTGCTTCAAGTCATCCACTTTGATTTGAACAACAATAGCTCGTCATGTAACCAATAGCTCTCCCACTGCGTACTCCACTTTTTCACCATCACTAGTATATTCCAATTTCAACATTTCATCATATTCACTCTCACTATCACTCACTACTTCACATTATCATGCAAGATTATAGCCCTTTTGTTTGGACACTGAAAAGCAATGTGTCCCGATCTCAAGCACGTAGAGTACTTGATATCTTGATTCTGAGGGGATTGGGAATCCGTCTTAGGTGTAGTTTTACTAGCAACTTCATCGCTTCCCTTCGATAGCTCAGTTCTACCTTTTGAAATAGCCTCATCACCTTTATTGTTATCCCACTTCGATTTCCAAGAAGAGTTTGAACCCGAAAAACCCGATGAATATCTAGCTATCCCCTACCTTTTTAATTGTATTTCCACCTTCATAGCTACATGTAGCATGTCTTCCAACTCCACATAATGTTGCAACTCTACCACATTATCTATCTCCATATTCAAACCATTTAAAAATCGGGGCCATGGTGGCCTCCATATTCTCCTCAACATTCGCTTCAATCATTGCAATCTTCATCTCTTTGTAATAATCATCCATACTCTTAGAACATTGGTAGTTGCTTTGCAATTTTTGATAAAGCTACCTATAATAATGATTATGCACGAACCTATTACTCATCGTAGCTTTCAATTGTTCCCATGTATTAATAGGTCTCTTATGGTTACTCATCCTGAATGTTACTACTTGATCCCATAAAATGATAGCATAATCGGTAAAAATTCAAGCGCCACAGTCTTTACCTTCTTTTCCTTCGAGTAGTTGCAGTATTCGAATATCAATTCTAATTTCTTTTCTCATTCCAAGTATGCCTCCCGATCACTTCTTCCTTTAAATGAAGGAATTGTCACTTTAATATTATGCATACTTCTATTAATACCGTCTCCAACAAGATCTCTATCCCTCATTTCATGCATAACTCATATATCTCTCATTCTTCCTAACTCGACATCCATCCATGCATCCTCATTAATGTCACTATCCATTTCCCATTCACCAGCAAAATCCCATCGATGATCATGCCTTTCTTGCCTCCTTGCATTAGGTATTTCTAGGTTGTTCCCTATTTAAGTTAGCAAGCAATGTGTCTTACCGATCCAATCTGTTTCTCACATCCTCAAACAACTTTTCGAACCATCGTATCATCTCATCCGACATGTTGACTTGACTATTATTCCTGCTTGAAGTAGAGTCATCTCTATCCAACATCCTAATTCTAATTTAATATTTGCCTCACATGTATTCGCTTGTATATCAGTCAAATTGACATTTTCCCTCTATTAGGCTAATCATTCTTGCCTTTTTTTCACTCAATGCTTTCTTGCAAGTGTTTCAAAGAACTAATTCGATCTCAATCAAAATTAATTCTTGTAGAGTTTTAAACAAAGATTTGAGTAAGAAAAATTGACTATAAAAAGACTCAAAAAGTAGGAATTGACGCTTCGAATGGACACTAAAGAAATATTCAAGATGGTGCTTCTTGAATTGGAATTGAACACTTTTGAATTTAGACTCTTTTAGACTTAAAATGAATTGTATACTAATGGCAATTTTATCCAACTTTTCATTTTTTTGGTCGAAAGTTCAACTAAATACCAGTAAAAGAAACAAAAATTAATTCAGATGCTAAATGAGCACACAAACAACTTTTGGAATTTTTTTCTATGGTTTGGAAACTCGAAAATAAAGAACGTGAATAATATAAAAAATGAAGAACAAAAGACTCAAACAAAATGAAAAAAATAAATAGGATATAACCTTGATTTTTGGAGTATTGCTTTGATATCATACGAACCAACATAGCAATGATAGCTACGAAACCCAAAAAAGATTGATTCAACCTTAGAAAGCCAAGAAATCAACGTTTAAACTTGATTAAAAAATATTGAATCAATGAACCAACATAATTGACGACAATATATTGACCACGTGATTACAAGACTCAAAAATCTAACTTGATTTATTCGAACGCCACAAGAAATAATTTGAAGTTCAAAATTAATTTAATGAAGAACGAGAGAAAGCAATATGTCTTTTAGTAAAATCTCTCAAATTGTATGTTTTACAGTGAATAGAAATTTATAGAGAACCTATAAAACCTAACAAAAAATGGAATTAAACTTTAAAAATAATAAAAAATTATTACAAAACAGAGTTTTAACTAAAATAGAAGATTACGTGAAATTTGAAAAACTCGCGTCCAAAATTGCACCATGCGACCGCATAAGCTTCATGCATGCGGTCACAAAGGCCAATTGATAGCTTTCAATTTGGATTTGGTATAGAGGTATGTAGCCACACCCAATTTTGTACTATGCGTTCATATAGCAGTGCATCTTACCTCCAAGTTTTGAGTTCTTGATCACAAAATAAAGTTTTAATTAAAATAGAAAATTACGCAAAATTTGAAAAACTCGTGTCCAGAATTATACTATGCGGCCACATAGGTTTCTTGCATGCTGTCGCATAGGCCAATTGCCAACCTTCAATTTTGATTCTGTATAGAGGCATGCGTCCGCACTCAGTTTTGTACTATGCAGTCTCACAATAGTCTAGTTTCATGGCTTTTATTTGATCTTGAATTTATCATTAGCCTCTTCTCAACATACGTTGAACCCTTGACAGTTTGTTGTCTTCCTTGGATCATATCACAACCTATTTCCTTGATGTCGTTTGTCGCAAAAATTATACATAAAAGCTTCGAATATGTGCAATCGAGTTCAGTTTAACAATAAACTGAATCAAACACCAACCCAATTGATTGGCCTCAACCTACAACAATTTCACTACATTGTTTAGTTTATTTGTACCTAGAAAGGATAGATTTATGGTGGTTGCAATTGTTCACAAAGAAGAAGAAGAAGAGAGTACCGATAAAACTCAAGCACAGAGAAAATAAATGAATCACAGAAATCGACTGCCTTCTCATTCAAAGTACGCACACGATTCTATCAACAGAGGCTAACACATATATATAGTTTTAGGTTGAAACTAAGGGATTGGCCAAAGCACATTTGAGCCAATAAACAATACATGAGATGGGCCAAAAATCAAACAAATTAGGCTAACATTAGGTGGGCTACTACGAAAGGCAATGTGAGCTAAAATCTAAAATGGCCATCCAGCTAATGAACGGCCGATCAGCAACATGAATTAACCGGAAGGTTTAATGTATAACCCAATGTGAAAAGATAATGAGGAACCCAGCCCTGATTTTAGATTTCCATTTTCATAATTCCAAGTTTAACTTTGATATTTCACTAATCAGGTTTTTTGGAATAAAAAAAAGAATTTTTTATTTATAATATCCAACCTATTTTTTACGTGAAGATTGGAGAGAGAAATTAAAATAAGTAAACTGTAAATCGCCTAACCACTAAACACCTTAAATCTCGCCCCTTCCTAAATATCCTAAATTGATCCTTACCCTAATTCATTTGTAATTGAATCTCTCTCTCGTCACTTTCTCTCTACCACTGGATAACCAGCAACAGTCGCCGCCATCTCCAAAGATTGTCCCTTGCTGCACGACGGTGCACCAAAGATTTGGTGGCGGCTTTTGTGTGGTGTTGGCGGTGGCTTTGTGAGCTGGATTTGGAGTCACCGGCCACGGTGAATCATTGTCCAGAAAGTGAGATTTCTCTGTGCTTTGCTGGTAGTCCTTTTGTTTGTGATGGTGGTGGTTGGCTGGCGGTCTTTTTGTTGGTGGAGCTACCATTCCTTGGTTGTGTGGTGGTGAGCTGGTTGTGTGCGGGCTGGGGAAGGGAAAGTATACGGCGGGTGTGTGGTGTTGCTGGAGTTTGGTGTGATGGTGTTTGTGGGTGCTATGGCGATGGGTTTGCCCTGTGGTCACAACTTTGTCTACATTCATCACATGGTCACATATCTGTGTTCCTATTTCGAATTCCATTTTGGAGGGCTGGGTCACAGGTTTTTGATTTATGGTCAGAGGTTACAATTCATCTATTCATGGGTCTGGGTCACATGATTTTTGATTTTTGGGTGACTGGGTCACAAGTCACATTTTGATTTATAGGATTTTGATTTTTGGAGGACTGGGTCACAGGATTTTGATTGGGTCACAAATCACAAGTTTCCGCCTTCTTTCCAGAGAGAGGATTGCACATATTTTGGATACTACTGTTGTGACCGTTGAAAACAACAATTTTTCCGATTGTAGTTTCAGCAAGTCAAGATCGGGGAAGAATTGTGCCATATTGATATGTCTAGCCTGTTTCTCCAGTGAGATATGCTAGGTTTTGGAAAATTCTGTTTGAATGTAACTGATTCCGAAATTAAAGGCATCAGTTAATCATTCCTTAATTATATATATTCTATATATAATTAAATTAGAAATAATATTCCGAATTAGAACTTGATATTTGAAACTACAAAACATATACCGTAGTTTTGAAATGTAGTAAAGTAACAACAGGACTTATGTATTGTTCCCAAAGATAATTTCAAAAGCACTAACACATTTGTAACATAAAATTTCAAAATTGCTAAATAGCCCAATTAACATAAATATATGTAACCGATTGCAGTCAAGATACATATTTATCTCCAAGTCATTAAATGGCTCCTAAAGGGATTTATTATAGAAACAATTGGATTATTAAATAACATATGTGTGTATTTGGAGGTATAATTCCAAAATCCTTTTTTATTATTTTTAAAATTCTATTTATGATCACTTCATATTACTAAATAATGAAAATTCATGTTTGGAAATTTAGTGTTATATTAATTTTTATTTTGAAATATAAGGCAATATATCGTAATACATTGTATTACTATAATATAACTTGTAATGTCTTAAATTTTTTAAATATACTATTGTTACATGCACAATATAATGTTTATGTTTGTATCATATTGTCTATTTTATAGCAATTATGGCATGTTTAAAGGAGTAATATTATGTGATTTATGAAAGATGGAATGTTTCAAATCACGATATGTTCTTATATGAATCTTGAATAATTAGTGGTTGCATATATAACATTTTGTTACATCCATCAATCATATTTTGTTAATATTTTATGTCAAATTAATTATATATATATATATATATATATATATATATATATATATATATGGTAGATTATATACTATATTTTTTGTCACGTTTTGTGAAATTGTGTTGTGTGCTGAAATATGTTACATTTGGTATTTCAACAACTTATATATACTATATTTTGTTGTGTCAATCATGGTATTCTAAAACTCCTATCAGATTTTATATTCAACTCAAAAATACTATAATGTTTGAATTGTAGAAAGAAGATACTAGAATTGATACTCAAAATTTGGAGGAAAAGAGACTAAGATATGAAGATGAGAAATCTTAGGGATTTCTTGAGTTTTTTCGGGTTATCATAGTTTTGATTTTGATTTTGAACGGATGAGGTACTATGATTTGAAGAATTTTTTATGGTTCCACTTTAATTTGGGGATTTTGGATGATAAATTTGGTTTATTTGATTTTGTGTGTTGGAGGAGTGATATAAACTCGTTAACTAATTTATTTGTAGGAGTGAAGTTGTTTATGACATTTAACTTTTACTTACTAAAAAAATTAAATTATACAATGCGTGGCATTTTAATTGAAAAATGACACATCATGCATTTTTTAATACAAAACCTCAATTCACATCTAACCAACCAAAATAATAATAATAATTGTAACAACTAAATATTACCTTAAGAAGTTATTGTTTAGGGGGGAGTTATTATCTATCGTCGATCTCTATGGTAGAATCAGTTGGGAGAAAACACATTATAAGCACAGTTAAACTTAAATATGAATTAAAAAGAGACACATCACATAACTTTAAATCTTACTCAAAAAATCTTAGTCATTTTAAAATTTTTATAATGGTTATCTTGTTCTCATTTGTCCACATAATAAATGAAGATATTTATTTTATCCATATCTATAAAAAAAAAAGACATATATATACATTATTATCAAGTTGAAATATGTATATTAGACAGTGTGTGGTCTTTTAATTAGAAAAATGACGCAATATGTAGCTTTCAATGGACAACCTTAATTTGTACCCTAAAAGAAGTAGGGAGTAAAATCTTAATATCAATTAAAATATTTCTATAAGTTTAAGCAAAAATGATTTATCATAAAAATTCAAATTATATATATATATATATATATATATACGGATTTGATCTCCTAAGCACCGTGCTTAGTTTATGCTAAGCACCATGCTTAGGTGGCAAAAAAACTACCCACTAATGTAGTGTGCCACATAAGCACGGTGCTTAACATAAACTAAGCACGGTGCTTAGGAGATCATTACTCTATATATATATATATATATATATATATATATATATATATATATATATATATATAACTGTGTCTATAGTGGTATGCTACTATAATTTCATTATATTCAATTATGTCTTTAATGTCTAGTTGGTTTAGGGAACGTAATAGTTCAAACAATAGAAATGATAATTTATCAAACATTTTTTGAAATGATGAAGAAGAATTTAGACAAAATCATGCATTTAAATCAAACGATTTCAATTCAAATAAACTTCAAATTGCACAAATTGAACAAAAACTTCAAAACTAGACTATTCCAAAGGTAGACAAAAAATCTATCTATGAAATAGAAATGTTTGATTTTTGTCGAGATCATATTATCAAAACTCTTGAGCAAACTATTGCTATAAAAAAATCAATCCGTTTCGATAAACTTATTTTCAAAAGAAGCTATTCAAGCTTATAGGAAGAAATTTAAATATTTTCATGTAGGTCTTGTTCAAATTGCTATTAAACCATTATTTAGACTTGATCTAGACATTCCTATTCCATTGACTCTTAGAGATAAAGAGACTTCTTATGTTTAAACATTCATTATTATCCATGCTTGAATCTAATCTTGAAAGTAGTCCAATATTTTCAAATTGTTAGCCAAATTTCTCAATCGGCCTTCAAGGTGGAGCTATTCTTAATGTTCAAAATCTTCATATTAAAACTAAGAATTTTGATATTGATGATTGCTCAAAAACATTTGCTTTAATATATTAAATATTTTATAAGCTTATGAAAACTCAACTCAACATTCATGCTCTTAGATCTTCTCCTAAAGACGAAAGTCTTTTAGTAGAATTCAATCTTCTTCATTCAAGTATCATGATTCCCAAGAGAATACCTTGGAATTTACAATCTAGAGGACTTGAATGAGATTTTAAAAATGCACAAACTCTAGTTCCTGTTCTTACTAGAAATATTCGTGATCAAATTATTTTATTTCCTGATGGTCATGTCAAAGTTGTCTTTGATAAACCATCTTCTTCAAATCCTCTTTGTAGGTCTTATTCTTCTAGATATGTGAATAATTATTTTCAATCTACTAGATTTTCAACCTCTTCTGATAAACTCAAAGGGATAAATTTTGACCCAAATATCTCAGAAACAAAATATTTTGAAAAAGATGAAGAATCAGATCAATCTGATTTTTCGACTTTATCATATATGTTTTCTTCAGAAAAGCTTGATCAGCAATGTAATGTTATTTCTTCTACAATAGATAGAAGATATGGATTCAAAACTCATCAAACTCATTCTGTCAAAAAATTTAGACATACTCTCAAGAAAATGTTTTCAAAAGATGAGCTAGGGTCTTTATGTGAAAGAATTTTATAATTCTACTGAGGATTTTAGTTTTTATGAATGGTCATATTTTAAAGTTTTTGGTAAAAGAATTTTGAAACAAAAATCCGTTCAAAATGCCCATGTTAACAAGAAAATATGGAAGACTTCTTCTGGTCAAATATTTCAATCTGAACATCTTCCGATACAAGAAATCTTTGTTTCTCATGGAGACACTAAAATTATTGCATCTCCACAAAAAAAAAAAAAAAAAAAAATACCCGATCTAACTATTAAAATGGAAGAATCTAGTCCAACATTTAAAGATGTCAAAAATATTATTTCTCAGAACAATTATACCAATATTATTCTTTAATCTGTAGGTTCTCAATTATCTAGAATTGAGAATAATTCTGAGTCTGAGGCATCCTCATCTATAAAAGAGGGGAAGAAGCATATCGAGTCAAATATTGTAGAGTCAAATCTTATTTTCAAACCTACCGATACAAAATGCTTCCAAAATTAAAAAGAGATAATCTTTTATCCGAGTCAAGCATTTTACAAGAACTTGCTAATCAAATTTCTAAACTAGGAAATTCCAGGAATATCAATACTATTGATAATCTTGAAAATCTAGAATCTCAATTTATTAAACACGACCCTCTTCAGTTAATAAATTGAGAAGTCAACATTCAAAGCTTCCAACATACTACAATCGTCCTTCTTATCCTGATATGTTATATGGGGAAAAGGAAAAACCTAAAAAATTTTATTCTGAAGATGATATCATTAATGGATTATCGATGGTCTTACATAATTTCAAATTATTCGAATTATGGAAAATATGGCGATATGCTATAATGCATATATTACTCAAGAAATTTCTCCTTTAAATGCTGGCATCAATTTAATTACTGGATACTCCAGACAAATTAAATTCTGGTAGAATAACTATCTTAACGAAGAAGATAGGACAAAAAATTATAATGCCACCAATGATCTACATCAAAATGATAGCTTTAATATTCTTGTATATTCAATATTAAAGCATTTAGTTGGTACTTCTACTCTCCTTCAAGAAAGGTCATCTGAGATTTTATTAAATTTAAGTTGTCTGAAATTGCACGATTTTTGCTGGTATAATGATATGTTCCTTACCAGAGTCATGATTAGAGATAACTGTAATCAATCCTTTTGGAAAGAAGATTTATTTCTTGACTTTCAAAACTCTTTGTAGAAAGAGTTAGAAATTTCACCAAAGGTAAACTTATTAATTTCGTCCATAAAGAAAAGCTAACATTGTGCAATGATCTTAAGCTCAAAGTCAAATTGAAATTAGAAAGATTTGATAGTTGTAAAGAAGTAGGATCTTTTTGTGAACAATGTGGATTTGAAAAGATCATTCTCCCATCTTCAAAATCCGAAAAGAAAAATTTTCATTCTCATTTAAGAAAATGATCTTCTTCGAAATATTTTAAAAAAGAAAAATACTTTTCGAAATTATCCTCAGAAAAACTCAATAAAAAAAAAAAGGAAATACAATGGTTTAGCAGTTTCTACTAAGAAGGTTTTTCGCTATCATACAAGCATAAGGTTCCTATAACATAACATTCATTCAGGAATTATTATTCCAATTCAAAGAAGTCTTGATTTCACCCACAAATTTCTTGATGAAATCTTAGAAAAATCAAGTTTGCAGCGATTTTTAGGCTGTCTCAATTATGTGGCCAATATTATCAAATAGATAAAAATCATATGTACCCCTCTTTTCAAAAGAATACAAAAGAATCTGGTCACCTGGAGTTGTGAGCACGCTTTAGCTGTGCCAAAACTTAAAGATACTATCAAAAGTATACCATGTCTTGCAATATTAGACCGCGTTGCCTCTATTATTATAGAGACTGATACGTCCAACGTAGGCTTTGATGGAGTCTTAAAGCAAATCCCTTTCAAGTATAGTCAAGAATAGCTAGTTAGATTCCATTATAATGTTTGAACTGACCTTCAAAGAAATTATTCTACTATCAAAAGAGAGATTCTAGCGATTTTCTTATACATTTCAAAATTTTAAAATGATTTAATCAATAATTAAAAAAAAAAGACAGATTGTAAAGTATCAAAAGACGTTTTACAAAAAAAACGTAAAAAACCTTATTTCAAAACAAATTTTTACAAGATGACAAGTTATCCTATTTTGCTTTGATTTCGGAATTCTATATATAAGGTAAATCAAACTTTCTTGCCGATTTCTGAACTAGAGAGTTTCTACAGAGCAAAATTGAGAGAAATCTTCTTCAAAGAAGAGCGAGAAAAAATCTTCAATTCATCTCCTTTCAATTAAATATTATATTTAAATTTCTTTTCATGGATAAAAAAATGAAGCACAAGGTTCTTCAACTTCTCAAAAATTCAATTTTACAAACATCTTAGAGTGAGAAAATCTCTAAAAAAAAAAAAAAACCCCCCTCAAATAATTAGAGAGCCGTTCATATTGAATTTGAAAAATTGTCAGATATCAATCCCTTAACCTCTTTCCATTACTTTACCAAATCCATTCAAATTCTTGTCTTTGAAATGGAAATTTCATGGTTCCATAGATATTCTTCCCTTGAGCAATATCTTCAAAATCTCTTTCCTCCTAATTTCCATTTCATGCCAAGAAATCTAAAAAAAGAATAGAGCTTATTATGAAGTCATCCTAATTAAATCATGATTAGCCATAATAACTCATACTCAAAATCCTCAAAAGAAAAATTATATTGATTTTTCTAAAATTTCAATTCAAAAGGTATTGTCATAGGAAAATTGAGGGCAAGATCCATGGAGTGAGAAGAGGCATGTCTATCTAAGGAAGATTATTCGAATCTTATTTCAATTATTTTGATTTTCAAGATGCTTGGTTTAATGTTTTCTATTTTAGACCAGTAACATATTCTTGGTTCATTCTTTTAAATCAAGCCCATGTTACAAATTTTCCAAAATAGTTTTAAAATTGGTTCAAATATTTTGGACTTGACGAAATGATTTACCTAGTCTTACTCGTCAAGAGTTCAAATACATAAAAAAAAAGAAGGAAAATCATTTCTAAAGTTTCAAGAAAATCTTTTATTTCCATTTGTTCACAATCTCAAAGTCTTGTGAATTTTCTACTGGGACTATCAGATTGTTTAAATTACCAATTCTGAATTCAATGTCAAAAGGATTGTTCAGAGACTCAAAGTTAAATGATGGTGGAAATTTCATGAGACAAATTGTTGCCCTAAGGCCGTTAACTCATGGATTCAGAGCAAAGAAACATTGATATTCCAAAATTATCACAGAAAGATCTTGACAAACACAAAGATTTCTTGTAGAAAAATCAAGACTTATGGCTATGTTCAACCAGTGTAAAACTTCGGAGGAATTATAAGTCATTTCGGAGAAAATTGATTCATTGGCTGATGCCTCTTTAAAGAAATCAAATTCAAATGATAATAATTATTCTCAATTACAATTAATAGCCTATTTACAATGTAATGAAGATATGTGTTTTGGATTAGACAATATCGATGACTCGATTGAACAAGAATTTAAAGAAATTTTTCAAAGTTACTACATCGACCCAGTTATTTAGATGAATATCGAAATTATTGGGTCCAAGAATCAAGAAATGTGATTTTTCGAATGTGTTTGCCACTATAAAAGTTATTCTTACCAACTTTCCCTACAATAAAAAAATGAACAAAAACTTTATTAAAGCAACATTAATAAAGTAGATTCCATATTTCAAAAAATCCGATGAAAATGACAGATTGGCAGACAAATGGCAAACAAAAACAAACAAATGACATGTATTATTGTCCCCATATCGTCTTTCAAGGATTTTTCAATATGGTTTCAAGTCAGAAGCTTCAACTATGAAGGAGGAAGAAGATTGGATACCTCTCAAGTGTGTTTTAGTGGGAGATAAAATATTTTCAAGAAAGTTTTAGAATTATCCTTGTATTCTAAAATTTTCTTCATTCTTTCAATATTGTAACCTTCAATCTTGTAATTTTCTATCAAATAGAAAAATCCTTCATTTCAAAAATTTGTGTTATCTAAATTTTACCATTCTCTATTATCCTTGGGCTATCCCCGTCCTTGGGTCCACACACACACACACACACACACACTTTTTAAAAGAAAAATTATTATATTTTTTTTATCTTACGTAATTTACTTAAATACACATATATAAAACTAAGTAAGCATATATCACTCTAAATCCATCCACTAAAAGGACGGACTGGAAATGAACTAAATAAAGGCCCAAAATTTTCTATTAGTTTTCAGAAGAATGCTTCACATATTCACTGAGAGAAGGCAGAAAAGATTTCAAAGCGCTACGACCAAGACATTTTCATGCACATAAAATTTCATCAGCAATTCAGGCTCGATAAGAATACAGATTATTTGTTGTTAGGTCTAAAATAGGCTCCATAGTTAAAGATGATGAGGTAGCAGCAGCAATAACTCGTGCAAATCCAATTTCGGTTATTAGTTTGTCAACTAAAGCAACAAACAGGGTGTTTTTGGATGCCTACAAATAAATTGTATTAGTAAAAGTTAGCTTCTATCACTTGTATCCATCTTTATATCGTATATATAAGTATCGATAAACAGCTTTAGTGCACTCATAAGTGTATTTTATACACTTATTAGGGGTCTAAAATAAAGATATTTGATAGTTCTTCTCACAAAATATATCCTAAATTGTTTTATTTTATGTTATATAGGTAAAACTCAATTGTTGAACAATGAATTGAAAGAAAGAAGCAAAAATCAGGGAAAATGGCAAAGTTCAAAGTTTGATGACCAAATTGTAATTATTCAATAGTTGATTCTGACACAAGAAGATACTTTGATTGGATGTAATTAGAACTCAAAAAGGAATGGAATATGATCAAAATATTATCAAAATCAATTTCCAATCGCACAAGTTATATTCCAGATTTTTAGTTGAAGATTCAGACTCATTTTTGGCATAGTAAACGTCCGAATTGGAAAACTTCTATTTATGAAAGTTGTAGATTTTTGAGTTAACATTTCAACACACTTTGAATCACCTCAATAGGATATCAAGAGAGAAAGTTATGGCAAAAATACTGAATGCTGTGCAGAGGAAAAAAATTTGCGCGCGAAGACAACTTTTCTTATTCGATTGGAACCCTTTTGGAAGCCAATTTGGACATGAATTTCAACCAATTTTCTGCAGCTACAAATACCAAATATCAGAACATATGATAGACCTCTCATATGCATATTATACTCCAATATTCATAAATTATTATCATCATATGAGGAAAATTCATAATTTTGGTGAGATAATTAAAGGGGATTTGCAAAAATCCAATAAAGTAAAAATTCAAACCTGATTTTTAGACAAATAAGAAAAATTATAAGTGAAGATTTATCAAGAAACCATTGAAGAGATTCTCGTTTCAAGATTCATTTTTATTTTCTCAATTTATCAAAAATGATAGTTATATCTTTTCACTTAAATATGATTTCTTGTAATTTCAATATGTTAGACTAGTTTTATACATTGCTATGATGAGATGAACCTTTGTTATGATATTTTTAGTTTTTAATTAATTGTTTTGAATTTAATTTGATTTGATTTGTGGATGTTTATGATCATTTTTATCGTTCTTTTCAATTGTTTGATCACAAATTGAATTGTTAGTGAATTTTATTATTATCGAGAGAGACAATAGGGTTTAAGCACAATATAATAAACATTGTAAGATTCGATAGAGGATAGAGATATACAAATATGCTTTATATAGTTTCAGTAAGTTTTCTAATACTTGTTAATGCATTATCATATTTGCATCTTTCATTGAGAGATAGAAATGTCGCATGAGAGGAATAGACTTGGTCGCTATCGAGAGAGACTTTCAATTAAATTAGAAGCATTAACCAACATAAGTGATTTCAAATTGTCACTTTAATTGTTAAATTAAAAATTGAATAACAATGGGGATTTGACATCTTAATAATACATCTCACATATTTGAAAAACACGTTTACTTATTTTCATTAGTTTAATTGATAATTTAGGGATTAGTATACAAAAATCATAAAATTTGTTTGCTATTCGATTAAAGTTGCAATTAATTTTAACTCAATCAAACTATAGTCATCTTGGGTTCGACACTATATTCATCACTTTATTATTCAAAGGATCATGCACTCCCAAACACGCTATGTACAACAATAAAATTAGTTTGGGAATAAATGACTTAACATCCAGTGACTTAAACTATATAAGTGAAACAACTGACAACATTAGTGCAGCATGAGCACTGTTATCTGCATGGTCAATATGGAGCTATTTCCAGATTAATTTTGAAATGCACAATTAAGTATAAATATTCATGCATTCTACAATAAACTATATGCAGTATGGTATTATTATTTGCATAATTGCAGTAATTTCTTTGCTAAGGCCAAACCAACAATGGTGATTAATGATTGTGTGTGTGTTCTGACTAGACAATCTCTTTAGAAGAAAGAGTCCAAGTCTTTTTTGAATGATTTGTTTGAATTGAATGAGTTTTAGAAATTTTGAAGATCTTTTTTTCCAAAAACTTTGAAATTAACCCATTCATAAAAACTTAAATCTTCTGGAAAGTCAAAAAAATTCTTCCCAGTTTTGAATATTATATCATCATTAGGATTTGTGTTGCAGGTTTTGCTAATTAGCTTATTCCCGTAAAGCCCTAGTTGCTGAGAGAGCGTTGGTTAGGTTGCTTGGATTCAGTGGTGTCTGTTGCATCCATTCTACAGTGGTATATTATTTTAAGATTATTTTGATTTTTAATGTCTTTTATGTCTAATTGGTTTAGTAAGGGTAATACTTCAAAAGAAGAAAATAAAATGTCAAAATATTTTCAAGAAAATAATGAAGAAATTGATAAAAATGCATCTGCATCTTCAAATGTTTTAAGTGAAATTCAAAAGAACTTCAAATAACAAAAATTGAACAAACTCTTCAAAATTGGACTATTCCAAAGGTAGATAAGAATTCTATCTATGAAATAGGAAAATTTGATTTTACTCAAAATTATGTTATCAAAACAATGGAGAAAATTGTTCTAATCAAAGAACATATTACTTCATTCAATTTACTTTCAAAAGAAGCAATTCTTGAGCATAAAAAGAAATTTCAATATATACACATTGGTTTAGTTCAAATTGCTGTCAAACCATTTTTTCGACTTGGTCTTGACATTCCTGTTTGTATAACCTTAAGAGACAAAAGACTCTTAAAGTTCGAACATTCTTTACTATCCATGCTCGAGTATAATCTCGAAAGTGGTCCAGTGTTTTCAAATTGTTATCCAAATTTTTCAATTAATCTTCAAGATGGAGCTATTCTCAACGCCCCTAACTTAAAAATTCAAACAAAGAATTTTGAAGTTGATGATCGTTCAAAAGCTTTTGCTTTAATATACAGAGTATATTATAAGCTTTTCAATACTCAACTCAATATTCGTGCTCTTCGATCTTCTCCTAAAGACGAAAGTCTGTTAGTTGAAGTGAATCATCTTCATTCAAATGTTATGATTCCAATTCCTTGGAATCTTTAAGAGAAATAATTAACATAAGATTTTACAAATGCTCAAAATCCTATTTCAAATCCTGTTCGAAATAATCCTAAACGGATTACTCATTTTCCTAACGGAAGTGTCAGAGTTAGTTTTGAAAAAAAAAACTATTTATACTTCTTCCAGAACAACATATGAGTCAAATGAATCTCCTGAAATTCCTCTTTAGAGAAAACGAAATTCATTCTCTAAATTGAGAAATGTCAATTTTATGCTTGAAATTCCCAAACCTCAATATTCTGAGAATAAAAAAGAATCTAAGTATTCTTCTAAACCAGAATCTCCTACAGCATCTGATATGCTGCCCCCTTCAAACGAAAAACTAATAAGACAACTCAATGTTATTTCTACTACTATTGATAGAAGAATTGAGTTTAAAAATGATCAAACTTCTGCTATTAAAACATTTAGAAGAAATCTTCGTCAAATGTTTTCAAATGAAGAACTTGAAACTTACTGGGAAGAATTTTTTGACTTTCCAGAAGATTTAATTTTTTATGAATGAGTTAATTTCAAAGTTTTTGGAAAAAAGATCTCCAAAACTTCTAAAACTCATTCAATTCAAACAAATCGTTCAAAAAAGACTTGGACTCTTTCTTCTAAAGAGATTGTTCAGTCAAAACATCCTCCTTTACAAGAAATCGTCTTTCCTCATGGTTCAATAGAAGTTACTGCTTCTCCTTTCAAACAAGTTTCGGAAGAGAGAAGTGGAAACAGTCCGGCAAAAGTTAATGATATTAAAAATCTTCAATTTCAAAATAATTATACAAATATTGTTTTAAATTATGTTTGTTCTCGGCTTTCAAGAATTGAAAATAATTCTGCTCAAATTGGAGAAAATTCTAAAAATTCTGTTGATAATTTTAAAACAACTTACAGAGATATTCCAAATCAAAAGCTGAAGAAAAGAAACCTGTTCAACTTCTTTTCAAACCAATTGAATCAAGTCTTTCTCCAAAATTAGGAAAAGATTTGAATTCAGATTCAAAAATTCTTGAAGAACTTACTAAACAATTTTCAAAATGAAGTTCTCTTTCAAAAAATATCAATAATGTTGATTTATTTGAAAATCTTGAAAATCAATTTATGGAAAAAGAACCTCTTCAAATCAATAAATTAAAAAAATTCAAGTCTTCAAATCTTCCAACTTTTTACCCAAGACCTTCACATCATGATCTTCTTCTTGAAGAAAAATCTTTTCAACAATTTTCTAAAACCTATTCAGGTAGCGATATTGTTGAATGGAATATCGATCGAATGACTGAATTTCAAATTATTCAAACAATGGAAAAAATGTCTGTCTGTATGGCTGCTTATACTAGCAGAAATATAGATAATTCTTTTGCCTGCAATAACCTTATTGTTGGTTTTACTGGCCAACTTAAAGGATGGTGGATCAATTATCTTTCTAAAGAAAATCGTCAAGAAATTCTTCAGTCTATTAAAATTGAGAATGGTAATACAGTTAGTGACTGTTTTGTTACTCTCATTTATTCAATAATCAAACATTTTATTGGAACTCCTTAAATTATTCAAGATAGGTCATCTGAAATATTGATGAATATTTCATGCCCTAAGCTTCAAGACTTTAGATGGTATAAAGATATTTTTCTATCTAGAGTTATGATCCGAGATAAATGTAATAATAAATTTTGGAAAGAAAGATTTATTTTTGGACTTCCAAAACTCTTTGCAGAAAAAGTTAGGAATTCAATTCGATCTCAAAATAATGACACTATTCCTTTTCGTAATCTTACTTTTGGTGAGATTATTAGCTTTATTAACAAAGAGGGACTCTCTCTTTGTAATGATCTCAAACTTAAGGCCAAGCTCAAATCTGAACAATTTGGTTCAAAGAAAGAACTTGGATCTTTTTGTGAACAATATGGTTTTGAAAAAATTATTCCTCCTTCTTTAAAAAATAAACAAAAACATTTACCTTCTTTTTTAAGAAGAAAAAGATTTCAGAAGAAAAATTATTATTTTCAAAACCCTCATTCTTCTCGATTTCACAACCCTCGATTTCAAAATAAATATCAAAGAAAATTTCACTCAAAACCTCAAAATACCAAAGTCATTGGTTATAAATGTCATCGGCAAAGATATTATTCTAATAAATGTCCTATAAAAGGAAAGATTAATAATCTTCAAATTGATTAAGATGTTAAACTTGAACTCCTCAATTTACTTAATTCAAGTTCAGTTGAATCTTCAAATTCTGAATTAGAACAGATTTATCAAAATCAAGAAGATTGTGATAATGAGTCTAATTCATCTTCTTCATCTCAGTCTTCTCAAAGTAAAGAAATTTGTGGTTGCAAAACCATAAATCTTCTAACTAAAAAAGAAGAACTTGTTCAAGATATTATTGAACAAATTCAAGACCATCAGTTGAAAAAGAAGTTTTCTCAACTGCTTCCTTCAAGTTCCAAAACTCCTTCCCAAACATTCAACATGAAAGATGTTTTCTTTAGATTTCATCAAGAATCATCCTAAAAATCAACTAATTCTGATCTTAAATCAGAAATTAGAGAAATGAAGTCTCAAATTTCTCATCTTCAAAATCAAGTTAAAGATATTAAATTTGAAGTTGCTATTTTAAAAACTTCAAATCTCGAAAACTCCGATGCTAATTCTGAGAAAGAATTAGAATATATTGCTCAATATGATCATCCCAATGATGATATTGAACAGACTCTTCCTAATCAAACCATTCCTCTTACTGAAGAAGAAAATGTCAATGTTATCAATCGTATTCAGCTTCAAAAATGATATTGTAATATGACGATAGTTGTTAATAAAAGTTTTAAATTAACAACTAGAGTTCTTATTGATTCTGGAGCGGATCAAAACTGTATCCGTGAAGGATTAATACCTACAAAATATTTTGAAAAAACTACTGAACGTCTTTATGGCGCTAGTGGAAAAAAGTTAAATATTCAATATAAACTTTCAAATGCTCATGTTTGTAATTCAAATATCTGTTTTAAGAATATTTTTTACCTTGTTAAAGATTTAGATTAAGAAGTTATTCTTGATACTCCTTTTATCGTTCAAATTTATCATTTTCAAGCCTCTGAAAAAGGACTTGCAACCAATATTTTTGGTCAAGAATTATTTTTTAAATTTACAAATCCTCCTTCTTTTAAAGAAGTAAGTACTCTTAAAGAAGCATCTATTTCTCAAATTATTAATAATATAAATTTCAAAAAACAACACGTTTTATTTCTTAAAGAAGAAATTAAATTTCAAAGAATTGAAGAACAATTACAAAATACGATACATAAAGAAAAGATTTCCAAATTACTTAAAAAATTTGAAACTGAAATATGTTCTACTATTCCTAATGCCTTCTGGAATAGAAAGAAACATATTGTTTCTCTTCCTCATACATCTGATTTTCATGAATCTCAAATTCCTACAAAATCAAGACCTATTCAGATGAATAGAGAACTCCTTGAATTTTGTACCAAAGAAATCAAAGATTTACTTGAAAAAGAACTAATTCATCCTAGTGAATCACCATGGAGTTGCTCAACATTGTATGTGCTTAATCAAGTAGAAATAGAACGTGGTGCTCCTAGACTTGTAATAAATTACAAACCTCTCAATACTGCTCTTCAATGGATATGATATCCTCTTCCTCAAAAGAAAGATCTTTTGAATAAATTATTCAAAGCAGCTATCTTCTCTAAATTTGATATGAAATCTGGTTTTTGGCAGATTCAAATTAAAGAAGAAGATAGATACAAAACTGTATTCAATGTTCCTTTCGGACAATATGAATGGAATGTTATGCCGTTTGGTCTCAAGAATGCTCCTTCTGAATTTTAAAAAATTATGAATGATATTTTTAATCCTTATCAAAATTTTATTATTGTTTATATTGATGATGTTCTACTTTATTCTGAAAGTTTAGAACAACATTTTAAACATTTAAACATATTCTTCAATGTTATAAAGAATAATGGTTTAGCATTTCTGCTAAGAAAATTGTCCTTTGTCAAACAAAAATTAGATTTCTCGGTCATACTATTTTTAAAAATACAATTATTCCAATTCAAAGAAGTTTGGATTTTACTGATAAATTTTCTGATCAAATTATTGATAAGACTAATCTCTAAAGATTCCTTGGCTGTGTTAATTATGTCTCCGACTTTATTAAAGGTAGTAGACTACTTTGTGCACCTCTTTTTAAAAGGCTACATAAGCCAAAACCTTGGGGGGATGAGTGCACGATAGCCGTTCCAAAAATCAAAAAAGCAGTCAAAAGTATTCCTTGCCATTCAATTATTGATCCAAATGCAAATCTTATTATCGAAACCGACGCATCAGAATTAGGATTTGGTGGAGTCTTAAAGCAAATTCCAAAAGAGTCAAATCAAGAACAGTTAGTCCGATACTATTTTGGTGTTTGGACTGGACCTCAAATAAATTATTCTACTGTTAAAAAAGAAATTCTTTCAATTGTTCTTTATGTTTCAAAATTTCAAGATGATTTAATCAATAAAAATTTTATTTTCAAAACTGATTGTAAAGCCTCAAAAGATGTTCTTCAAAAAGACGTAAAACATCTTGTCTCAAAACGTATCTTTGCTAGATGGCAAGCTATTTTGTCTTGTTTGGATTTCAAAATTCTTTATATACATGGAAAAAAATAATGTTCTTGCATATTTCCTCACAAAAGAGTTTATTACATCAAAGAGAGAAATTCCGAGTGAAAGTGAGAACACCTCAAAAAAAAAGAGAAAAACAATAAGGTGCCAACATAGATTGGTACAACAAAGTGCTGGAAGACATGACTTCTTCCTCATCAGTTACAGCTTCAAAAAATAAGAAGAATAAAAACAAGATCCCTTTACCAGCTCCTTCAATTACAGAGTATATTCAAAATTCCAACAAAAAATACCTTGGAATCAAAATTTTCATCTTCAAGTGCTCAGGCTCTTTCTTCAAACAAATTTTCTATTTTTGAAAAGATTCCTCAAATCCCAGAAAAACCTTCAAATTACAAAAAAGCTGTTCAAATTGGTTCTGAAAAACTTCCATATATCAATCCTAAACCCGTTCAATATTTTACAAAAAACTATTTGGAATCCGTCATCACGATGGAACCATCCTAGATTGAAAAATATTCAGATCTCAATGAATGCATTTCTGATATTTCTCCTCCTTCCTTTCAATACCTTCCATATATTCTTCAAAAACCCCGTGAGTTCTATGAAAAGATCCTTCTTAAAACAAGATCTGCAATTATTACTCACACTATAAATAAATAAAATCCTCAATATATTGATTTCTCAAAAATCTCAATTTGTAAAGTGTTGACGCTTGATGACTGGGGTCAACATTCTTCGAATGAAAAGAAAATGAACATCTCAAAAGGTGAAGATTTTTCTTATTTTAGTTATCTTGATTATCAAGATGCCTGATTTAATATTTTTTACGTTAGACCAGTGAATCACTCTTGATTCATTCTTTTTCACCAAGCGTGTCAAAAATACTTTTCCAAAATGGTTTCAAACTTGGTTTGAACACTTTGGGCTTAAAGAGAATATTTTGTCCAGTCTTTCTCTTCAATAGTTCAACTACTTCAAAAACGAGGCAAAATCCCTTTTGGTGCCTCAAGAAAGTATTTTGTTTCAATTCACCCATAATTTTAAGGTCTCATCGATTTTCTGCTGGGACTTTTTAGGGTTCAAAATTTCGATATAACTCAAAAAACAAGTGATCAATATTCTCCAAAAAGAATTGTTAGGAGATTCAAAATAAAGTGGTGGTCCAAGTTTCATGAAAAAAACTGTTGTAAAAAAGTAGTAGATTCTTGTATTAGACAAAAGAAGAATGAAGAATTCCCCCAAATTTCAAAGAAACAAGAAGAAGTTCATGCTGCTTTTCTTATTGAAAAGAATAGACTTTTGACTCTTCTTGCTCAATGTACCAACCCTGAAGAAATGACAATTTTGGCAGAAAAAATTGCTTCTCTTGAAGAGAATCAAGGCAAGTTTTAGAGAAACAAAATCATGGAAAAATATCTCACATGAAAAAGAATAATGAGACTGTTATGGATGTATCGGTCTAAAGGCTCAAAAATCTCACCGACTTTTGTCTACAAAATTTAGTTACTACCATACTCAAAGAAAATAACTCCACTAATCAACTCTAAATTGGAGGATTATTCATTCAATCATATTATGAGTTCTTCAAAATTCTAATTAATTCTAGCAAATAGCATACACAACCAAAAACAATAATTTAACTCTCAACTATTTTTCTGAAAAATCATGCAAAAAGTATTGAAATTAAACTCACTCAAAATTGAAATGGCATAAGTCTAAATCCTCTCCCCCACACTTAAAACTTACATTGTCCCCAATGTAAGGTCCAATGCAAAGAAAATGACAAACATAATTAAAATAAAAAAATGGAATGCGAAAAAAAATAAAAACAAAAACAAAAAGATAAAGGAACGAACTCCCATTGGGTTGCTTCCCAAACAACGCCTTTGTTTATTGTCTTTGGATCGACTCAATATTTTCTTATTTAGCCCGGGTCTATCATGGTTAGCTTCGATCTTCCTTGCTGTGTACCAAGTCCAATGGAAATGATAACGACAATGTTCATCCACCTCCATGGAATACATACTTGTGGTGACTGGGTGAGGCTTCAAATCTGGAATGGAAGTCTACAAAACAAAAAGTAGAGGCCTCTCATTAGAAACTGGTAATATAAAACAAGAATTGTTACCTGACTTTGGAAGAGCATTTAATGCTGCCACAGTTCTTTGTAACTCAGTGTTTAAGGCATGCCTCTATTTTTCCTTCCCAAGATGCTCAATATTGACACCTTCCCATTCTTTTTTAGCAACAAATTCAAAAACATTATGTGCTAAATGATCAATTACATCAATAAAATGAACATGATTATTATTACACGGATATTGCATGGAATCATAGATATTAAGTTTAATGATCTTATCATCAAATTCCATGGTCAATGTGCCATTATTAAAATTCATTTTAGTTTTGGATGTCCTTAAGAACGGTCTTCCTAACAAGATAGGGGTAATATGATTACTATTACCCACGCCAAGTACATAAAAATCAACAGGAAAAACCAACTCATTAACTTTCACGAGAACATCATTAACTACCGCATTAGGATAGACATTAGATTCATCGGCTAGTTGAATTACTACACCAGTTTCATTTAAAGGTCCAAGTTTCAAGGAAGTGTATATAGAATATGACATGACATTAATAGATGCTCCTGAATCCATCATGGCCTTCTCAAACTTAGTGTCGTCTATCATGCAACAGATAGTGAACATACCTAGATCTGTGCACTTTGCAGGAAGTTTCTATTGAATTATTGCAGATACCTGTTCTCCAACTTTTACCATTTCAATTCCCTTCAATTTTTGTTTACTTTTACTTGTGCACAATTGTTTCAAAAATTTAGCATAACGAGACGCTTGTTTAAAAATATCTAAAAGTGGAATATTTACCTCACATTTATTAAAAATTTCATGCAACTCATTATGATCTCGTTCATATTTTCTAGGTCCTACTAAAGTTTGAGGAAAATGGGGTATTAATTTATAATCAGAGAGGGATAAAAACTTATGCTCAGTTACATCAGTATCATTGGTGACAATCTTGTTTGCAAATCTCTTTTTCTTCCTCTTCTTGCTCCAACGGCCCTGGGGATGTCTTTACCGGAATCCCTCTTTACCACTTCTCAAGATAATTGCGCTCACATTTTCTTTTGGATTCACCATTATTTGAGAGGGTAGTTTCCTCGAACTTTGCGCCTCTAGCCGACTGATCGCATTAGCTACTTGACCCATTTGATTTTCTAAACATTGAATGCTAGCCCTGGTCTCTTGTTGAAATTACAAAGTGTTAGTGGTAAGAGATTTAATAATATCTTCTAAAGACACACCAGAGTTAGAAGTTTGGCCATGTTGTTGTCTAAGAGGGCATGACTCATTAACTTGCTAGAGATTCTGTTAATTCTGATTTATAGGTTGATTCACTTGTCGATTCTCATAGCTAAGATTTGAATGATCCCTCCATCCTTGGTTGTACGAGTTTGAATAAGGATCATAATTCCTCTGTGGTTGTCCGTGAAAACTACCGGCTGCATTTACATGTTCAACGGATTCTTCTTGAAGTGTTGGGTACATATCAGTTGGATGGCCTACCAATGAACAAATTCCACATGCATTTGCTGTTTGCATAACACCTACAGCCATTTGACAAATAAGATTAGTTAGACTCGCAAGTTGTTGTTCAATGGATGAAATATTTACCTCATTAACATGTTTAGATGTCATGTCGAGTCTAGTGCCAAATTGTTGAGAATTAACGATCATATTTGCAATCAAGTTTCTTGATTAGAAAATCGAGTTATGAGCATAAAGTATTAAGGAAACAAAAAAAAAAGAATAAAAAATAATATGAAAAACAAGTTAAAAAGAAACTAGAATAAGCAAAACAAATAAAATTTTACGTTAAAACTCCTAAGAACGATAAAGGCCTAAAAATCCTAGAAAATTAAATTTTTTTTCTTCAAAAATAAAATAAACAACTAAGAAGTACAAAAATAAATTAACACCACTCCCCGGCAATGGCGCCAAAATTTGGTGTGATGTCATAGGCACCAAAAAATAGTCATTAAACCTCTAAAACTAATGTAGTAGTAGAAGTAAGGATTGATCCCACGAAAAGTGTATAATTCAGTATTTTATGCTTCGTACAATGATTGAGGGGTTTTGTATGCAAATAATTATAAGTGACGCAATAAATAACAATAACAATTAAATTAACGAAAGTAATCAAAATACTAACTTTGATCCAAGTCAATATCCACCTTCGGAAATCCACAATTGATCATAGATGCAAGGATAATTCAATTCATATTTTGAATATTCACCGTTGGAATTATTTTCATATCTCTCCTTATTTTTAGTTAGTTAGAAATTAGCGTTCTAATTAACCCTAATTATTAAATAACCTCATACCAGCACTCAAGATTCAATTTAATAACAGCTTTACACAATAGAGAAATCGATGAACTAGATAACACAAACACCAGCGATTGCATTCAATCTATTTAAACATTTTTCTTAAGATTTAATAACCTCTATCGCAGAAAATTATTAAATCCTAGTGCTTCACAAGTTAAAGGAATCAAACAATTACGGATTTGATATTCAACTTAACGGTAGATTGCAATGAATAATAAACTAGCAGGCCTCCTAGCAATTAAACATAACAATCATGGAAATAAGTGCAGAAGAATATTCAATACTCAAGAACATGAATTAAATTAAGAAAAAAAATTTAAGGTTGAAAATCAATGCAAAACTTTTCAACTCGAAAGTTGATATATGATAATGTCTTGGCTATATTTCATTTCTTTGACTCATTTCTTCATCCAATTGACCTTTAACACTCTCGAATCTTCATCCCAAGGTTAGAAACAAGTTTATATTATTTGTTCTTTAGTCCCTGAACTTTCATTTCCTTTCACTTTGGTCCCTTTTCACTTATTTCTTTCAAATTATGTTATATCCACAGAATTGCCACCTAAATCAAAATGTGAGCATAATGAGTACATTTTGACACAAAATAAACGTACGAGCATATAAAATAAGGAGGGAAAAATATGCATTTTACATTCTTATCAAAATTCAAGATTTATTATTCAAAATACAAATCAATGGATCAATGTATGTTTCGCATTCATTAATTTCTTAATGATTTGACATGGAGATCTGACAATTCATAATATTTTATAAAGTTTAGGTTTCATGAAAAATTCAACAAGTAGTATTAGAGCCAACTCCATGTTAAATTATTGAGATTCAAGAAACAATTTTAGGGTATTCATACTTTTGAATTATTTAATTTTGATATGTGAATTTCAAACCCTAGATATTTAAATTTTGGGTATTTTCAAATTTGACCATTTTTAGGACTTAATTGTTGAATTTGAGTATAGTTATAATTGTAACTTGTATTTTGAGTAATTTGGATTTAAGGATATTTGATTTGTTAAGGATTTTGAATTAAGACCAGCTACCTGCACAATTGCCATTAAGGATGTCGTGAGGTGTCCTGTTTGACACCCATTCTATTTTTCATTTTTTTTTTCTTTTTCCTTATTTCAACAACACATTTTCCAAATAAAATAATATTCCACACAAATCTAAAACTTTTCTTCACATTTCCACCATACATTTTCTCATCAATCACTATTCCAAAACTTCTATTCTAATTAAAATGAGTGTCAAACACTGCAATAATTTGTTGGAATTCCAATGCGAAATCATATGAACAAACATATATAAAATTGTTGACAGGCCTTTGAATCAAGATGGATTGGAATTTGAAAAAAGGAATCATGACTTCATGATTAATATAATAAAATAATGGTATTTATTTGATTTCTTTTTGTGAGATATTGTAATTGCTAGCAACGGAATCTTGCCGCAACATCGTTGTTCTATTATTATTATTTTTAGTTCAAAACAAAAATAAGAACAAAAACAAAAGAATTAGGAATTAATAATTCAAATTCAAATTATGGTACTTCAAATTTCTTTTGGATTACTAATTTTTCTAAATAAATTAATTGATGTAACATGTTACCAAAGTAACATTTATTGTCTAAATTGATTTATTTGGAATATTAGGAAGATTGTGTTTTTGTAATTCATGCAGATATTCACCGGCCCAAAGGAAGGTAAATATTTGGCCAAATTACATACACACATTGATTTGTCTTATGTGAACAATAAATCGCTCCAAAGATAGATTTATTGTTTGACATAATTTATTGTCAATATTTGATTACTACACCAAGAGTACCACTTACAAATTGAAATTTCTATCCAAAGACTAAATATCAATGGTGTGTTCGGTCTCTTGTGATGGTGTTTACCATTATTTGAATTAATTAATTGTTTAATACGGATTCTAATGTGAACATATTTCTTAAACTTTGTTCTCTATTCAGCTAAATCTATCAACTTCTGTAATATCTTCCAACATATTCCCATGCTAGAACCAAAGTTTAAGGGTTGGAAAGAGAACGCTTATATCATTTTTGGCAGCATAAACCTAGACCTTGCATTTAGGAGTGAACAACACACTACTTTTACGGATAAAAGCTCTGCTAATAAAAATGAGACTCAAATAAGTAGGATCATTCAAACCACATAAGTCTTATGATCATGAAATGTGAATTTTCGGTAGCATTCATGGACGTTGTGTCCGATAATGTAACTACAGCCAAAGAATTTCTTGAAGAAAATAAAAAAAACGCTTTGCAAAAGGCAATAAGGTCGGGATTAGCACGCTTTTCGTGAACTTAGTTTGACTAAAGTATAATGGTAAAGAGAACATAAGGGAGTATATCATGGAGATGTCTTATCTTGCTTCAAAATAAAAAGCATTAAAGTTTAGCTGTTTGATTATTTGCTCGTGCATTAGTTTTGATGTCTATTCTAGTACAATTTGGCTAATTTAATGTCAGTTACAATTGTTAAAAAGGAAAGTGGAGTCTTAATGAGCTCATCCCATATTGTGTGTAAGAAAAAAAAGGCTAAAGCAAGATAAAACTTATATTACTCACTTCTCAAGTACTTTTAAGGACAAGTTATAAAAAATTAGAAATATACATCCGTTTAGGTCAAAATAAACAACAAAAGCCTGAAAATGATAAATCTGATTATTACTTTTGTGAAAATCTGGGATACATAAGGAAATACTGTACTAAATACCACGCTTGATGTGTAAAGAAAAATACACTTCTCACTTTGGTATGTTTTGAGGTTAATTTAGTTTCAATACTTAGATATAATAAGTGGATAAAATTCTGGTGCCACTACTAACATAAGTGTGTCTATGCGAGGTTGCCTGAACAATCAAAAGCCAATTGATGTTAAAAGATTCATCTATGTGGAACAATGGCAAATAAGTTAAGCTTGAGGCTCTAATGACTTTTAGGTTATTATTAATGTCTGGTTATAATTTGAATATGAAAGAGATATTTGTGGTACCGTCTTTTAGACGGAATTTGGTTTCTATTTTTACATTAGACAAATTCGATTACTCTTGTTCAATTGAAAATAGTCAGTTTGATCTTTTTCTTGCTCAAATATTGTGGTTACCAGTTCTTTATCATGTTACGATAACCTATATCTACTTAATACTGTTATCTCTTATAAAGAAACCTTGCATGTTAATTTACATAGTATTAAACACAAACGATTAGGTAACATCTCTCAAAAGAAAATGAAAAATATTGTGTCAAAAGTAATTCTTGATTCCCTTAATTTTTTAGACTTGTGTTTATATTAATTACATTAAGGAAAAATAAATAAACATAAGGAAATTAGGTGCCTATATGACTTCAGACGTCTTAGAACCAATTCATACGAATATCTGTAGGCCATTCAATCCGACTTCTTGGAATGGTCGTCAATAATTTATTATGTTCATAGACGAATTTTTCTCACTATAACTAAATATATCTCATCTAAAAGAAATTTCAAATGCTGAATATGTTCAAGACATACAAGGTTATGACTGAAAAAAACTTCATAAAAGAATTTAACAAGTCAGATCTTATCATAGTGGTTAATACTATGCTAGATATGACGAATCATGAGAACAATGTTCAAGGCCTTTTGCTAAATTCTTAGAGAAATGTGGAATCGTTCCACAGTACATCAGAATCTCTCTAGGTAGAAGCACAAAATGCAGCAACTTAAATTCTCAACAAAGTTTGAAGTAAAGCAATTGATAAGGGGTCACTTTTTTTTTTTTTTTTTTTTTTTTTAAAAAAAGATCTCACTATTATGTCAATTTTCAAAACAAAAAAATGTCTAATTTCTTGATGATGTAGAGTTTGTGGGGGAAGATAAGATTACAATGTTAAGGATTTTGTCTTCGAGGAAGAATATGTATATATTTTTTCGATTGCAATTGACAATGATCGGGATAGATTCTTGCTCTTGATCTTGTTCGAGAAACAATTTCGAATCAAGAAAATATTACAAAATCCCCCATACACAATTAAGAAATTTTTCCAGAAAAACAAACTCGACAACCTCAAGAATAAATTCCATTAAGAAAATCCACTATAAAAAAGGAGACAGGCAATTTCGGATGACTTTATAGTCTTTTTCTAAGAAAATAAAGATGGCATGGATTGATGGAAGAAGAATTTTCATCAAGCAATGCAAATGAATAATTCTAAAAAGTGGATTGGTGTGATAAAGTTCATAAGTAAGACGTTTGGGAACTCATTATATTGTCTAAAGGTGCAAAACACATTGGTTGTAATTTGATATTTAAAACAAAGAGGGATTCGAAGGGAAATGTGAAGAGATATGAGGATCGTCTTGTTACAAACGACTTCACACAAAAGGAATACATTGACATTAAAGAGACATTTTCTTCAATTTCTATGAAAAGACTCTTTTAGGATAATTATAGCATTTGTCTGAATTTCATCTTAAGATACTTCAGATGGTTTACAAATTAAAGAAATTCATCTATGAATTTAAGTTGGTTTCCTATAATGGTATCACAAATTTCATCAAATAATTATATCATTTAGTTTTGAGATGAATTCAGTTCATGGTTGTGTATATCACTAGTTCAGTGGGAGTAAACATATTTTTTATGTTGTGTGTCGATGATATATTGCTTGCCTACAACGATATAAGCTCATTGCACAAAAAATAAAAAAAAAATAAAAAAAATAACAACAACAAATACATTTATGTTATGGGATTTCGAAATGAAAAATCTTGGTGACGCCTCTTTTGTATTAAGAATATAGATACACATGGAACGTTTTTGGTGTATTTTTTATTATCACAAAAGAGTTATATCGATAAAGTTCTTAGGAGCCTTGGGATATAGATATATAAATCATGTGATACTCATATTATTAAGAGAAACAAGTTTAGTATCAATTAATACTCAATTAATAAATTTAAATAAAGAAAAATACACAAAACCCCTTATGCTTCAACAGTTGAGAATTTAATGTATGCTTAAGTTTGCATACATCTGAATATAGCATTCATTGTTGAATGCTAGGCAGATATTTAATTTAACTCTGGGATGAAAATTTGGAAAGCAGTCATTAGATTATTCAGTATCTATAGAAAACTAAGGATTACATGATCACTTTGAAGAAAATCAGACCAATTGGAGATCATTGATATTTTGATTCTGATAATGGAATATGACTATAAAATATTATTACTATGTTGCATATTATGGATGGATTTGAAAGATCACTTTGGTTATTTGTGTGACAATAGCAGTATTGTATTCCAACACGAGTCTGATGATGTCAAAGTTTATAAACATTAAATCTTGTTAAGGAAATAATTCAGAGTGTCTAGGTTTTTATAAAACACATTAGGACAAACTCCATAATCATGTATTCATTTACTAAATAGCTATCACCCAATGTCTTTCATGAGCATAATACTCACATGGGTGTTGCATCTTTTGATGATATGTCAGTTTAGTGGGAGTTTGTATTCAGATGTTGTCTGTTTTAGACACTTATTTTTTTTTATCCATGGATGTTTAGTTTATTTCAGCAATAAATAATTCAGTTTAGTTTTTCACTCTAATTAAAGTTTTTTTTTTTAGTTCGATCTCCTAATGTATGAAAGAATAAAGTAGGACCAGTGAAAAATATACATGTTTGGATCACATTACATGTAATTTCCATGCTACACATCCATACCTGATCTATGTCATTTGATTGTGTTGATATATGTGACCATTGAGAGTTTAGTTATAATACTTGTAACGAAGATCACTTTGATCCTATATTGATATAACCAATGGACGAGATTGTTTGGAGATACTTTTGGTTATGATAACAAAAGTTTTCAGCTTATAAGATTATACATATTTATAAAGTAACACTAGGTGCAAGCAACGTGCAATGCACGTTTGCTTAGTTTATATTTAATAGTTTTGTTTAAAAATTAATTTGTTATTAATAAAGATGTATTTTTTTTGGTTAATTAAATAATTAATGATATAATGTTTATGTAATTGATAAATAATTAAATAAAGTGCTTCTCTCTGTCATCTTCAACCCAAAATCACAAACAGAAACCTCAAGATATGTTAAGGGATAAGAAGATGAGTTTACTTAGGCTCCATTTGATTCTCATTAATGTAGAATGAGGATGAAAAATATAGTCGTTATTGGACCCCACACAAGAGATAGAAATTCAAAATTGATAGATTGATGTGATAGATAATGATCATATTTTTCATTTTTATGGGTTTTTAATGAGAAACAAATGGAGGCTTAAACTTTTTACATGACTTAAGTCTTTACTCTTTTTTAAGTAATAATGCAATTCATTTTATCGCTAAAGTATGATATGTATTACGATAATATATGTATATCATGCGTTAGACTTAGTATTGATAAGTGACGGGTAAATTTTCGAGGAAGAAAATATTTTAAGGGGGTGAGAATGTAATACCCCGAAAATTTTCATAAAACATAATTCAATTTTTATATATTATATTTTAATATTTTGAAAGTTATGGACTAAATGATACATTTATCAAATTATATTTTATTTGTGTCAAATGTTTAGATATTGATGGAATTATCGTAAATATATGAATATTGGTTTCGTTGGATAAATCGTAATTAGATACATAAATCAGATTCGAGAAAAAGTCGATTCGGATAAGTTAGCTCCAAGATATTTTAGTTTGAAGGAATTATCAAAAGCTAATTTATTATTATTATTATTTAATTATAATTTTGAAAGTAATGGGTGGTGAAAAAAAATTTCCGTTAAAACAAGAAATTCCGTTAGTTTTTCCGTTAAACCAACATATTCCGTTTAATAGCCACTTTTTATATATAAAAGATATGTAGCTCAAGTGGGAGATTGTTGGGAAATTATTTAATTTGACATGTGAGTCAACATATATAATTAATTGTATATAAAAACTATCTTAAAATTAAGCCCAAAATTAAAGTGATTTAACAAAAAAATTAAGTAATTGGGTTTTGAGTATCTAAATAAAGTGTGAGCCGAATTATATGTGTAGACACGAGATCCATTCTAGTTTGTATTTGACAATGAACAAAATACATATGGAAACTACATATATGGTTATGATCCATAATTCTTATGTAATTCTCATTTTTTGTGCCATTCCATCAATACACGAATTAATATAGAAAACCTATCAAAAAGGAAAATCCAAAACCCACAATCACGAATTAAGAATTATAATTAAAAATCAAGAATAAGGAGTGAAGCAATCAAGATTAAGATCAAAGATCAAAATTCAAGATTCAAGATTTATTATTCAATATACAAATCAATGTATCAATGTATATTCCGCATTAATTAATTTTCTTGATGGTTTGATATGAAGATTTTGACAATTTATAATATTTTATAAAGTTTAAGTTTCAAGAAAAATTCAACAATCAATTTATCCATAGTTGAATTTTTATATATACCATCATGAACAAAAATCTAAAATCCATAATAAAATTGCAGCATATTTTGCAAAGTAGATTATATTGGTAATTTATATGAAAAATAGAACTTGTAATGGCTATTGGATAATGGAATTGAAAAGAAAGTTTTTTTTATTATAATAACTGGAAATTGATATGCAACTTCTGAATTTTGTCAAAATTGAAGAAGAACGTGCTTGAATTGAATCAATTTTGGATTTTATGGTGATTTGAAGAAAAATAGCATTGCGATGGTGTATGTACATTTGAGGAAGAATTTGCTTAATACCGTAATTAATACGATTTTTTAATTACGTCTAATAGTATTTACATTGTAAATCCTTATTTTTAATGATTTATCAAAAAGTCCCTACTTTTTCGTTTATTTGTGTAATTTGCCCTTTTTTGAATTCAAGTATTCAACTAGGGTAGCTACCTGCATTCTGTTACCGCATCCCAATGTGTCCCAAATTTAATTCTTTTCCTGGTTTCGAGCTTATTACAATAAGAGTTATGATGCACATACAGGGTCACGTCGGCCTTTGTATATACTATGCCCCCCTCTGATTGGTGGGGGGGGGGGGGGGGGGGGGTTGATCGCACGTAGCTGCATTATTGTTATAATAAAGACCAACGGACCATAAGCTTTGTTGATACTTTTTTGCCCAAGCGGCCAAAATTGGTCTATTTTTTGTCCTCGTTTGATTTTGCTAAAAATAAGATATTTAGTAATTTTGATAAAAAGTTGATAAAATGTATAGTTGAAAAATTGATTAAAAAAAAAACTAAATAAATGTGAGTTTTATGCAGAGCATGATTAAAATTCATTATCAACTTTGACTTAAATTTTATCAATTTAACCATAGGCTTTCTAATATTTGGACTTTTGAAATTTAAATTGCACATATGATCATATTATTTTCATCCAATTTTGGTCCTTCAATGTTCAATCTCAATATTATTGGTCCCCAAACATTATAAAGATTTCGATTTGGTCCAAAAATTGATGAAATCTTCCAATTAACTTCTAATTCCGTATTATGTCCTAATACTTTTTGGCACTTTTGCATTTCCATCCTTTTTGTGCAATTAAGCTCCAAATAACTTCCTTTTGCTTAATTATTCTTCAAATTAAGGATTTAACCTATAAAAATCAAATATAACACGAAGTGAGTATAAACTCACTCGATTAATCTAAATTAAATATCATTTTAGGACCTAAAAAGAATGTAAAACACAATTATCAATAGAGATTTACATTCAATAATGTCTTAAATGTTGAAGATGCAACATTATAATTTTACACGTAAATCGAAAGAAAATCTTATTTTTAACCATATTTATTTTTTTAAAAAAAATCACTATTTCAAAATAGATTTTTTTCCGAAAAATGGAGCTCAAACAAGGGCTTAACGCCTTTGATGTGACTACTTTGCATGTTGAAAATAGAAGAATTTATGTTTAGGAATTTACACGTCATGTAGATCCTTTGAAATTGCTAAAGAACTTAATTAAGAAACATATTGGATGCCAAGTCAACTAACGCTCCTCGACAGATTCCAAGGAGAACTAGCTAGTTCTAGGTTCGAGTGAGATTTCAAACCTAATCACAACTCGTTCGCTGATTCTTCAACATTTGTTGCTTTGGACCTCCAATTAGTTACAATATTAATAGAACTATAGAACCATCAAATGTACACATTGTAATACACGAATACAATACTTAATTAAATACGTGGAGTTAATTTCGTGCTTTTTGACATCCAATATATTTACAACAAAACAAGTATACTTTTAATCAATTATTTAACTCTCACTTTGTCTCGTGTTCCTATCAATATTAACTTGTATAGCAATACTAGAAAATATAGAGAAAAAAAAAAGATTTCAAATTTCATTTACAAAACATTACTACATTTCATTTCTAATCTAATATTGCTTACTAAACAACCTCCAAACTAGCAATACATATTTTACTTAGGATCCGTTTGATATGTAGGATTTTCTCTGGAAAATGGAAAATATTTTCCAATTTCCAACTTTTATAGTGTTTGATTGGTGAAATTTTTCCGGGAAAATATTTTCCAACTTTCTAAATTTTCCACATTTTTGAGGAAAATAAATTCTTGATATTTTTGTGGGAAAATATTTTTCATTTTTTTTTTGGGCAATTGGAAGAAATTCTAAACATAATGATAAAAAATAATAATTTTTATTGACAATTTCCATGCAAAACAAAGTCAAATGCATGGTATTCGGTATGATAATTTTTTTAATTGTTTTTAATTTTTGATAATTGGAACAAATTTTAGACCTAATAGTAGAAAACATTATCATTTTAATGGACAATTTTCATAAAAAATGAAGTCAAACGTACAACAAACTTTCAACATTTTTCATAGAAAATTATACCAATCAAACACAATTAATTACAATTCCCAGTAAAATAATTTCTAAGAAAATCTTTTTCCTATAAAATATTTTTTTCCATTCATTCATCCTACAATCAAACGGACCCTTAGACTTATGTATTGAAGATACTTATAAAATATATAGCTACAAGATTGGGGCTGATTGAGGACATATTCCTCCATCTACTCCCAGAATAAAATTGTATCTCGTAATTAGTCACTCTTTTACCATAAAACTTGTTTTGGCCCATGCAATGTATGAGTTGTTATATTTTTGGAGGTTGTGTTAGCGTATATATATAATAGATAAAAATAAGAAATGAACTTAATTGAGCCAGAATTTTTAAAGACTAAATTATGAAATCTTTACAATAAAAAAAAAAAAAAAACAAAGAACTATGGCTGGTGTGTGAGGCATTAAATAAAAAATACATAATCAAAACAACAGAATTATATAACTAACCCAATATTATTTTTAAAAAATACAGGAATAAGGGGTCATCCCCGTTAAAAAATTGGTATTATTTAAAGAAAAAATATATATTTTCTTAATTGTAAATGTAAAAAAAAAAAAATTATGAACATTGTGTTGGTGCACGGAGATGAAGGTTGGAGTGATTTATTTAGAGGCAATTTTAGTAGAATTGAGAAAATGTAGACGTCGCGAGGGTTGAAGGGGCAACGCCCCTGACGGGGTTTGACATGCCCGATCGGGTCGTGGGGGGTCGAGGGGGCAACGCCCCCGGCAGGGATCGACAATGAAATTGTATTTATAGATTGTGTGAAATGTAAATAAGTAGAATTATTAAAAAAAAAAAAAAAGTCACGACTATGTATGCAAGGGAAAAAGAAAAAAAAAACTCCGCACGTGGAGGTTGAGAACCCAACCTCCGAGTGCGGAGTTTTTTTTCTTTTTAATAACGCCGGTTTCACTATTTTTTTTTTTTTTTTGGCATTTTTTTAAAAATTTACATTTACAACTTGAAAATGAATTATTTTTTTTCTACCTTAATAAAATATCAAAATATAATTTTTTTCTTAGTAATTAATAATCACTACGTATTTTTTAACAAATTTCTAACTTTGTAATTTGTCCCAACAAATGGTGGAAGAAGAAAATTAGGATAAAATATCAACGGTTTGTAGGTTTTTGTTTTTTTGTTTTTTTTTATATTACTATGTCGGTTTGAGATATTTTTTGTTTGATAATTAAATGACTTTTTTTTTTCTTTTCTTCAATACAGTCAACAATTGTAGGAAGTGAAAAAGTCTATGCTACCCTTTTATTTTGAAGAGACGCGTGGATGTCAGGGGATTCACAAATATAAACAGTAAATCATGGAGGATAAAATGTGAAGGAAAATACTTCACAAATGAATAGTAACTGACGGGTAGGGATAAAATGGAAAAAACACATGAATTGATGGAGGATAAACTGGGAATGCAAAATACTTCACAAATGAATAATAACCGGTGGATTCGCTCTTTTAATATAGTAGGGATATAACACTCATTCGTCCGGTAAAAAAGACTAATTTTATCAAATAATACTCAATTTACATGCAATCGTTAATACTTTACCATTCTCTTTTACTTGATGGTCAGGGGCGGACGCAGACTTTTGAAGCTAGGGGGGCACAATCTAACTTTCACACAGTGACGAAAAAATGAAAGTTCTCGAACTAGAGAAAGAGAAATGGGTTCTAAGCCAATGGAAGTCGACATAATGCAATGCTACCAATAAATTTTCATCAGTCAGCTTTTGCTTCAACAGGACAGAAGGGAGCAGTAACCATGTCTAAGCAATTATTCACACTTGCATGGAACTCTATATAAATTCACACTGCAGAAAAGAACTGCCTCATTTCAAGTAAATTGGGGTATGTACCACGAGAAAACGTTCATGAATTTCTAATCATCAGCGTATTGCCTCTAAGGTTTTGACATGAATTGTCCTTTAAAATTTTGATCAAATAAAGTTTCGCAATTGAACTATTATGCAAAAACAACTAGAACCAGAATCAGGGAAGGGGAAACAGAAAACCTGATGGTCTCAAGAGGAGCGAGAATGGCTTTGGTCGTGGCCCCCGCTTAAGCACCACTAAGGAACTCACCAGCTTCTCTACTCCTCAGAATATCCTGAACCAAAGCAAAGCAACTTATTCACATTTAGACACCCAAATCAGTTTTCTTCTAAGTTGTATCACTTTCCATTCTGGACTTCAAACAAAATTGATACTCATATGTAAGATACCTTAGACTTGAAACTTCATGTGTGGGCAAAATAAGATGGTATTGACCAATCATTCAAGACTTCCAATGGGTCGTATTTACCAATTGAAATTTGATGCAACATCGAGAAGCTGAATAAAATGGAATCTAGTTGAAGCATACAGCACATAAGAGATGACTATCTATATTACGGCAAGTTTTCAAAGAATATCCTTAGGATCTTCATCACATCGCCAGTCTCTGCAGCTGTTGTAAATAAATGAAAATGGTTAACACTTCGATAGCAGAATTAATTAGTCAAGTATAATTACAGAAGCAACCATAAATGTAACACTGAGAAGTACACCGAGAATTCAAACTTTTTCAATTGCAAAAGCAATAAAACAAAACTTCAAAAAGGAAAGGTTCGAAAGAGGAAACCCATAAAAATTAAGTAATTGGTTAAAGAACAGAATAATGACAACCTAAAAGCCGTAATTCAAAATCCTATCAATTTCCAAAAATCCAAAAATCCCTAAATGAGAAAAGACAGACACAGTCCTTAAATCCATAATCCATTACTTTCATTTTGAGAGGAAAACCGGAACTTACCTCATCACGGGCTGACGGAGCAGGGCGACGGTGACCGGGTTGGAACTTGGAACGGGCGGAGCTCGGAAACGAAACGTGTGTGTTGGAGACGGGAGACAGAGAGAGGAGAGCAGAGCAGAGCAGAAATGAGGATTGAAGCTTAGATTTTGTGGTGCCTGGTGGACTGTTGCGTCCCCGCGCGCGGGATAGTCGGAGACGGGACTCACAGTGACGGGAGAAAGGCGAGCTGGGCTACCGGAGAGTAGAAATGAGAGCAGGACTGACGTGAGGGTTTTGATTTACTCGAAGGGCTCAAGAGAAGAAAGAAAAATATATATATATATATATCAAAACCTAGTGGGGCACGTGCCCCACTAGGCCCCACTGTAGGTCCGCCCCTGTTGATGGTTATATGGGTTTCGACAAATATGGTGGAAAAATCAGGCACTAACTTTTGAACTTGACATTTGGGATGTCATTATTTTTACGATTGAGCTACATGTACATTATATCTTACAAAATTTGCTTATCAGATATGACAAAAAATGATTCGATCAAAATTTCATCAACCAATAGAAAAAAAAAATAAAAAAATCACCACTTTCTTTTTGCCATTAACTACATTACATAAGCACATTTTTTTAAGTGAGAAAAAGATATTGATAGTTTTAATTCAATTTATTGACCCGTAAAAGAATTTGTCGATAGCAATGAACAATGAGTATTTTTATTTTTATTTTATTATTATTTTTTTTTAACATCATCACGTATGTACTACGTATCATCTTTGATAAAGACAAAAGATGAAATTTCCAAAAAAGTACCACGGTGACACAAGAAGGTTCAATTAAGATGAAGAGTAGAAAATAGAGATGGGATGCGCTTCAGACACGGTGGCGTACGTTACGAAAAATGCATGGCGGATGTGAGTGGCGGGGCCGCCATGGTTTGAATACTTGACAAAATTTTCTTCCAAATGGGGCCACCATGTGAAATCCTGCAACCCCCTCTCTCGTTCTTTTTAAATCATCCAATGCGGTATCGTTTTCGTAATAATAAATAAACACAGTACTGATTCGTGGAGGAGAAAAGACTTACCCTATATTAAGACAGAGAGAACAACAAAAAAATAAATAAATATAAAAACTACCCTTTATATAACCTAATTATTCTTTCCATGTTGAGTGTAGCGTTTTTTGAGTTATTGATCCATTTCAAACTTTCTCGGGTTATCTCTCCCTCTTTGTACCTAGCTACGTCAACGAGCCGAGGTCGAGCCGGGAAAAAAAAAAGCTCGGACTCGGCCCGAGTTTTTTTTAGCCCGAGCCGAACCCGGTAAAAAAATATAAGGCTTGGCTCGAGCTTTCGGTCCGAGCCTTAGCGGGCAGAGCCGAGCCCAGCTCAGGCCGGCTCGATTTTTTTTGTTTTTTTAATGTCAAATCTACAATTTTTACTTAAAAAATTTAAAATTTGTGCAGTTTATACGTACAATAAATTAAAGAAAAAAGTTCAGGCCCGCTCAAGTTTTTTTGTGTCGAGCTTTTTTGGACCCGATCCGAGCTGAACAAAGCCGACCAAAAAAATGAGGCTCGGCCCAAGCCAGACCCGACTCGAGCTTTTTCCGAGCCGAGCCGAGCTCGAGCCTTTTTGGCATCCCTATTTGTCCCCGTCTCTTTCTCTCTCTAGACTAGTGTAGTAGTAAATAGAGTCGTCTATTATGTTTGAAACAGTCTAATAACAGAACGTGACGTGATATTTTGTCAACTTTCCAATCATATTATACTAGCTACTTAGCATGTTGTTAAATATTTCCAAGTATGATTACTTTCTTTAGTAGTTGATTGTGTAATATTTCATTTTACAGTTATTTGTAATCCTACAAATAAGGTCTTCTACATTGTAATATTTACAAGACCATAATAATACAATTTATATTTCTTAACGTGGTATCAGAGCAGGTTTAACTTGATCTTGTGTTAAACTTGCAACACATAAACTTCAAAAAGCACAATAGCATAGCTATGTCAACGAGCCGAATCGAGCCGGAAAAAAAAAGTCCGAGCTTTTTTTAGCCCGAGCCGAGCCAGCCCGGTAAAAAAAAATAAGGCTCGGCCCAAGCCTTAGTGGGCCTAGCCGAGCCTAGCCCGGCCTGGGCCGACTCGGTTTTTTTGTTTTTTTTAATGTCAAATCTACATTTTTTACTTGAAAAATTTAAAATTTTTGCGGTTTATACGTACAATAAATTAAAGAAAAAAGCGCGGGGCCGACTCGAGCTTTTTTGGGCCCGAGCCGAGCCGAGCCGAGCAAAGCCCGACAAAAAAAATGAGGCTCGACCCGAGCCTCGGCTCGTTGTAACCGAGCCCGAGCCGGGCTCGGCTTGAGCTTTTTCCTAGCCGAGCCCAAGCAGTCCGAACCAACGAGCTTTTTTGCCATCCCTACAATAGCAGTAACTTGAAAGAGATGTCTCAGAGGTCTTCTGCATCTACTTCAACAACGTCACGTCGTCACTTTGTAACTCCTTCTCGAAGGTTTCGACAAAGAAGCTCTCAAATAATGAGTGGTCATGTTTCCTAAAATTTCAATATTTCAATTATGTTTTTAGAAACATCAATTACAAAAAAATAAATAAATAAAATCTTTTTCTTGGGAATTTAATTATGTTTTGTTGAAGGGTCGGCACCTTGAACTTTATCGGCTCTTCCCTTACCCCTAGATAAAATCGGGGGTTTTCTTATGTTAAACTTTGGAGGGTCAGTACCTTGAACTTTACCAGCACTCCTCCTGCCGCTTAAACAAACTAGATGTTTTTTTTATGTTAACAAAATAATAATAATAATTAAAAAAAAAACTTTGAAGGGTCGGTACTTTGAATTTTATCGGCTCTTCCCCCGCACTTGAAAAATCCGAGGTTTTCTTATGTTAAAAAAAAATGTGTCCATCAAATATTTTCTTCCAGAAAGAAGTCGTGTATCTCCATCAACAATGACAAAAAACTAAAGTGCTTGGAGTTCTTCAATTTGAAAGATTTGATTGGATCAATTTCTTCAAACTCAATATTCTACCCCATATTGAATTTGAGTGGAGAGTGTTAAATATAGAAATATAATATGAAATATTTTCCATTATAATATTTTTTTTTAGTGTAGGATTTGATTTTTTTAGTAGTTGATTGTGTAATTTTTCCTTCTATGTTAATTTCCTTTTACAGTTATTTGTAACCATATAAATAAGATCTTCTACATTATAATATTTACAAGATCATAATAATACAATTTATATTTCTTAACAATGGAATTATTAACATTTGTTTTTTATATACGTCCCATCAAATTCTCTCTCTCTGCCTTTCTTTCTCTCTCAAAGACAACACAAATTGCATCCTGAAAAAGCTCTTGACCCAGAATCGTAGCCAAATAGACCAATAATTATGAGGAAATTTAGTGTGGTTTTTTGACAGAATCCGCATGAGTAAGAGTCAAATCCAACTACTGAGAAAGAGAGGGACAAGAAGAACTGTTCTAGACTGTCCTTCGTTCAGATTCGGAGAGCAACACAAACTAGCATGGGCCATAATTGATTTGATTCTACTGATTCGAACCATAAAAAAGCGATGAATTCAGGTGGTAATGATCCGAATGGAGGGGATGGGGCTCCATCATCAACCAGCAGAGGCACAGAAGAGGCTGGGGGCAACGGCGCAGGTGGGTCAACGGAGGCAACTCCGAGTCGCTATGAGTCGCAGAAGCGTCGAGACTGGAACACTTTTCAACAATACCTAAGAAACCACAAGCCGCCGCTGACTCTAGCCGGCTGCAGCGGAGCTCACGTTATTGAGTTCTTGAAATACCTAGACCAGTTCGGGAAAACTAAGGTACATGTAACAGGCTGCCCGTATTTCGGCCACCCGAGTCCTCCTGCCCCCTGCGCTTGCCCTTTGAAGCAGGCTTGGGGCAGTCTTGATGCCCTAATCGGCCGGCTCCGGGCAGCTTATGAAGAGAACGGTGGTCGGCCAGAGACCAATTCTTTTGGTGCTAAAGCCGTGAGGTTATATCTTAGAGAAGTGAAAGAAAGTCAGACTAAGGCTAGAGGAATACCCTATGAGAAGAAACGGCGGAAAAGGTCCGCCTCTTCTGCCGTCATCGGGGGTGAATCTACGGTGGCGGTGACAGTTGGTGCTAGTCCTACTGGTGGTACTGATAGTGGTGAAGGTGGTGTTGCAAGTGCAACTCCAGTGCCTGCTACACCTACCACAACACAGAAGCAGTGAGTTTTACCCTCTTTTTTATTTTTTCCTTTTTTTTTTCTTCTATATTGGAAAACTGATTTTCTTTTAATTGTGAATATGAATCGAATGAAGAATTAAAATAAAAAAACCCACAATTGCAGACTCCGTTGTTAGGTTTCCAGGTTCGCAAGGTTGCACGACCTATCATTAAGGGTCCGTTTGATTGCAAAGGTGGAAAATGGATGGAAATAAAATATTTTACTGGGAATTGAATTGCCTATAATTTGTTTTATTGGGAATTGTAATTAATTGTGTTTGATTGATATAATTTTCTACCTGAAAAATGTTGAAAGTTTGGTGTCCGTTTGGCTTCGTTTTTTATAAAAATTGTCCATTAAAATGAGAATTTTTTCTACCAATACGTTTAGAATTTGTTCCAATTACCAAAAAGTAAAAAAAAAAAAAAAAATTTAAACAATTAGAAAAAATTACCATATTCGTTTAATTTTATTTTGCATAGAAATTGTCAACAAAAATGAAAATTCTTTTTACAATGGTTGATTGAATTGGTTGCCATTGCTAAAAGAAAAAAAAGGTGGAAAATGTTTTCTCACCTATTATGTGAAAAAACATTTTCCATCATTTGTGTATCAAAGGGTTGTACCTAGGAAAAATGGAGGAAAATATTTTTCGTGAAAAATTTTAGCCTATCAAACAGTCAAAAAGTGGAAGTAGGAAAATATTTTTCTACTTTCATGAAAAATTTCGCCAAATCAAACGGACCCTAAAGGTTATTTTACATTTAAATTATTTAGTCTGTTTGACATTTTTTTTTTTTTTGGGTCTAATATTACGTAACAAATATATAAATTATAGTATTTAATTTACATGTTACATAAGATAACATATATGATTGGTTAGAGTTTGACGACATAGACCATTATAGGTTTATTAAAAAAAAAATGAATAGAAAAATACAAATAATTCTAAAGGGAACAACTTGATGTCTAACTTTCACCTAGCAAATATTGAACGAAGAAAATGCAGTATTAAACTTCTAAATTGATTTCTAATAATTATACCGCGACGAAGAATCGTTGAAAAAATATATCATATACCATACCAATACAAAGTTGAATGCTATGAACCATAGTGTTGCTCGGAATGCTCTCGCGTGTTAATGAAAGGACTTTGGCCCAACATCAAAGACCTCGTATGATGTTCATTTTTCAAAAAGTAATTTTGCGAAAAGTGATTTTTTTGAAGAAGGTAGGGATTCAAAAGTTTGAAAATTAATGAATTCACGTGCAAAATAATTTTATTACAAATATTTATTGTTGAAAGTTTTTTTGAGGAAAAAGCGATTTTTCGAACAAACTGAAAATAAAAATTTATAGTAATTAGCAAACGAAGGATGTGAGACACAAAGCCTAGATAAAAATCCCTTCATCAATCCCTTCATGTCCAATACAAAATGTTGATGGGATGGTACCAATCAATTTAATAAAATTTAATGAAATATATGATTGAAAAGTAGATAAAAATTACGAATCCGATTAAATATGTTACTTTTTACATTCATTCATATAATCATATGTAATATTACTTATAATAATTCAAGATTTCTACATAATAATAATAATAATAACTAGAAAAAGAAAAATAATTGTTGTAATAATCATATTAGGAGCAATAATTGTGTCCCCACTCTTCATTATTGCGAAAGAGGACTTTTACTTGCATATATAAAAAGAGAACAAAATCTTATAGTAAAATAAGCATTAATAATAAGAAAAAAAGAATCAAGACGATTAGTGCACCTATTTAATTAATATATTTATAAGTAATCACCACCCAGAATGAAAGTGACCAGTGGCCAACCCTTGCTTCCACTCCACAGTTTATATAATTATTTACGAGGTCCAATTTAATTGCTTACAATAAGCAATAAAATGGATAACTCTCCATTCAAATTAGGGATGACAAAAAAATTCGACAAACCCGATACTTGCAGGGCTCCATCCCGAACGGCGCAAGAATTACCCCTCTTAATCGGGTATTCGAGTTGGAGACGGAACGGGTAACTTCGCCCATGGGCAGGTACGAGTAACAAGTATCTCGCTCCGCTCCGTTTATTTTTTTTTTTTATTTTAGAATTCAATAATTTAAATGAAAAACTATACGATCTTTCATTAGTTCTAATAAAAAATATGACAAATAATAAAAGTCTTAATTTAGTAAATATATTTGAATAATTTATCTTTTCAAAATAAATAAAAAATTTAAAAAATATCTTATTGTCTCACTTTAATGAATGTGACAATAAAATGAATTATCAAAAACTAAAATAAAATAAAATTAAACGGGCAGTAAACAAGGCAAAGGCCCCGCCCCACCTCATCTTAAATGGGCAACTAAGTGAGTACGGAACGAGAAATTACCCGACGGGACGAGGGGCGATGGACGTTGCCCCAACCGGTCACATTGCCCTACCTAATTCAAACATTCAAATAATAAATGTTTTAAAATCATAGATTAGACTCATGAATGATGTTTTCACACGCGTGAATCACACTGCGTCAGATTGGCGGCTTCAAGTTTTGAAATTGAATGAATTGGATTTGGAGTATTAAAATTAAATGAGATGAGTCAAGTCGTCTCTAAAAACTTGAGCTCGAATCGCGAGCTATCTGTGAATTTAACAAAGATTGTATAGTAGAATTTAAATTATTGGATTGGTTTGGTTACTAATATAATTCAACTTTGAAAATACTTTTAGTAAATTAAATCAATAAACTTTCATTTATGATCGAGTCTCTTAATGAATTTGAGGTTGACTAATGAACCAATGAAAATATATTTTTCAATTTTTTACTTCCCAAATCTTTTTGTTGAAAATGAATATGCTGTAATGATCGAAGCCCATATTTATATGCCATTATTTTTACTCTCAATTATTATATGAAAAATAAAATAAAATTGGGTTGCTAGAATTTGAAATCTAAAGACCCGTTTGATTTGCGTTCCAGTTTCAATTTTGAGTTCTTTGTTTTGAATGTCAGTTTTAACTTTTAAGATTGATAAAAACGTATTTAGTTTTTCTATTTGAAAAATTATTTCTCAAAACTAAAACCTAGAAAAGATGTTTGTTTTGAAATTTTGAAAAATTATTTTATAACATTTTATTCAAAGAAATTGATTTTTCAATAAATATAGAACTATTTTATGTTAATATATACTTTTTTTAAGTGGGTGAATTTTACAATATTATTTTTGCTGCAAAAGTAAAATAAAAGCAAATATTAATTGAGTTCAAAATATTGGAAACGAAAATACCTTCGAAATATGAGCACCAAATTTTACCATTGATTGTGTATCTTACTAAAACGAAAAGAACAAATTAACCCATGCAAATGTTGTAAAATAACAACAAGAAACGACACATCTTGTACAATGTACACTAAATATTTTATTAATCGAATAAAACTCATGTAAAGAATTTGCAATTATTTGTATAATGCGACGAGTGAGTTCGTCATTGCAATGCGTTTAACAAAAAATAGCTAAAGTTAGATTATCATTTTGAAGATATAGTGTTACTAAACGCATATACTGATTGCTATCAACAAAGCACATAGCATCATCAGTTAAATAAATATTATCTCTACAGTTTAAAAGAGAATAACTATATTTCTTCTTTCATTTTACTGAATGAGGTAACAAAACTGGCCTTTTCGTTGAATCTATGAAAAACTGGCAAGAAATCATTGTTCTAAAAAGCGCGTCTAGGCGCGAAGCGTGATGAAAACGCTTCGCTTTGAGCCTAAACGAAAATTAAGCGATCAACGTTGTTGTTGACCGCTTAATGATCGCCTAAATTAAGCAGTTAAAATTGTCGTTGACCGCTTAATGCTCGTTTAGGCGTTCTTAGGCGCGCCTCCATCCCAGATTTTAAGGAGGCCCAATTATTATTATTATTTTTAAAACTCTTCAAACTTTAAAAACTCCAAAGTCCAGAGAACTGAGAAGACGGAAGAACGAAAAAAAAAAGATAATACTTTAAAATAAATTGGAGTCCGATAAGAAGTTGGATTAAATAAAATTTAAGTTACAAGTTATCTACGTTATGTAATTATGATTTTGAAACTTATCTTTATGTAGGAATTATTTAGTAAATATAGTATTTTATAATTTTAGATGTCTAGTATGTATTATTAAATTATTGAATTTTTTTTACAATGATTAAAAATTAAAATTAAACAAAATATTTTTTTACGCCTAAGCTTCATTTAGGCTCGCCCAGGCTTCTAAAACTTGAAGCTTGGCCTCTATGCCTAGTCATGCTTTATACTTTTTAGAACACTGCAAAAAACTGAAGTATATGAGCTGACCATTACGTAAATTAGATAAAATAGTGCAACAAAAATATAATAATTTTTTTACTATAAAGAAATAAAAAAAATTAATAGAACATTAATAGCTGCAAAATTAGGAGAGTAGAAGTAACAAAATGATATTGCTAATTAGTTGATAACGATGTACTAGAAACTAGAGAGATTGTAGAGAGGCGAATTATGATGATATCTTATTTTCAAAGAAAGCCTATTACAGTTCGGAATTTGTAAAAAAAAATAAAATGTAAATTTGAATTTCAAATATGTTGATAAATATTAACATGCAAGGGCGGACAGGGGGCGGCGGCTTAGGGGTCACGTGACCCCCTAGATTTTGAAGTTTTTTTTTTTAATAAGAAAAGAAAAAAATTGAAAACTCAAACCCTCATTTTTCTCCTCTTCTCTCCCCCATGACACTCCACTATTGACTCTCCCCCGTCTCCTGCACCAGTGACACCAACGACCACATCCACGGCCACGACACTCCCACACCACACCATACGCCCACGACACCACTCTCCCGTTCCGAGCTCTGCCTGTTCCAACTTCCAAGCTCCGCAGCTCTGCCCGTTCTCTCTTGGTCTCTCACGACACTCTCCCATCACCCATTGTTCCTGACCTCATGTGATGATGTTAGTTTTTCTCATCTCAAAATGAAAGTAATGGGGTTATAGTATTTGTTAGGTTTTAGTTGATTTTGTAATTGACAAATTCTGTGAACAAAAGAACTTAAATTGATAAAGTGTAAAAGTTCAAGGAGTAATGTGCAATTTGTTTAAAAGTTAGTTAAATAGGTCTAGGGTTTCGAGTTTGGAACAAGGAGGAAAACGACGCGAATTTTCGCTGGACGTCGCCAAGGGTTGGCTCGAATTACAAAAGTAGAAACATCGTCGCTAGACCGTCGCCCCTCCTTCGCTCGAGCGACACACTGTCGTTGGCTCCTCGCTCGAGCGACATGTTTATAGGGGAAATTTTTATTTCGTGTTTTAAATGTTTTTTCGTGACCATCTTTTTTCTACCCTACCTTAAATATCAAACATCCTCAGAATGAGATTTTTCAAGGTTGAACAATAAGCAAACACTGTGCTGTCAATATTCTTTCATCTTCATAACTATCAATCTTCATGTTTTTTTGAGATTCGTTCTTGGTAGTGAGAAAAACATCAGATCCAAATACCAAAAATCACACTTCCTATATATCTGTAAGAGGTACTGAAAATTAAGGAAGGCGACTGATGTTCGAGTCTGTGAAGAACGAGTTGTTCTTAGTGATCCAAATGAGATATGCAATTCCACTAAGCTAGGGGTTGCTGCAGGATAGCAGGGTTCCAAGAAAGCGTTGGTTATTGTAGCTAGAATTGGTGCATGGTAGCACATAATTCAGGAGAGTTGTCAGAATTGCAATCAAAAGATCAAATAGCACGTGTCGTCGTCAAGTCTGGTAGACTATAAGTAAATAATCGTTTATAGTGGATTGACTGGCAAAATGCTCGAAGTTTTTTCCAGTTGGGTTTCTCCGTGATCATATCATTGCTCATTTACTGCTTTATATATATTGAATGTATGATTTGCGGTATTTAAACTTAGGGTTAAACTGACGTGCACGATTAATTATCTAGAGATAATTAATTGATGACTTGTTGATAATTAGTTAATAAATTTTTAATTCCGCATATAATATCTATTCACCCCTTTTCTAGATATTGTTAGGATCGAACTGTGTAAATTTCAGTATTGTTAATCCAATGTATTGAACTAGCACATCAAGTTAAACAGTACTGAAGGAGTACCCAAAGCTTTGATTAACTCATTAATTATGTTTTCTAATTTAGAGATTTAGGGATTTTTGGAAATTGTTAGTTAGAGATTTCTAATTAGGGCTTTTAGGGATTTATGGATTTTTTATTTAGAAATTTAAAGATTTCTGATTAGGGTTTTCTTATTTATATGTAAATTGATTTAGGAAGATTGAAACTTACTAATTAATATATTTGAAACTTGGTTGGTATGACTTATGAGAAGAAGAAACTGATTTAGGGATTTCTAATGTGATTGATTTTTTTTATTTGTATCAGTTATGAACAAATACTTTAAACGTAAATCTATGTTTCTTGTGATGAGCAAAATACCGATGAAAGGAATGTTTGAAGAAATTTTGGAAAAGTTAGGATTTTACCAACAACATGGAAGAAGCAAAATGAGAGAGGGGAGGAACGCCGTTTGGAAATAGAAGATTAAAAAAATTAATTGAATGTTGACGATAGGAAATGATGACACGTGTCTTAGACGAACATTAGTTTCTCTTAGCCTCTTTTATATATTAGGGTTACCTCATATGTCAAGATCTCATTCCAAAAATTTCACTATTAGGAAATACTTTGACAGTGACTGAATACTTTATCATCACCAACTATTATTAGCCTATTAGCTATGAAATGGGAAACAAATATTTTCAAAAGATAAATAAATTATTATTTAGTCCGGCAAATACTTAGCACTGGTATACATGAAAATCAATATGATCACTGCCACAGTCCAATAAAATATAATGTATTTTTATGCATTAGAATGATATTTTAACTAATGTTTTAAAAAGTATAAAGTGTGGTTAGATTTCACGGATCACAAGTTTGACTCCCGAGATTCAATGGCTCAAAACCGCCCTCCCCTCATTCTTAGGCCGGCAAACCCGAACAATTGACATACACGCACGCTATAAGTAAGATGTAAGAGAGAATACTCGTATATGATCATATATCATTAGTGCACTATTGGTGAAATAGGTCTCGCGCTTAGTTGTTAGCGACATTGTCGTGCCGAATGGGAGGATAAGCATTCTTACTGCATGACATTCTCCTCCATTCGAATTCCCTTATGTCTTCGTAGCGAGAAGTGAGTTTCGCATCAACACGCATTTGTCTCATTGCAAGGATAACAACGACACCACTCCATATGGACATGCATTTACAAACATGCAGTACCTCGTACTTACCGCATTTAACACCAACTTTCACCCTCTGCTCCTCTGAACATTGGTTCCTCGGGTGGACGACCTCCAAACCGTAGCGCTTCAACGCATGTCAAATTATGCCCTGCAAGGTGCGCTCCTTGAAAACTCATTGGAAGACACCTAGGCAATTGCGCAACGCTACCCTTTGCATCTTTCTTGCCCACAACTTCCTTCGTCGTGTTCCGCCAACTTGCCGACACGATCCGTGGCCAAAAATCTTTTCTCCGCAAGAACACACGATATTGTCCCATAACAACACCGCGCTCGAGCGGTCTAGCTCTAATACCAACTTTTACAGATCGCATGTTTGGCTCCCGAGGTTCAACGCCTTAAAACCGCCCTCCCCTCATTCTTAGGCTGACTAATCCGAACAACTGGCATACACACACGGTATGAGTAGGATGTAAGGGAGAATACATGTATATGATCATATATCATTAGTGCACTATTGGTAAAATATGTCTCGCGCCTAGCTGTTGTGACCTTGTCGTGCCAAATGGGGGGATAAGTATTCTCACTGCGCGACACTAGGTGGGAAGGCGAAGCTTTTATCTTTACGAATTTAAAGGAGCCTATGTGAGGTATAGTCGTAAAAAGGTATTTTTTTCCTTATTTTTAATATTATTTTAAAATTTTAATCATTTTAAAAATTATTTAATAATTAAAATATTACATATCAAACATTTAAAATTATAAAATAATATATTTACTTTATAATTTATATAATTAGTCAATTATAATTTTTAATTTTTCGAAATACAAAAAGTAAACTATTTTTTATAGTTTTAATTTTCAACTAGACAAATCATATTTAATAGATTTATAGGAACTTCATAAATGCTTTCTAATTTTTCAACAAAATAATGATTCTCAAGATCATAATTACACAATGTTGATAGCACCGTAACTTAAATCTTATTTAATTCTTTATCAGTTAAAGTTATTTTTAACTTTTGTATAGATGAAATCTTTATAGAAACTTGAAATCAAACTCAAATAAAAAAAATGAATAAACTAAAGTCAAATAAAAACTTTAAAAAAGGGAAAAAAAAAAAAATTAGTAAATCATGCCTAGAAAAGATGAAATAGAGGAATTGAGGAGGGAAAAATTCAACCATTTAGGAATTGATAAAAAAAAGAAAGTGCGCGCCGCCTCAAAGAGCTTCTTAGAATGCTGATTTTAATTGTAATGCCACTTAAGACTGTCCATGGAGTGAACAACATTACTCATTCAAAAATGCTGAAATTAGTAAATTAATTTGCAATTAGAATAATCTACACAAAACTGAAAATACTTAGGTTGACAAGCAGTCGAGACGAACCTTAAGTAATTAACTAAACAAGAAAATAACAAACAAATTGACCCGTTTGCTTGGTACGCAGCCAAAAATGATGATTGTGGCAGGACTCTACTCAGACAGTCTGGACTAGCCTGTTTCACTTATGATCGAGCTATATGTCCCAATGAAAGAACAAAAAAAATGTATTTGGTTGTCTCAAATCAGAGATGACATCAAGCTCGTGGTAATGGAAAACCACTAGGAAAGACTAGAATATGGAAACAAGGTCGAGATACAAGAAAAAAGCCTAATGAAAGCATTTAAAAAAAGTACCAGTAAATGTATGCAATAACACTGTCAATTTCTGTCTATGCAAATTAAGACATGAATGGCCTTCCCCAATAGAGATTTTGCTGAACCATGAAATAAGTATGTACGTGGAAAACTAGATTCAATATACTGTCCCCGGAGGGGCACACCATTACGCAGTTGTCGCCGATTGAGCAGCAAGCCTCTTCCATGCCTCTTCGATGATGGATAGTTTGATGCCTTTTCCCTTGGGTGGAGACACCCAAGGCTTTGTACCCTTACCGTTCGTGAAAACATTTCCCAGGCGAGTATCGTGGCCAAGTGCATCCCCAGGTGCATTAGTTAGAAATCCCAACTACAAAAGTTAGTAGCTCTATCTTCAACATAGGCAGAATACATTACAACCTGTGATGCTGTTAAAGATAGACTTTTTGGTTGAGAAGGTTGTTAAAGGAAATTGGTTTCGTAAATGAAGTTGTTAGGGTGTATACTGATATTCAAAGTGCCATTGACCTTAGTAAGGACTCCGTGTATCATGATCGAGTCAAACATGTTGATATAAAATTTCATTTTGTAAGGAACATGGTAGAAAAAGGATTGATTACCTTGGTCAAGATACCTATTGAATTTAACCCAGCTGATCTTGTAACCAAGATTGCATTTGAATAAATTTTAAAACTGCTAGAAGATTCTAAATATCACTTAAAAGGTAGAGTATTTAGAATATCAAGCTTCTTATTTTGAAATTTTAACTAACTTCAATGTTTTTCTTTTTACAGGTTTGCTAAGAGCTAGTGAAACATGTAAATTTGGTTTAGAACCACTAAATGATACCAAAATAGTTGGGCAAGATAAAAGATTGTTAATAATTGGGCTATTGGATTTGGGCCCAATATGAAGTGATCTGATTTAATTTTAGCCCTTTTACTTGTAAAGACGCATTCTCAACACACGCCTTTAGTATTATGGTGTTGATAAAATCTGGCCTTGCACGTGTTGCTTTTCTGTACATTGGATCTGTGGTTTGAAGTGCCATATAAATAGCACAACGTTTTTTCATAGCGGTGCGTGTATGAGTTTTGGTTTAGGGTTTTCATCTGTTGGAACCAACTCTCTCGATTCTATTCATCTTCTCCTGTAATCTTTGAGGGTTATTCTTTGATGTAATGAGTGTTGATGATAGGTTTACTATGGTGAATCGACTTAGCGAGATGATAGAAAACTTTGAAGAAATCAGAGATTTCTTCAAACAACTACACGCAGCGTTCTTGGTGGATCTAGAACAATATCTACTTGTAGATGCTCAACGGGTGAGTAGCGTTTAGAGCACGTGAACATTCGGACCCGTTAGTGGGTGAAAATTCCTTCGTGTTGATTCTTTATTTTTTGTGATTTACTTTTCTGCAAATGTTTGGTATATTTGAATGTTTTTGACAAACTCGTTTGGGACCAACAATTGAGACAACTTCTAGAAATGAAATCATAAATGCTAATTCATTTTCCAATGTCATCAATCATCGCTACCAGAATGTCATGTCATTCCGAGGGCTGGGATCGCTTTGTGAAATTCGATCAAGATATGCCCAGACTTCTTGCCTTGTGGCTGCAGATGTGATAAGACGGATAATGACTTTGGAGAGAGACACAAGATACCATGAAGTATACGCATATCCAAATGTTTCTAGAGTATATAGAAAGGATTTAGAGATGCTACACCATGTGCTGTGGTTGATTTCAGTGGACCCAAGTAATTAACTTGAGACCACAATGGAAGTAAATTGCGCTTCACAATAGAAACAATTAGTATAGATGAGGTGAAGGGAAAGCGAGGTAGATGCATCAATTTTGACTAGTGAAGGAAGTTGTTGATGATCGATTGTTTGAAATTAGTGGCATCACTTTTGTCATTGACAATGTATATAGGACAAGAAAGACTGGAGATGGAGCGAAAAGAAAAGGAAGATAATCAATGAAAAAAGGATTTTACCATGCAGCAAAAATGGAGAGAATTATTGAATGAATGGAAGCTTGAAGATGAAGAAGATGATAAATGGTAAACTCGTGAATGATAGGAAGGCTCTAATACCATGTGGAGACAGAGATGAGAACAAAATATATTTCACTAATTGAAAAATGCAGTGTTGTACATGTGTATTCATACCGTAACAAGTGACAACATGATAAGACTAATTATTGGTTACAATCCCAAAAATACAATACTGGCAATCTGCTCATGTTCTGTTGCAACTGAACTTGTTGGGTTGATCTGTATCTGATAGTTTTGTGGATGGCATCAATTCTAACTCATGCATAACAACTTCAGATTTAGCATATATTATTACTTATGAAATAATCATGGTCCGCCTAGATGTCAGGTCAGCATAAAAAATGTCCCACCATGTGTCCACATTTCCTAGGATGAAATTTTATGCCTCTATGGTCGATTCATATCCAACAAAAAGAACGTCTTAGCAATAGAGGCTCATATCTCCAAAGAAGTATATGAAATCCTAATATGGTTATAAAGATGATTTAGAGGCCTCGATGAGAGACAAAATTAAGGGTTTCTGATGATCTCAAACATTGAGAGAAACTTTCGTGCATATTTTGACAAAATCAACCTCAATGTTAGTGCACTAAAACCCTTGTGTGAAATTATTGAATTTCAGGATAACTGTCACGAAAGTAACACTCATCGAAGAGGAAGTAGAATGCCTTACCGCCATAACTTTTAGAAATGAGATGTAATCATGAATATTAATATATAATGATGAAAAATGTTAACTCATGAAAATGACTAAAATTTCCTTATAAATCGCCTGTAGATAGACAATTGCACTATAAAGAAAAGGATTTTGGATTCTTATCTAAAAAGCTAGAGATTGAAAGACATCTCTCATAAAAATTACCTCGGGTTGAAAAAATATCTAGGCAGGCTCAATCATGGCTCAATTGATTTAAGGAATAAATTGGGCATACAATTTAAACTAGAGTTAAATGTTTCATTAGTTATTGAATTTATATCTCCATTACGTTTTACTTCTTGCACTTTAAAATGCATTTGAGTGGTCATTGAACTTAACACGTTACATTCCATCACTCACTCGTCATATTTCACAAGTCATTGAACTTTAAAATGCTTCCAAATGATCACTAAACATTAGTTGCACTCCATCACTCATTCACCATGTTTTTGTTGATGTGTAATGTGCTTAGAAAGTTAAAAGAAATATTTCTTTATTTTGTCTAATCCAAGTGCTGTAAAATAGACAATTGTAGGGTTGATTTTATGTATTGTAGTAGGTTAAAATCTAACTTTTCATAATGAAAAAATGCTGCTGCTATCTTACGTTTTTTTCTTCTTCCCAGCACCTCTGTTTTTTCCCTACATCACTGATTTTACTGTCTAGCTTCTTCCCTTCTTGCTGCTGGTGCATTTCTGCTATTATTTCCACACAGGTCCACAAAGCTGTATAAACAACCATCATTATTGGTATAAGAGCATCTCCAGGTTTGGTTCGTTCTCTGCTGCAACAAAAAATAAATCTGAATCAAGGGTTAAAAAAGGAGGGTTTTTTGCTGAAAATAAAATGGCAAGCACAAGTAGTTTAAGTGGAAGTTTACAACAGTCCTTTGTTCCAATTTTTGATGGCCAAAACTATGATTTTTGGTGTGTGAAGATGAAGACTTCATTCATTGCTGTGGATCTATGAGATATGGTAGAGAATGACTTTGAAGAACCTGAAAATGAGGAAGTCTTAATAGTAGCTAAGAAGAAGGAACTTAAAGAAGCAAGGCAAAGGGATGCAATTGCACTTTCAATGTTGCATAGGGCAGTGGCTGATTCAGTCTTTCCAAGAATCATGATGGCAAGCAAAGCAAATGAAGCATTGATGATTCTAAAGAATGAATACCAAGGAGACTTGAAGGTAAGAGCCATTAAACTTCAATCTCTTAGAAGAGATTTTGAAAATATGAAAATGAAAGGCAATGAACGTGTTAAAGAATTTTTGGATAGATTTAATGAGCTTGTGAATCCAATGAAGTCATATGGTGAGGATGTTACAAATACAAAAATGGTGGAAATTTTTTTGACTAGATTGTTGGAAAAATATGATCCTCTTGTGGCGGTGATTGAAGAAACAAAAAATCTAGAGGAGTTAAAAGTTGAGGAGTTGATGGTTCATTGAAATCATTTGAACCATGGTTGAATTGACGTTTCGAAAAATTAATGGAAGGTGCATTTCAATCTAAACTAAATGTTGGATCAGACAGTAACTTAAGGCAACCCCAAAATTATGAAAAAAGGATGGATATGTCAAGTGGAGGTGGAAGAATTAGTAGGGAAAATGAAGAGAAAGAAGTCCAAAATGTAGAGGTAGAAGTAATTTTGAAAGGAGATTTAGTGGAGAAGATAAATCACAAAGGTGCAAAATTTGCAAGAGAAGTAGCCATGATGAAAATGATTGTTGATTTAAAGGGAAGCCACAATGTTACAATTGTAAAGGATTTGGACATGTGCAAAAGGATTGTAGAGCAATGAATACTCAATAAACCAATTGTGTAGCCGAGAAGGAGGATGAATTAAGTTTGTTTTATGCTTCTTTGAATGCACCTGAATCAACAAATGAAACATGTTTCTCAAGGTCAAATTGCTCAAATGAAACTCCATGGTACTTGGCTAGTGGATGCTCAAATCACATGACTTTAAATGAAGGAATCTTTGTTGAAATGGAAGATTCAAATTCAAAAGTGAGATTGGGAAATGGAGATGTAGTAAATGTGAAGGGAAAAGGAAGAATTGGAGTTCAAACAAAGAAGGGCTCTAGACTTATTCGAGATGTCATGCATGTACCAGACCTAGACCAAAATTTGCCAAGTGTTGGACTGCCTTTAGAGAATAGTTATTCTCTATTTTTCAATGATGGTTATTGCATTATTCGTGATAAAAAGGCTGGAAATTCAATCATAGCGAAGGTGAAAACGGAGAATAGAAGCTTTCCTCTCAAATTCAAGCATTCAAATGACAAAGCTTTTCGAATGGTGGCTAATGACTCTTGGTTGTGGCACAAATGGCTTGGACACTTGAATTTTCAAGGGCTGAAATTATAGGAGCAGAAAAATATGGTTCATGGGCTTCCAAAAATTGAAGAGAAGCATGAAGTTTGTGAAGGATGTGTACTTGGAAAGCATTACTATCAACCATTTCCAAAAGGAGTAGCTTGGAGAGCAAAGAGGCCACTTGAATTGGTGTATACGGATGTTTGTGGACCGATGCATACACCATCCCCTTCACAAAATAGGTACCTTATCCTATTTATTGATGATTTTACAAGAATGACATGTGTTTATTTTATGAGAGAAAAATCTGAAGTTTTTACAATCTTTAAAAAATTCAAGATTTTTGTTGAGAAACAAAGTGGTAATTTTATAAAAGTTTTGAGGAGTGACAATCGTAAAGAATATACTTCAAACGAATTTGACAATTTTTGTGAAGTTGAAGGTGTTGACAGGCAATTGATAGTTCGCTATACACTACAACAAAATGGTGTTTCCGATAGAAAAAATCAAACGATGATGGAGATGACAAAATCAATGTTGCATGAAAAAAAGCTTCCAAAAGCCTTTTGGGCCGAAGTGGTTTATACAACTGTTTACTTGCTAAATCGATGTCCAACGAAGATGGTATGGAACATGACTCCTATTGAAGCTTGGAATGGGAGAAAACCTTCGGTGACACACTTGAAAGTGTTTGGATGTCTTTGCTATGCTTAAGTGCCAAAAGAGAAGCGGCGCAAACTTGATGAAGCAAGTGAAAAATGTATCTTCATTGGTTATAGCTCACAATTAAAGGACTATAAGTTGTACAACTTGAAAAGCAAGAAAGTAATTGTTAGCCGTGATGTGTTGTTTGATGAAAATGCTACTTCGAATTGGGAAAAAGAAGAAGTTGAAAAAGGCATTCCAGTTTCAATAAATCTGCCCCAAAAATCTGCCATTTTCAAAATGAAGAAAATGGAGTTCATTCAAGCACATTTATCATCACCAAGCAGCCCCTCAAGTCCCTCAAGCTCAAATTCATCATCATCTCCAAGAAAAATGAGGGATTTAAATGATGTTCTTGCAAGATGCAACTTTTGTGTGATTGAGCCCGATAACTTTGAAGAAGCAATGAAGGAGAAGTGTTTGAAAAAAGCAATGGAGGAAGAAATAGAAGTTATTGAGAAAAATAACACTTGGGAGCTACTTGAAAGACCAAATGAGAAAGATGTCATTGGTGTGAAATGGGTCTATAAGGTGAAGCATAATTTTGATGGTTCATTCAAGAGAAACAAAGAAAGATTGGTGGTGAAAGGCTATGCACAACAGCCTGACATTGATTATGATGAAACTTTTACTCCGATTGCTCGTCTAGACACCATTAGAGCACTCATTGCTCTTGCAAGCTAAAAAGGTTGGTTGTTGTACTAACTTGATGTCAAGTTATCCTTTTTGAATGGAAAACTTAAAGAAGATGTATATGTTGAACAACCTCAAGGCTTCATCATCAAAGGAGAAGAAGACAAAGTTTATAAACTAATAAAGACTTTGTATGTTGTATGGGCTCAAACAAGCCCCAAGAGCATGATATAGTCAAATTGATGGCTATTTTCAATGACATGGAGTTTTGAAGAGCAAAAGTGAGCCAACCTTGTCCGTGAAACATCAAGGTAACACCGATGTTCTTATCATTGCATTATATGTTGATGATTTGGTGTTTACGAGAAATAATGCAAAAATGATTGAAGAATTTAAAGTTGAAATGATGAAAAGATATAAAATGAGTTATTTGGGTTTGTTGCATCATTTTCTTAGTATGGAAGTATATCAAGATGAAAATGGGATATTTATTTCTCAAATGAAGTATATCGAAAAAGTGCTTAAAAAAATTAGAATGTTTGGATGTAAATGTGTGGAAACTCCTTTGGCTTGCGATGAGAAATTGATGAAGGATGGTGGAGAAAAGAAGATTGATGAAACTCTTTATAGAAGTTTGGTTGGAAACTTGCTTTATCTCAGTGCAACAAGACCGAATATCATGTTTACCGCAAGTTTGCTTTCAAGGTTCATGAGTACTCCAAGTCATAAACATTTTGGTGTTGGAAAAAGAGTTTTGAGGTATATAATGGGGACATTAAACCTTGGAATCAGATTTGAGAAGAAATTGGAAGTGAAGTTAAGAGGCTTTTGATATAGTGATTGGGGAGGTTGTGTTGATGATATGAAGATCACTTCCGGCTACGCACTTTCCCTTGGCTTGGGAGTGTTTTCGTGGCTATCCAAGAAGCAACAATCTGTTACTAAATCCTCAACTGAAGCGGAATATATGTCCAGCCTCTATTACAACTTTACAAATTATATGGCCAAGGAGAATTTTGGAAGATATTGGAGAGAAGCCCTGCCATTGTTTTGTGACAACAAATCAGCTATTGCAATGGCTAAGAATCCATGTTTTCATAGTAGAACAAGGCACATTGCAATCAAGTATCACTTCATTCGAGATGCAATTGAATATGGATAAGTTGAACTAAACTATTGCAAGTTTGAAGAACAAGTGGCGGATATCTTCACAAAGGCACTTCCGACATCAAAGTTTCAGCAACTAAGAGCTGCACTTGGAGTTTAAGAAAAACACATTAAGGGAGAGAATGTTGATGTGTAATGTGTTTAGAAAGTCAAAGAAATATTTTTTTTATTTTATCTAATCCAAGGGCTGTAAAATAGACAAGTGTAGGATTGATTTTATGTATTGTAGTAGGTTAAAATTTCACTTTTCATAATGAAAAAATGTTGCTGCTGTCTTACATTTTTTTCTTATTCCCAGCACCCCTGTTTTTTCCCTGCATCACTGATTTTACTGTCCAGCTTCTTCCCTTCTTCCTGCTAGTGCATTTATACTATTATTTCCACACATTACATGTCCACAAAGTTGTATAAATAGCCATCATTTTCTTTAGTTACCAAGTCCTTGTTTGACCCACATTATTTTTTTCATTCTCATCTTTCTAGTCATTTTCAACCATACATTCTTCAATAAAATAATATTTTTCATCACATTAATAACTTTTCCTTCTTTTCCAACCAGATATTCATCATTACATCACTTCAAAAAAATGCACTCTCATGTTAATATGCACCAAACACACACTAAATTTATTTCTGTCATGTTTTAGTCACTAAACTTTAAACGCTTTTGAATGGTCACTGGACTTCATAATATTTTCTGGTAAAGTTAATTTTCTATGAAATTTGACTTAAATCGAGAAAATAAAATAAAATAAGTATCAACTAGAAAATGTGACTCTCAATCTAAGACGAGATTATTGATATTGGTAAAAAAGATATAATTTCTGTACTCATCAAAAGCTATATGTTCGAAGGAAAAGAAGAATGCTAGCGTTAAATTGACATAAATCTTAATTTAGATTGTATTATTTCTTTGCATTGATAAAATAAAATAGAGAAATTATTTCTTTATTTCGATTGAGATCGTAGCCCAAATCAAGAAAATAAAAAATTATATCTTAAATAGGCATTGAAAATTCCCATCTAGAGTCAAATAATATTACTCAAGACTAACAAAATATAATTTTTAGAGTTGTCACAAGTAAATTTGAAAGGAAAGAAGGGAAATGTCTCCATGTATGATATTTTATACTTTTAAATTTTTTAGTTTTTAAATAGTTGGATTTAGTGAGTAAAGTCCAGTGACCATTCAAAAGTATTTTAAAATTCAGTGAATAAAGCGTGATGAATATACAATTTAATGACAGATGAAATATGGTGAGCAATCGATGGAGTGCAACATGTAAAATTTCAATGACCGCTCGAAAGTATTTTAAAATTCAGTGACTAATGAAACACGTTTAGTGAGTGATGGGGTGCAGTCCACTCAGAAGTATTTTAAATTTCAGTGAGTGAAGCATATATAAATTGAGTAACTAATGAAACATTTATCTCTCTATATGTGGAAACAAAAATCTTTGGAAAAAATTAAATAAATAATAATAAAAAAAAAACACTCATATACCATATCAAGTTTGTTTAAAATTAATTCATTAATTTTTATGAATGTTGAATTAAGTTATAGATTTTAACAATTGGAAAACTTGAATTCTTACTTGGGATGAAGTATTGATAATTTTAATAGAACAAGTAAACATTTACAAATAGAAGATGTGCATATTAACATTACCATGACCATTTAAAAGGGATCGTTTCAATTTTAAAAAGCTATAGAGAAAATGTGTTTGAATGAGTCATGGTTGATGCTAAAGAGATAGGTATTTTCTAGGGCCTCAAAAATTTTGGGGTCGGCCTTGTATTTAGTATCACACCTCTCGAGTATTGAAATAATATCTACTATTGAAAAAGAGTATTCCATTTAAAAAAATAGAAATATTAGTTTCTTTTATACAGAAATTAGCTTCTAAGCACATAGAAGTCTCCTAAAATAGGAAAGACCCAGCCAAAATTAAGAGAAAATTATTATTTGAGAATGGTGAGGAGAGTCCTGGCCTTCGAATGGCTCTGGTCTATTTTTTAAGGGAAACAGTTTGGACCTTGTTAGAAATAATAGGCAAGTAATGAAATCACCGAGAATAAATCTGTGCACAATAATGATGTGAAATTGAATGCACGAAAAAGTGGTCGATGCAAGAGTTCGACTATTTCTTCTTAAGACGATAATGCCTTGCACTGGTGCTGACGGTAGTCCGACACTCGTCTCCCAAGATACAACGATCTCGACATATAATAGTAGCACTATAAATTACAAGTCTTGATGAACCTACTAATGTTTTGATCTATCTACAAATTGAAGGACTAAAATGCACGAAAATATTTTTCTGATGGCGGATTGCAAAATATGAACAATGCAAGGATGAATGAAGAATTTTGGAAGAAAAATAAAATCATAATTGATTTTGGAGTGAATGAAACCGAGGGTATTGTGGTCTATTTATAGAAGTTGAATAGTTGTGTCCAAAAGACACAAGAGTCGAAACGTTGTGTTTCCAGCAGATACAAACCTTTTGGACAACAACCGCCAATTGCCAGTTGCCAGCTGTCAATCGTCCTTCTAGAAGAATACACGTGTCAGCCATTAATCGGGAAAAAATAATAATATAAAAACATTATTATTTTAAATAAAAATCAAATATTATTTTACTAAAAAATATATATCAGCTTGACCCAAGTCCAAGTCAAGCCCAAGCCCAGGCCCACGGCTCGTGCCGTGCTGAGCCGACCAATCGGTTGGACGGACGGCGTCGCGCGCGCGCGCGTTTTGGCCCAACCTACTAGCATGTCGGTTCTCTCCCTTTCAAAGACTATTGGTACCCCTTGGGGTCCAAACCCAAGTTCCAAACTTGAGCAATATAAAATAGTTAACATTCTTCTAATTTTCCTATGTGGGATTTACACTTTTCCAATTTCTCACCAATTTATTATTCCAATTTATTTCATCTTCAAGTGGTCATTTTTTGCCTTAATTTCTCATTCACCCTAAATTAGTTTTGAGAAAATAAATACACCACATTAATCTACTCAAGGAGTAGAACACATTCAACCAAAGAAATATTTAATTTAACTAACAGGACCCACTAAAATAATTGGTTAAAAGTTGGTCAAACCAACTAATAGAAATCAATCTTTCAATAATCCCCCACATGAATGGAACAATAGACTATGCAGACCCTATAGAGAGATCAGACGGAATGTTATCGCATCCGGATATGTACCTTATGAGTTTGAACCTTCCATAGTAGAATACTATTGGATTTATTTGGTTAATCAGTGAACGCGGTGTCTTGAACTGTCAGTCGTTGGTGTAAACCAAGACAATAGTATCAACACCATAACCTCCATAACATTTTCGAATTCTCACTGTTGTGTTCATTTTGGCCCTGAACAACTTTTTTGATTTCATAAGTGATTTAGAGAATTCAAGAATCTGAAACATTCTCATAGAAGTGGCCACACTTCACACTTATATAAGTGATCTCCTATTAAGAGTACCTGCCATACCCCACTTAGATAGACTAAGATATAGGAATCAGTAAAAGTATAACTTAACCTAGAACTTTCTGCTATAGTATAACTTTATTATTGTAGGAATGGGTAGGAGTTGACTCCGAAGTGCTTCTTTGGATCTTCATAACTTAGTTGTCCAATTGAACCAAGATTTTAGGATCTCCAGTCAGTAAGGCTGGGTTACCATTACAAAGATTCTTACGTAATGAGCTTTAAGTCCATTCATCTTGATAGGCAGTATACTTGATCTCTTGGTAACTATTTGGTAAACGGATCAGCGAGATTTTTCCTAGACTTTACATAATCTATGAAAATGATACAATTTGAGATCAACTGCTTAATAGTATTATGTCTTCGACAAATATGTCGAGACTTATCATTATACACATACTACTTTGTGCTCTACCGATAGCCGACTGACTATCACAATGTATACTAGTTGCAGGCACATGTTTAGGCCAACATAGAATATATCCTCTAAAAAATTTCGAAGCCATTCTGCTTCTTATCCAGCTTTATCTAAAGTTATGAACTCAAATTCCATCGTAGATCGAGCTATCCATGCTTGTTTAGAGGATTTCCAAGATACGGTCACACCATCAATGGTAAAAACATACCCACTAGTGGATTTTGAGTCTTTTGTATCTGATATCCAATTAGCATCACTATATCCTTCTGGATATCTAGTATAATGTAATCCAACATTTGAGGTTTATCGTAGATATCTAAGAACCCTTACTAATGCCTTCCAATGATCATTATTTGGGTTACTTGTATATCTACTAAGTTTGTTCACTACATATGCAATATTTGGACGAGTGCAATTTGTAATATACATTAGACTGCCTATTATCCGAGAGTACTCTAATTGAGATACGTGTTCGCCTTTATGTTTGGCCAAATGTAGACTTAGGTCTACCGGTGTTTTAACTGGACTTTTATCGTACATATGAAATTTCTTAAGTACAGTCTCAATATAGTGAGATTGAGATAAGACAAATCCCTCAGATGTTTTAAGGAAATTAATTCCTAATATTACATCTGCAATATCCATATCTTTCATGTCAAAATATTTTATCAACATTTTCTTTGTTTTTGTTATGATATCATAATTACTACCCATAATTAGCATATCATCAACTTATAGACATACAATTACATATGCATTTAGTGTGGTTTTAATATAAACACATTTATCACACTCCTTAATCTTAAAACCATTTGACAACATAGCTTTGTCAAATTTTGCATGCCATTGTTTTGGCGCTTACTTTAGTCCATATAACGACTTAATGAGCCTATACACATTTTTCTCATGTCCAAGAGCAATAAACATTTCGGGTTGTTCTATGTAAATTTCTTTTTTTAGCTCACCATTTAAGAAATCTGTTTTAACGTCTATCTGATGGATTTCCAAATTATGCAATGCTGCGATTGCAATTAATACTCATATTGATGCAATCCTTGTCACATGTGAGTATGTATCAAAAACAAAATCAAGGCCTTCTTTTTGTTTGAATCTTTTAGCTACCAATCTGGCCTTATACTTATCAATTGATCCACCAGTCTTTAATTTTCTTTTGAAAATCCATTTACAACCTAACTGTTTGTTACTAGGTGGGAGATCTACCAACTCCCATGTATGAATTTGCATAATAGAATCAATTTCACTATTGATAGTTTCTTTCCAGAATGGAGCTTCTGGACTAGACATTGCTTCATCGAATGTCCTAGGTTCATTTTCTAACAAATAAGTTAAAAAATCTGGATCAAAATATGTAGACTTTTTGGCCATTTTGCTTCGTCTTGGTTCTTCATCACTTTGATGATTACCAATATCATTATCATAAGTTCATTTTTGCGAACTTATCTATTTTCTCTCTTTACAAGGAAACTTGTCCTAAAAAAATACAGCATTCCTAGATTCAATGATCGTATTTTCACGTACATTCAGAATGTCCGACTTATGTACGAGGAATCGGTAAGCACTACTATTATTATCATATCCAATGAATATGAAATCAATGGTCTTAGGACCTATTTTAACTTATTTAGACTTTGGTATTTCTACCTTAGCCAAACACCCCCACACTTTTAAGTATTTGTACGAATGTTTATGATGTTTTCATAACTCATAGGGAGTTTCGTTCCTATTTTTATATGGTACTTTATTTAGAATGTGGTTAACTGATAGAATTGCTTCTCCACAAATTTTGAGGTAAATCAGAACTAATCAACATAGCGTTCATCATCTCTTTCAGAGTACGATTTTTGCGTTCTGTAACACCGTTCAACTGAGGTGAATAAGGAGCTATAGTTTGATGAATAATCCCAAAATTTGAACAAAATTCTTCAAACGGTGTTCCATATTCTCCACATCTGTCACTACGAACAACTTTTAATCTTATGCTTAAATACTATTTAAATACTTCTAAGGAGACATAACAGTACTTTGTGCAATCATCTATAAAAGTAATAAAATAATTTTTACCTCATCTAGTTTGCATAAATTTTAAATCACAAATATCATTGTGAATTTGTTCAAGAGGATTTGAATTCCTTTTAACTGAATGAAACGGTGTTTAGCTAATTTAGCCTCTACACATGTTTCATTCTTGTTTTTGATTAAAGGCAATGGAGGTAATAAATCTAAACTTACTGATTTACGTAAAGCATTAACATTTACATGTCCTAACCTATCATGCCATAAGTTAGAAGACTCAATCTAGTAAGCAGAAGATTTATTTTTATTAATATCGAAATCACGGAGTACAGATATTACATTCATTTTGAATAGCCCATTGCCTAAGTATCTTTTGCTTACAAACATGCCATTTTTGGTGAGTACAAACTTGTCAGAGTCAAATACTAGTCTAAACCCATTCTTGCTTAACAAAGCTCCAGACACCAAGTTTTTGCGACTATCATGAACATGCAGCACATCGATGAGTGTTACTTCTTTCCCTGATGTCATCTACATCACTACTTTACCAAGACCAACAACTCTTGATGTTGCCGAGTTGCCCATGAATAGTTGTCATCCATTGATAGGAGTGTAATATGAAAAAATCTCCTTATTAGCACAAACATGACGAGTAGCGCTAGTATCAAAGAACCATTCTATCGAATTATGCACCATATTAGCTTCAAATACAATAGTTGAGAGCATTAGTTCAAATACACCGTTAGACAATCTGTCTTCCTCGGTCAAGTGTACTTGGTCCTTTTTGTTTTGTTTTTTCTGTCGACACTCTTTTGCAATGTGACCAAGCTTACCGCAGTTATAACAATCTCCTTTGAATTTCTTAGCCTTGCTCTTTTGCTTGCCATTACCCGTGTGCTTTCGTTTCTTGTTAGTACTTGGATCTACCAAATTGACTTTAGCCTCCATTTGCAACTTTATGGATTTCTTTTTAGAATTGCGTTTATTTTCCTCGATTCTTAACCGTACAATCAGATCTTCAAGTCCCATTTCCTTGCGTTTATGTTTCAGGTAGTTCTTGAAATCATTCCACTTCGGTGGTAATTTCTTGATAACCACAGCAACCTGAAACAACTCAGAGAGCTTTATTCCTTCTACATTTACGTCGTGCAAAATGATTTGTAGCTCTTGGACTTGATTTAATATTGTTTTAGAATCTACCATTTTGAAGTCCAGGAATTTGCCCACAACGAACTTCTTCAATCCGGCGTCTTCCGTCTTGTACTTCTTTTCCAATGATTCCTACAATAATTTAGCTGTCTTGACCGAACAATATACGTTGTATAGTGTATTGTCAAGGCAATTGAGGATGTAGTTTTTGCACAAGAAGTCACTATGACTCCATGCATCAAATGCTGCTCATTTTTTAGAATCTGTTTCATCATCCTCAACAGTTGGAGCATCTCCACTCAAGAATTTCGCCAAATTCGGAGTCGTAAGATAAAAAAAATTTCTATTGCCATCTCTTAAAATCCACTACCGTGAATTTTTTCAGTTTCTCCCCATGAGCATTATTAGGAGTACGAATGATGTAGTATTACTTGCCATTATCGTATTAAGATTGTTGAAAATAATAAACAAGTAATAAAATCACTGAGAATAAATCTGAGCAGAATAACGACGTGAAATTGAAGGCACGAAAAAGTAGTCGAGGCAAGAGTTCGACTCTTTCTCCTTAAGATGATACCCCGTATTGGTGCGACGGTAGTGCGACACTTGTCTCTCAAGATACAACGACCCCGACTTGTAATAGTAGTACTACAAATTATAAGTCCCGAAGAACCTAGTAATGTTTTGATCTCTCTACAAATTGAAGGACTAAAATGCACGAAAATATTGTTCTGAAGCTGGATTGCAAAATATGAACAATGCAGGGATGAATGAAGAATTTTGGAAGAAGAATAAAATCAGAATTGATTTTGGAGTGAATGAAACAGGGGTATAAAGGCCTATTTATAGAAGTTGAAAAGTTGAGTCCAAAAGACACAACAGTCGAAAAGTTGTGTCTCCAACAGACACAAACCTTTTGGACAGCAACTGCCAACCGTCAGCCATTAGCCGTCCTTCTAGAAGAATACACGTGTCAGCCATAGAAAAATCGGGGAAAATAATAATAATATAAATCAAATATTATTTTACTAAAAAATATATACCAGCTTGGTCCAAACCCAGGCCAACAACCCGTGTCGAGCCGGCCAGTCGGACGACGACCCGTGCATGTGGGCTTTGGCCTAACCTACTAGCATGTATGTTCTCTCCCCTTCAAAAACTATTGGTACCTCTTGGGGTCCAAACCCAAATCTCAAACTTGAGCAATATAAAGTAGTTTAACATTTTTCTAGTTTTCTTATGTGGGATTGGTACTTTTCCAATTTCTCACCAATTTATTATTCCAATTTATTTCAACTTCAAGTAGTCATCTTTTGACCTTAATTTCTCATTCACCCTAAATTGATTTTGAGAAAATAAATACACTGCATTAATCTACTCATGGAGTAGAACACATTCGGCCAAAGAAATATTTAATCCAACTAACGGGACTCACTAAAATAATTGATCAAACGTTGGTCAAACCAACCAATAAAAACCAATTTTCCGACCCACCTTTCTCTTGTGGTCACCCTTAACGCCAACTCTTGCAAACTATCAAGAAGAAAAAAGGAAGAAAAATGTTCATCTAAATGGACCAATGAGTATCTAAAGTTGACAGGAAGTTCCATGACAATATCGTGTCAACTTTGCTATGATAATCCTTTATTCTTTATCGAAAGCTAAGAATCCCATTCCCTATATTATTTTAGTGTTCTACTTTCCTTCTACCAACCACCTTATGAATCTTGAAAAGTTAATGCATAAATAATTATATTGACGAGCAATTATCTCGCTCTTTTTGGACATAGTCAAGTCAGGTGTAGTATTGTAATTTCAAAAAACTAGTGCGACAAAAGTCACAACTTATTCCCTGCAGGACATAACAACGAATTGAACCATCGTGTAGCTCAAACTTGCACAAGTTATAAGTTGATCACAAAGCTTTACTTTAGCACATCATTCCCTGGCTAACGAGATTTCCATACTATAATATAAGAATTATGATGCCAAAATGCATGTAGGATGAATTAGGAATATAGATGAAACCGTATGAGTTAGATTCTTATGTAGGATGAATTAGGAATATAGATGAAACCGTATGAGTTAGATTCTTTACGCAAAGAAGTCAGACTTTTTTCTTGGTAGAAGTCCATACCTTTTCAATAATCAAAATTTAATTTGGGTGTGTGTGTGGTGTTGGGGGGGGGGGGGGGGGGGAGGGGGGGGGGGGAGTAGTATGAATTCATTAAAAAGTGAATTTGCTTGACATCAAAGAACCTTGATGATTGGTTAATATTTAAATAATTTTTATATTAACTTACGATTGTAAAATTATTATGGTGTATCATGTATGTGTGTGAATAAAATTAATTAGTTGTGCTCTATCTAATTCGATTATATTGATCCTATATTTTTTTACAAATTCAATAGCCGAGTTGAATTTAAAGACTGGTAAAATGCAACGATATTTTGGGTATCGAATCCGATCCATTCTCTTAAGTTTAGAATCCTTTCTCCTGAAAGTCGTACAAGAAGTTTGCAAAACACTCCTTGGATCCATTGTAGAAGTAGAACCTTAAAAGAGGTTCCCATTTGGGCACGACCACAAGTTTTATACTGTCGAAGGCCCCACAGAAATTCGATACTATGACACAGATTTGTTCTCTCAGTGACTAAACAATCAATAATGAACCACTTTGCATATTGATTTTCACTTGTCACTTTATCTTGATTCGTTTTTCAGCATCCCCATTTTTTTTTTTTATAAGTTTTTAGAATTAATTTTTGTAATGTATGTAAATAGGTTGTAGGGTGTGGTTGTGGGGTGGGGTGGGCATTTGTCTATGTACTATGGTAGATTTTTGCCAGAAATTTAAAATGCATCAATCGTGTCCGTGTGTGTATTTTCCCTCCTCAAATATTTCAATCATTTCCCTTCATTTCAAATTCCTATATGTTTTCTATGAAAAAATCATAGCAGGGTTCAACTAAAATTACGAGCTTATTTAGTACGAGTCTTTATAAGTTATAGTTCATAAAAAATGTGCAGGCATAAAATCTATGTTTGACCAATTTCAAAAAGTTTAAGATTTGTCGAACATACTCTTAATATAATGTCAAAGTTGATAAAGATAATTAGTTCAAGTCTCGTAGTCATTTATTAATTAATGTGAATGTATTTCAGACTCTTAATGAAAAAGAATTTGGCCTATAAACGAAGAAGTGTAATTAAGAAAAAAAAAACTAAATAAAATAAATTTATATGTTATTTAACCATTTAAATTTCTAGTCCAAATAGATTATTTAAAAAAAAAACTAAATAAAGAATAAATTATTCGTATTTGCTTTAACGTTTCAATATTTATTAACACCTTATTCAGTCTAACTCGAATAACTGTTAGATAATTATTTGCAATACCTTAGCGATCTTGATTGAATTCCAATATTTCAATCGTATTTCAGGGTAAAACGAGGAAGAAAATAGTAGTCGACGAAATGCTTAGTGCGTAAGTGTAAAAATTCAGAGAACCGTAGATTTCACGAGAAAATTGAAATAATTTATGAGAAAGATATATCTATTTTCTAGATTCTATAAAACAGTTGGAATATAATACATCACTCTGGCTAATTCCTATATATAGGTCCCTATAATTCATAGTTCATTGCCATTCAATTTGATTTAAACACACTTACATTCACTCTTTGCTGCCAAATTGCTTCATGGCCTCCCTCCAGGTTCTTTCTCACTCTCTCTTCTTCAGAGTAGCTCAAAACTTAGGTTTAAGTAACTTTTTTGCCAAACGTGTTGGAAGCTCTATAAAAGTTCCTTTTTTTTTTTTTGGATTTTCATTACAAAATTATACTTTATTTGATAGCACTTGGACAAACAGTATGTTTGCCTAAGCTTGAAAGTTCCTTATAAGTAATTTTTTTGTTAAACACTTATAAGCGTTTCTTTTTTATTTATTTATTTTTTTAACTTAAAAGTTATTATTTTTGGATTTTCAATACAAAACTTGATCTTTACTATTTTAATTTTAATCCCCATCAAATAGGAGCAATATATGTAAATTTTGTTTCGTCAAAATTTTTTGCCCTCTCAACATGAAGATCTTAGCTCCGACTTTGACGGCCATCTATTTTTGAAAACACGGCATATGAAGCCACGAATTTGACGTCTATATATGTGACACGACGTGGTAAAGATAAAATTTGAGTAAATAATTTCATCCTAAAATAACAACTTAAGACGTTTATTGTATCATTCTAGTGTAAATAATTAGTGCATGTAGTATAACAAACAAAATTTAATTTCTTTTTTCTTCTTGAGTATTGTCTAGTAGTACTGTGTCTTCATTTATGACATATATCTATACAGGTTGATGCTGCTCCAGTGGAAGAGGTGAAAAGCAAAGCAGAACCAGAAACAAATTTATCTACAAACGTTAAAGAACCAGAAGCGCATGAACTAGATGAATCCACTAAAAAGGTGGACCCCTGTCCCAGTCCCTGTCCCTGTCCCCATGTGGAAAATAAAGAAACACTAGAAATTGATTCTGACGAAGAAGAAGAAGAGAAAGAGATGGAACCATTGGCCAATAAGGAAGAAAATTTTTCACCTTTTACGTCTGTCGAGCAACCTGAATGGCCTGCTGAATTCAACGAAGAAGAAGATGGGGACGAAGAAGAAGAGTATATTTACAAGGTTTGACTCTATCAGCATGGTCATGCTTGAAAACGACTACTTTATATGCTGTCGAGAAAAATAACTAGTAACTTTTAATGACGGTCAAACATCATATTTGTTATCATACTTTGCTTGTACTCTAAGCGATGCTAGTAGTTATATATGTATGGTTTTATTGTAATTGTAGTCTTCAATAAGGTACCAAAACCTATATTTTATGCTTTCTTAAGGGCATTGTAATTTTTGCCAAGCTGTGTTTTTTCGTATGCGGCAGTTGATTTTCTAATTAAATTGTGCTAGAATTATTAGTAACCTGTTTAGTTTCTAAGCCGTATTTAACTGCGTGCTGGCCATGTTAACTTAGCCCCTATTTTATGCACATTATTTCACTAAAAAGTTTTGTAACGGTGAATTATTGAACGATGTGTGGTAAAAAAAAATTTGAGTTTACATGTAAAATATTTTATTTCAAGAACGTGTTGTTGAAAATGAGTTTGAAGAAAAATGATTATTCAAATAATGAGAATCAAACGGGGGCAGTAATGAAACGAGTGCTGTGTTCATTTACAATACGTCGATTAAGTTATTTATTTTAACAATCACATAAAAGTTACTTTAAAAAGAAGCATATTTTACTTACAAGATGTTGAAAAATTTACTTATTTTGTCAATGACATAGAAATTATTTTTTTAAATTAAGTTTTTATTTAAAAGTAAGAAAGAGTAAAATAAAAAGTAACTTAACATTTACATATATAGTGAGAAACATGAGAAAAAGGACCTATATTCAGAAATTTCAATTCCAAGTTATAGATAGACAAGGAACAAAAATAATCAAGCCATACACGGCACAAGGTAAAATTTCTAAGCCAGGAGTCTGTAAAACCTCATCATGCATCTCCGATCTGCAAAGACGGTCACTCAGAATAGTGAAACTTCGAGTATAGTTTACTCTACAATTTAACCTCTGCAAATAACAAGATTGCTTGCTGTAATGATGTTTTCCAATGACCATGGCTAGTTTCTCAGTCACTATCACTATTAAGAAATAGATTCAATATGAAAACATATTAAAGGAACTTGAGAAGAAGAACAATTTATTAATAAAAAAGCTCAAGTAATAATGTGAATACATTGCTCTATTTATAGAGTAAATTTCTTACAAACTAACTACATAACAAATAAGAGAAGAATATAGAAGAAGCGTCTAATAACAAATAGGAGAATGATCTAGAATAAGTATCTAATATTGGAATATTTCAACAATCACTCCCAGAAATATATCTCCGAATTCCACCGTTCATAGGGGCAAAAGCTGCAAGATCAATGTAAAGAGTATTATACACATGATAATAGAGGAGGACACAATCTGGTTTCAAACTACAAGGATCACTTTAAATAAAGCAGACTGGAAGATTGCACCTTAAATTGAAATTCGTTGGGTTTTTTCCTTATCGAGTTTATTATTTGAAGACTAAATAAAAGCTGAAAATGATACGTGTATTAATATTCAGAAAGCATATACCTTAACATAATGCAGCATGCTTCAACCTACTAGTTCATATCTAAAAACGTATACCGTAACATAATTTCATGGAACACTGCAGTTAAAAATTGAAGTCACATCGAAATACTATAAAAGTAAATTTTACACCCACCCATTTTATGCAGCATGCTTCAACCTATTAGTTCATATAGACTTCGAGCAATGTATCAACAGAAAACATGTAACTATTACACAGCAATAGGTGTCAGCTAATAGCATTTCCAATTCTCAACCTTCTCTATGCAGGCCTAGAGAGAGAGAGAGAGAGGAGGAGGGAAGGAGTGAGGAAGGGGGTGGCCTCTGAAGATAGTAAATTCAGGGAGAAGGAAATATGAGCAAAATATATCCAGAGACTAAGGAGGCAATGGGCCAATAAGTTTGATGTAAAAGAAAACAGTTCAACCTGCTCAAAAAGGGTTTGATTAATGGCAACTTTGACTGCATGGTTGTTGGAAGATATAGTTATTTAACAAACGGATTATTACAGAAACAGAACGGACATAGATAATTAAAACATCACATTTACACTTGCGGTTACAAATAAGTAGAAAACCATGGCATTTATATTACCTCTTATTAGGCAAATTGTTGTCAAACGACTTCCCTGGGCGATGATGTAAGTCTTGCTCTTTTTATTCAGTTGGTATCAAGCAAATGACTAAATATGTTTTGACACCACAGTTGACTTGAGCCATTTGAAGCAGCCTAATTATATTCGTGCTGCTCATGGTTCAACCCAAATAACCTAGATGGCTTTTAAGGTGTTGGCCCACTTACCTATTCTCTTATTGGGCCTACCTTTTGACCTATAGCCCACACCTAAACATAATCTATTAGATCCCTACCCATTACTATTGGAACCCGTGTGAAAGTGATTGAGGCACCGTGTACTCTTGAGAAAACAGATTATTCCTTCTAACTTTGTGCTTTTGGCTTTATGCTCATATTGAGTGATCTGTTCTTCTTATTCTTTCTTTGTGGATTACATACTTTAGCCTTAATCTCTTACACCTGGTCAAGCTCTTTGTGGGCTAAAGAAATAAGAGCAACCGGTTTGGGGAAGGTGTTGGTTTGTGTTAGTTTTGGCAACTGTGGTGGTCAATCGAGAGTGAGCCTAGTGTTTCCTTGGTGCAATCGGCGATTTTTACCTCACATCTGGTATCAGAGCTAGCCCTTGGGTGTCGATCTAGGAAAGATCGACGAAAGAGAAGGCCGGTCGAATTGCATGGGCGCAATTTCTTCAAGAAAACCACGCTTATTTTCTCCAATTGGCTTGCCGGAAAATCTGACCACAGATCCGTGACCAGCAGACCAAGGCATACCTAGTGGTGGTGCGCGTGTCCTCCAGCGGCGACAGATTCTGGCTAGAATTTTTCAGGCAGTTTATTCACCTTTAATTCCTGAACGTACTAATGTGTTTATTTTAGTATTTCAGGATTTGAAAGAAATTTTGGACAATTCTACCCTTTGGTGATTAATATGGATTCAAGGCTATAACTGCACAACACATTTACTGAATTACTTTGGGCTATAAATTAGGGCTCTAAAGCAGTAAATTCACAACTCTCATATATTACAGACTCAGACATGTCCGTTTTGGTAAATTGACTGATCCTCTTTTAATTTCAGCACTAGCGCATCATCATATGTGGTGACAATATGATTGGGGTTATCGTATGATATAACCATTGCTTGTGCTAGAGATTAGGACCTATTTGCTCTTCGCTACTACGTGATTGAAATTTGCTATTTTGATTAATTACGACATATTATCTTTTGTTATATATTGTGAGTGAAACTGTTTTGTTGATATCTTTCTAGTTGCATTGATAAGTTGCTAGAATACCTAGACCTTATGCGTTTGAAAATTCTCTTGATCTAAGATCATAAATCTTACGATATTCTGAGAATCTAAAATGGTGTATATTTACGAATCTAGGTCTGCTTTGTGTGGCTTAATTGTGACTTTGTGTTTCTTGTTTGAAAATGACAACGCACAATTTTTATTTGGGAAATTTTACTGGAAAATGTGATTTTTTTATTTGGCAACAAAAAATGAGAGGTATTTTGGTTCAACAAAAAGTTTCAAAAGTCATTGATGGCAATTTTCTCGTTGGTTTTTCAAAAGAACAAAAAGAAGAGGCTGATGAGCTTGCTTACACCTCTATTATTTTACACTTGTCTGACGGAGTTTTGAGAAAAGTCGGTAAACTAAAAACCACTAAAGAACTTTGGCAAAATTTGGAAGATTTGTATTTGCTCAAATCTACTCCCAACAAGCTCTACTTACTTGAGTGGTTTTTCGGTTTAAAAATGGATTCTTCAAAAGAACTTGATGATAATTTGGATGTGTTTTAACAAACTTATTCAAGATATTGTTAACTATGAAGAGTCAGTATCTAAAACCTACAAAGCTATTATCTTGCTGAATACTATACCTGATACTTATTGTGAAGTAAAAAATACTATTAAGTATGGTAGGGACACCTTGATGTTTGAAATTGTCGTTGACTTCCTTAGAATTAAGGAGATGGAGATGAGGGCTGAAAAACATGATAGGAAGAGCGGTGATTCACATGATGAGGGGTAGAACTCAGTTTAGGCAAAACAGTCATAATGGTTACCAAAGTAGTGACGAGTCTAGTAGTAATGGGCGTAGAAGGAAGAGCATGGGTAGGCCTAGATCCAAATCTAGGACTAAGGAAAAAAATGTTATGGTTGTGGAAACACGAGACATTTTATAAATGATTTCTGTAAAGAGAAAATTAAGCAAAAGGGTAGAGATAGAGACGAAATGAATGTGTTATCTTCTGTTTCTGATAATTGTGATGGTGAAGTCTATATGATTACAAGTCCTACTATTTCTCCTGCTGAATTGAACTTAACTGTCAATTCTCGTTTTCATGAGTGGATTCTTGATTCTGGTACATATTTTCATATGACATCACATGAAGATTGGTTTGAAAATTTGCATGAATCAAATGATGGGCATGTTGTGTTGTGTGACAATTATGCTTATAGTGTTGTTGGCATGGGTGATATTACTTTAAGGTTTGATACTGATTTTGTGTATACTTTAAAAGATGTTAGATATATCCCTGAATTGTCTAGAAATTTAATTTCAGTAGGAAGACTTGAGAAATCTAATTTCACTGGTAAAATTGGAAATGAGATTTTGAAATTGATTAAAGGTGTTCTTGTCTCTATTAAGGTATTAGAAAAAAAATGATATTTACATAACCACTGGGAAAGTGATGAGAGGCCTAAACTTCTCTATCTCTTTCGCTAAGTCTGATCATACACAAAAATGATACAATAGACTAGATGGCTTTTAAGGTATTAGCTCAGTTACCTATTCTCTTATTGGGCAATCTTTTGACCTAATAGCCCACACCTAAACCTAATCTATTAAATCCCTACCCATTACTGTTGGAACTCGTGTGAAAGTGATTGAGGTGCCGTGTGCTCTTGAGAAAATAGATTCTTCTTTCTAGCTTTGTGCTCCTATTGAGTGATCTGTTCTTCTTATTCTTCCTTTGTGGATTACATATTTTAGGCCTTGATCTCTTACACCTTGTCAAACTCTTTGTGGGCTAAAGAAATATGAGCAACTAGTTTGGGAAAGGTGTTGGTTTGTATTAGTTTTGGCAACTGTGGTAGTCGATTGAGACTGAGCCCGATGTTTCCTTGATGCAATCAGCGATTTTTATCTCACAACTATTAAATTAAAAGCACAAAGTTGAGTGGAATGCATGCATTACCTTCATTTGCTCAGGTTGTGATTGCCTTCTCCTGTAACAAGAGAAATCATAAATTAGTAGTGTATTTTCAGCCTATCAAATAAACTTTACCAAATTTGAGAAGAGCATCAACAAACAAAAGAAAATGAAAGAGATGAAAATAATGAGAAGAAATCTTCTTCGCAATGTTTAGTTTTCCAACAACCTAGAGCACGTTGTAGTGACGACATTAACTTGTTCCTCATGTCAAGAAACACATGGATCTGTATAGGAGTACTATCTCACATAAAAATTAGTAAGAACAGAAACAATACAACTTGGCTAAGAATGGCATTAAGAAAATGAACGTGAGTAGTAGTCAAACCTATATGGATTCTTCATCATCATCTTTAGCAGAATCGTAGTTTGCATGATTTTGAGCGAGCTTATTGGAATAACTTTCATCCCAGTACAACCTCTCCCAGTTCTCTCTCATCTCATTATATAGTTCCCTATATCTTTTGCATCAAGGTTTATACTCTTTTCAATTGCAAAAGTAAGACTAGTTTAGAAACAATCAAATGAATTTTCCATGTGAAATCCAAATAATAGAGGAAATGTCAAAAGAGCTTAAATCTTTTTTCATTAATATTTAAAAATTATAAACTTCTTCCTTTGGAGTTCAACCAGTGCCAACTTTCTAGTGACATGAAGCTCCCTATCTATTTGCATGATCACACATGGGGTCGTAGGATGTAAACTCAAAGTAAGCAAGAGATTTAGGAAGGACGGTAGGAAGATTCCTATGACAAACCCAAGCCCCCTATCCCTATAAATAAGATTTAACTGTATGCGATTGATAATAGCATTTATATCTACATAGCTTCATGGAAATCAGATATCTGAATAAAATTTGGCAAGTTTTAATAACTCAGCAAGTTTGGAGCCAGAAGTTCCTACTAACTGATAACTAAAGGCTATGTTTGATAGCACTTTTTTTTCTTCTGGAAAATGAAAAGAAATTCCAATTTTCTATGGAAATGGTTGTTTGATGGGTTTTGTTTGCCATGGAAAACTAATTCCACCCACCACCACAGGTGCACCTAGAGGTGTCAATTGAGCCGAGTGCTCGGCTGCTCGGTTCGTGAAAAGATGAGCCATGGGTCGTTCGGGCTAGTCAAAAGACAAGCCCAAGCTCGAGCCCAAGTAGAGCAGGCCAACTTGGCTCGTTTAAAAGGTGAGCACTCGTTGAGCTAGCCCATGAGCCGGCTCGACTCGTAGCTCGCAATAAAAAAAAATTAAAGCAAATCAGTGACCAGAACGGTCATTGATTTTGTTATTTTTTTTCAATTCCAATTTTTCCTTATAAATACCTTTGTACTAATCCATTTTTTCCCACCCAACTATCAATTTCTCATTTTCTACTCTCTAAATTTCTAATATCTTGATCTCTTCTACATTTTACATTATTGAGTTATAATCTTGATTTTACAATCTATTTTCTACACTATTACATAATTTACATTCATTTCTCAATTCTACTTCAACATTCAATTTGAATTATCACATTACGAATTTCCAATTCACAAATGGATCAATGCTCATTAGTTTAAAACTTGTGCGGTGTCGGAGGCGAATCACTTGTCACGCCCCAAAGTCAATTTCTGAATGAATTCGTCGGTCTAAATGTACCTATTCCAAAAAAATTCCTGAATTTCGATCTTCATGGAAATAGTAAACCAATTGATTTGGATGACATTGATGTTTTAGCGGTGAAACTGGATGATGAACATGTATTAGATATTCTCGATGCTCAATGCAAGAGGAAAGAGAAAGGGAAAAAGTAGGCAAAATGTTGGGACAATTTTAAATTGGTGCCAACTAGTCGTGTGGTCGATGAAATTCCAAAATTCAAAGTTGTATGTAAATACTATTACCAACTATTGACATGACAAAAAGGTATTGGAACCACCCACCTCAATCGTCACTACAAAGCATGTGTGGCCAAACATAGGCTTCTTCTTGCTAGTCAAACGCAACTACAATTTGATAGTCCAGACACCGGTGCTACTGCTACGTCACTTTCTACGTGGATGTATTCAAAGGAGAAAGCTCGAACGAGAATGGTGAAGTTCGTTGCCGCAACTGAGTTGCCTCTAGCAATAGTGGACAACTAACATTTCGTCTCTTACGTGAAACAATATCTTCAACCGAGGTACGTTGGGATAAGTCGAAATACTCTTTGTTCTGATACAATAAAATATTTCCTTAATTCAAAGAAACAATTGATTGCCGATTTACAAAAATATGGGGGTGTTATATGTTTAACTTCGGATATGTGGGAAGGGATTAATAAAAAATGTTATATAGCTGCAACTGCACACTGCATAGACCCACTTTGGGTCATGCATAAAAAAATTATTGCTTTTAAAATTATTGAGTTCCCTCACAATGCTAACAACATATTTAATGATATTCAGAACATTGTTAAAGAATATCGTTGTGAGAGTAAAATCCGTTCATTTACATTCGACAACGCTAGTGTAAATAAGGTAGTTATCGATAAATTGTACAGAGTACTGCAACTCAATTTCGGTGGTTTTTTATTTTATATTTGATGTGTATGTCATATTTTTAATTTAATAGTACAAGATAGTTTAAAATATGTTATGGATGAAATTCAACGAATTAGGAATGCACTAGTGTATATCACAATTTCACCTAGTAGAAAACAAGCCTTTGAGGAATTTTGTACCGAAGCTGGGGTGACGCATACGAAAACATTTATTAGTGACGCAGGGAATATATGGAAATCCACTTATTATTAAAATTATGTAAACGTTTTGAAATTAAAAAAATCTTGACAAGTTTTTATGATTCTACAAATATTTTGTGTGACGTTTATTATCCCACTAGTTGTATGGTCCTTGAACGTCTTTATATAATTGTTAGGGCTTTTTATAGATATAAAAATGACCCCAATTTTAGTTCAATTCTATATTCCATGGAATTAAAGTTTAGAAAATATAGGGAAGACTTGTATATGTTATTTCCGTTAGTATGTATCATGGACCCCCGATATAATTTATCGGATACTAACTTTGTAATTGATCAAATTTCAAGAGTTTTAACTTTTGATGTATCTATCACTTATAGAAATTTGGAACAAACTTTATGTGAAATGTATGAATTATATATTGAACGAATGGGTACACATATTAATTGGGTATCCTCCGGCTTTACACCCACTCCTCCCACTGATATAGTAGATGACGACGTTGAGATTTTAAATTTATTTGAAAGCATTAACTCAAATAGATATGATTCAACTGCAATTGTACGTGGTTCCTCTAGTACTAGTAGTAGTTTATCTTCCATCGCATGTACTCAAATGTCGAGCCCAAGTGAAAATGTGTTGCCTGCTGAATTAATTGATTACTTTAATCACAATGTGCCTAATAACAAAACAATTAAGAAAATTTCAGAAGAAGTAATAGAATTCTGATAAAGGTAAGAATGTGAGCTTTCTTTAAAACTTTGAATGAATGTATTTGGATTAGCTTTCAAATTGGGTGGACTCCACCTTCAACTACTGTTGCTGGTATAGTCACACCTACTGATATTTCTCTTTGGACTAAAACAAACTTAGATGAGTGTAACTGGAATAGAAAAGTCTTACATGCCCTGTTCATGACTGTGTCTACGGTAGAGTTTATGAGAGTTTCGATGTGTGAGACTTCTAAAGAAGTTTGAGACATTTTAGAAACCGTACACGAAAGAACAAAAATTGTGAAAAATTCTAAATTGCAGATGTTAACCTCTAGGTTTGAAGAAATTAGGATGATGGATGATGAATCATTTGATGATTTCTATGCTAAGCTTAATGATATAGTCAATTCAAGTTTCAACCTAGGTGAAAGGATCCCCGAGTCCAAGATCGTTAGAAAAGTCCTTAGATCCCTGGCTGAAAGGTTTAGGCCTAAAGTCACCGCGATTGAAGAAAGTAAGAAATTAGATGCATTAAAAATTGAAGAACCTGTAGGATCTTTCCGAACCTATGAACTCATCATTTCTCAACCTAAAATGGTTAAATCCATTGCCATGAATACTATTAGAAAAGAAGAGAGCGAGTCCACTAATGTTGAGACACTTAGGGACGACAAAATAGCTTATTTCGTTAAACAAAACTTCAAAATGTGATGATGAGTAGGAGAAAGCCTCAAGAACAAATAAATGAAGCCTCTAATGAAGTCTTGAAAGATAGGCGTGAGAAAAATAACTCTCGGACCCCTGTAGGTGACCTTCAGAACTCTACCAAAAACCTAAGTGAGTTGAAGCTTGTTAATGAAAATTTGGAAGCAAAAGTTAAATCCTTAACAAGTGATCTTGAAAAATATAACACTCAACTCCAATCATTCATGAGTGGTTCACAGAAACTTGATAATCTATTGGGGATGAACAAACCTGTTGGAAATAGGCATGGTCTGAGTTGTGTTCATAATGGTAATACTACTACTAGTACATCCAAGACCATGTTCGTCCCGGCCACTAACAATTGTGACTAGAAGTAAAAGTTAGGATTTTTCTAGCAATGTTAACTTTCTTGCCAATCAAGTTAGCCACTTAACTGAGATGATGACTCGATTAACTAAAATCACTTCTAATTCTAAGAAGCTTTGGGTTAAAAAGAGTGACTTAGAAGGTCGTGAGAGTGATCATGCTCTTAAAGGTAAGAGCATCCATATTTCGCCGTAATTCGATTCCTAGGTGCATGCATGTTTAGTTTATTGAGTCCATTCATTCTTGCATGTATCCCACTTATTTGTGTTTTGCTTTTGTTTTGTTTCATGCTTTTATTTATTTTGGTATTGATTTTTTTTAAAAAAAATTTGTTTGGGCTCTAGACACTTTATGGTACGCTGAAACATAGCATTTGTGACCAAGTATACATTTATCTATTCTACATTGTCATTTTCATTATTTGGTTCAGTTCAATGTGGAGTATTGAGTATAAGTTTCTTCATGTATAATCTGCACAACACACACTGTGATCTTGTGAGTGAATCTAAACCGCATGTGTCAATTTTGGGATGACTGTCATCTGTTGGTAAGGTGACCTTGAATGTGAATTGATCTACATTTAGATGACATTAGCTCATGATAAATCTCATTGTGTTATTTAAAAACATATATAATATATTATAGTTTGGTTCATCTTATACTTTTGTTCCAAACCTATTTGATTTGAGTAGTTAAGTTCGAAGGGTTTCTCATAACCTAATGCCTATGGTCAACTAACTTGGGTTAACCGGCCTACAGGTCGTTACATGGGTCAATTTGTCTTTTAATGGACAAGAGTTTGCACATAAGATGTAATTTATGAGAAAAATGACATAAAAATTATATGCTCAAATTCAGGAGGAGAAAAGAAAAAATTATTTATGTAATTGAGTTCGTTTTCAGGTCCTAAAAGTTTTATGGGTTTGACTTTCATGAGTGAGGAACATACTTATTTAATAGTGATGTTCGCATATCCTATCTCACAAATTTAAGGTTTGGATCATATTCACAAGAAAATAGTGGCACTTAACACGCGTAAGTCTCTTATATACTTCACTACATTTTGAACTTGATTAAGTACGTGGAAAAGTTTTTGTTGATAATGCACTACTTGTGTACATGCATTAGTGAGTTCATCAGGTTGTCAAGGGCTTAATTTGTTCAATTTAAATATTATTTAAAAAATGCTGTTTTTCTTTATTTTCAAAAATTCAGTGCTATTTTTGTCAAAAGTTTTTTGCCTGCTCATCACTGAGCCACACTTGAGCGACAGAAGTAGTAGCTAGCTCACTCACTTATCGCTCGACTATCGCTCGAGCGACAAACCGTGGTTTTGAATTTTATCGTTATTTTTTGAGTTTTACGAATTTCTCCATTGTTTCTCTTGATTTTCCTCAAAAATTCAATCAACCACATCAAATTTTTGCCATCTCAACACTTTAATCATCCTTAATCACTTCATTAAGGTGCAATTTCACTGAATCAATAAATTTTCTAAGGTAAAATTCTTTAACCCTTTCTTTTTCATTTTTTGCAACTTTGGACTTTTTCATTATTGGCCGGTCTTGCTTCTTGTTTTTAGCATTTACATGTAATGCGTGGTTCGTTCTCTTATAATGTCATTTATTTCTTGCCCATTTTTGTAATGTCACATTGGTCTTGGGAAAGTTTGAGCATTTTTTTATTCTTCATTTAGTTTTTGCATTTTATTTTCTCTTTGTTAGTTCACTCTTAGTAAGTTTGGAGGTAACTTAGTTAGGGTGGTTGTTGTGTTGTGATAAAGTTAAACGTGGTGGTGTGTGTTGGTCAAATACAATGATGTTATGAAAATGTGTATGATTCCTTCGACATTTTGCACGTATGTTTGTCGTATTTGGTATGTTTTGGTGGGAGTTTTGGATATGTTGTTGATAACAGATTATTGTAATGTAGTGGTTTATCATTTCATTAGTTTGATGTTGTTTAAGTTGTTATTGTTGACACCGCATTATGACGTCACTTCACTGCGGCACGACATCATGGCACATTCATGTCTTCGGGTTACCTACATCTATGCATCACGGCATATTGTTGTGCATTCATTATAGGGCACGTTACGTTTTATCCCATTTTCCTCGTTTTGAGTACATTCATGCATCTCATGAATATCGTGCTTTCCTGTCTACCATATCGAGGTATTGATGTATCGACTCTCTCGTTTCAAATGCCGATTAAGAGAACTTGTACTGCGGCTATGTCTCTTGGTATCCCCACCCCTTATCCAAGACACTTTTGGGTCACAGTTTTCATTGAGACGTGTGTTGTTTGAGCGCGAGGTCATTATGTCTGACCTATCACCCAACCTCGCTACCATTTTCACTTTTCGGAGTTGGGAGCCTTTGTTGGTTGGGTTAATCCCTCGACCAAGTCTACTTATTCATGAGTTCTATGTTAAAATTTATGACGTTAGCGGTTTGTCTTTTATAGTCTTTCTTAGGGTAAGACGATTAAGATAACTCTTGATGTTGTATCTAGTATTGCTCACATTCCCAGAGTCGTCCACCCCTTATTTCTTTTTGACTCTCGATACTCTTTAGTCCGTTCGATAGTATTTAACACACCATTGGAGGGAGGTTTTCGGTTTAATTCACACTGGTTCTCTTCCTACTAATCGCCAGATTCTGTGCGCATTGTGTACATGAATCTTTAGCCCATACCTCATACTTCTTCATCACCTATGGAGAATGCTCGATTTTAGTACGCCCTGCTGCAGGTGATTCTATTGATTTACCCTCATTCATTTGCCAACAGTTTTTGCAGGCTTTTCCGGTCACAGGGACAAAGGTGGGGCTACCTTATGATTCTTTAATATATAGGTTAGTGACAACCCTAGGAGTGAGTTTCCCAGAGGGGGTTCCAATGTGGGTTTCCCGATCGATTGGCCATACTACCATTGCTCAGAGTAGGTCACATGCTTCTTCAGAGCTAGCACAGCCTATTGACTAGATTGTGTCGGTTGATCATATTGATGACCTTATATCTTTTGATCCTTCAGATTTCTCTACCTTTTCATCTACTCCCCAATCCTCTGATATTCCATCGTTCTACTTCTGCTCCACCTCCTACTGAGTCCGTTCCTCTACCAACTGATATTTCTTCAGTTCCTATCGATCTGTCTGTGGCACTTATGGGACAAATGACCATGCTGATCGAGAATGGAAAAAATGAAAAACGATGTAGATTTTTTCTAGACTGTCGTCGAGACTTGGCTCGAGCTTCAATGACAGAAACTTCAAATCTAGACTGTCGCCTCACCTTCGCTCGAGCGACAACCTGTTGCTCAACTATCGCTAGCCTTTCGTTCAAGCGAAAGTGTTATCCGAGAATTTTTTAAGGTTTTTGCCCAGTCCATTCATTCTCTAACCTACCTATAAATATCCAAACGTCACAGAACATAATTTCTAAAGTTGATTATTGAGAAAACACATTGTTTTCATATTCTTTTCATGCTCTGAGTCATTCAACCTTTATACTTCAAATTATATTGTTCTTGGGGGTGAGAAAAATATCAAATACTGCTTCCCCCATGGTGTGCTGTCGTAGGCACCCAAAAATAGTTCTTAAACCTCTAAAACTAATATAGCAATGAAAGTAAGGGTCGATCCCACGAAGAGTGTGCAATTCAACAATTTATGTTTCGTATAACGATTGGGGGGTTTGTTTATAACCAAATCAATCTTCTAACAAATAATAATGTAAATTAACGAGTTGTATTAAATCAATGAAACGACCAAAGTCAACTTCCACCATTGGATATTTATAACCATTCATCAATTCATAAAGAATAATCAATTCACATTCACAATATTCATCGTTGGAATAAATTCTTATTTCTTCTTAATTTTAGTTAATCAGAAATATGCGTTCTAATTAATCCTAATTATTAAATAATCTCATACCAGAGTTAAAGATTCAATTCAATAATAGTTTTAAACAATAGGGAAATTGATGAACTAGATAATACAAACACTAGCGGTTGCATTCAATCTATTTAAACATTCTTCTTAAGATTCAGTAACATCTATCGCAGAAAATTATCAAATCATAGTGCTTCACAAGTTAAATGATTCAAACAATTACTGATTTGAGATTTAACTTAGCTATGGATTGCAATATGTGAAAAACTAATAGATCTCTTAGCAATCAAACATGGCAATCATAAAATTATGCATAGAAAAATATGTAATACTGAAAATATAAATTAAACAATAAAAATAGGTAGATCTTACAGTTATAATGTTTTTCAAGGCTTTGGTATCCTTCAATCACGCACCAAGAGTTAGTTACATATGATAGATCTAAGAAAAATAGAGAGAAAATATGTTGGAGGCATTCTAGTGTCTTTTTCGTGTGTTATAGGGTTGATAAAAATCAAAGGACATTGTTTCCATAAATAATGGAACAGAAATAGGAAACCAGAATTTTCATGTCGGAAATGAACCATGCAACCACATGGTTTAAAGGCTTGCGACCGTATGGAACAAATAAACTCAGCCCTCAAACTCTCGGAAGTGGTCCGTGCGACCGCATGAAATTAAAGTCATGTGACCGCATGTTCTTACGAAACTTTCTCGGGATAACTTTCAGTATTTTATTCATATCTTCTTCTCCCGATATTCGATTGAGACAGTTCAAGATGCGTTGAAAAGATAACTCATAGAGATACAACTTTTTGTTGATATCTTCCAATTATATCGTTTTCTATGTAAAAAATGGGTCTCAATATGAGGCAGAAAATCGGTGTATAACTTTTCGATTGAAAATTGATGTGTGATCATATTTTGACGATATTTCATCCCTTTGACATCTTCTTTCAACCAAATGACTCTCAAATCATTTGGTTTGAAACAACCCTTTTGTATTTGTACGCTAGTCCTAGAACTTTCATTTCCTTTCACTTTGGTCCATTTTCATCTATTTCTTCCAAATTACACCATATTCATAAAATTACCACCTATTAAAATATGAGTGTAATGAGTATATTTTTGCACAAAATAAACATACGAACGCATAAAATAAGGAGGGAAAATTATATATTTTACATTCATATCAAATTTCCCCACACTTAACTTTTGCTCGTCCTCAGGCAAAACTCAAGTTTAATTCCCTAAAAACAGCAGGTCATAATGCCAGAACATAGAACCATCAAACTTTTTCAAAACACATAAAATATCATGAATAAACATTCCACACAACTCATAATCAATTAGCAAGCATTTTCATATGAAGATGGAGTAAACTAAACATGTAGACCCTCACGAATATAAGCACTCAACTCTCATGTGTTTAAAAGAGTAAGTGTTTCGTTCAAATTCATTCCAATGTAGATGTTCTACCATATGCTTGCATATCTTTACATTCGTCACCACTTAGATCACACGCTTTACAAAAATCATAAAAAAATTTCAAAGGTTGTAATGTGGCTTATGGTCAAGGTGGGAAATATTTGGGTATGTGTCTCAAGAGCCATCGAAACTAGTGGAGTAAAGATAAATAGATTTAGCTCAAACATATACATAAGACATGTAAACCAACCACTCCACATGATAGATTCATCATTTTTGCATATATCCCACACAAATTGAACTCTTTCTTGAGATGTAGAAAGAGTTATGAATATAGATCTTTTTCACATTAAAATCACTCTCCTTCATCACTTATTTTCTTTTTCTTTCTTTTCTTTTCTTTTTTCTTCAATTATTCATTTTTTTCCTCCATCTTCTTCTTGAATTTTTCTTGCACAATGTAAACTCTAAATTTTACACCAATACTGGAACTCCCTGAATTGACATAGAAAATTTGTTCCAATTCACCAATAATAGCGTTACCATAAATCTTGATACCTCCACACTTATTTTATTGCATACTCACACTTCTCATGACATTCAACTATACTCCACTAGCTCTAAGGCTCGGGTAAAGACATTGTTTTTACAGTTTAAAGCTTGTAATGTGAGTCTATACAAAGAAAAAGGCAATAAGGATCAAATGGGCTCAACAATGGAAAATTCAATTACAGGATCGGCTATTTGGCTAATGAAACTCATTTATGTAACAAAGATGACTTTAATAATGTTCGTGCATACATGTGTCAATGTGATCTTGAAGAGAATCAAGGAAAGTTCTAGAGAAAAAAATCATGAAAGAATAATGAGACTGTTATGGATGTATCAGTCTAAAGGTTCAAAAATCTCACCGGCTTTTGTTTACAGAATTTAATTACTACCATCCTCAAAGAAAATAACTCTACTAATCAACTCTAAATTGGAGGATTATTCATTCAATCATGTTATGAGTTCTTCAAAAGCCTAGTTAATTCTAGCAAATGACATACACAACTAAAAACAATCATTAAACCGTCAACATATTTTCTTGAAAAATCATGCAAAAAGTATTGAAATTAAACTCATTCAAAATTGAAATGCAATAAGTCAAATCTCCTCTCCCATACTTAAAATTTACATCGTCCCCAATGTAAGGTCCAATGCAAAGAAAATGACAAATATAACTAAAAAAAAATGGAATGCGAAAAATAAAAAAAAATAAAAAGATAAAGGAACGAACTCTCTTTGGGTTGCCTCCCAAGCAGCGCCTCTTTCTTTGTCATCAAATAACTCAGAGTTGTATGATTATAGTAAATAATCACTTTAGTACCCAATAAATAAGGACAAATTTTTCTAAAGCAAAAACAATAGCCAAGAGCGAATCTCCCGCACCCTAGCAGGGTAAGGTAGATATTGAATAATATTAATTTTAGCTTTATCTACTTCAATGCCTTTAGATGAGATAACATGCCCTAGAACTATATATTGTTATACCATAAAGTGACACTTTTCAGAATTCAAAATAAGATTAGTTTCCATGCATCTTTTAAGGATTAACTCAAGGTTATACAAACATTTATCAAATGAGTCCCTATAGACTGTGAAATTACCCATAAAAACCTCTATGATATGCTCAACATAATCTGAAAATATACTTACCATACATCGTTGAAAAGTAGTTGGAGCATTACAAAGACCAAAGTGCATGAGACGGTATGCAAATGTTCCAAATGGACATGTGAAAGTTGTCTTTTCTTGATCTTCTGGGGCAATTGCAATCTGGAAATAACCTGAATAACAATCAAGAAAACTATAGTAAGAATTACTAGCTAACCTTTCAAGCATTTGATCAATAAACGGTAAAGGAAAGTGATCTTTTTGGGTCACATTATTTAATTTCCTATAATCTATACAAACCCTCCACCCATTTTGAACATGGGTGGTAATCAATTCATCATTCTGATTCTTCACCACAGTTATTCCCATCTTCTTGGGAACCACTTGAACTGGACTGACCCAACTGCTATCAGAAATAGGATAAATCATGCCAACTTCCAAAAGCTTGAAGACCTCTTTCTTCACAACATCCATCTTGGGTGGGTTCAGTCTTCGTTGAGGTTGACGAGAAGGCTTTTCTCCTTCTTCAAGCAAAATGTGATGCATGCAGGTGGATGGACTGATTCCATTGATGTCTGCAATTGTCCAACCAATGGCTGTTCGATGCTCCTTGAGGACCTGCAACAATTTTTCTTCTTGCAATGTAGTCAGTTCATTGGAAATTATCACTGACAATATTTTGTCATCTCCAAGGAATACATATTTAAGATGATTAGGGAGAGGCTTCAAATTCAGAATGGGGGCCTGCACAACAGAAGGTAGTGGCTTTTCATTAGAAACAGGCAAATCAACATATAAACCCTTACCTGTTTGTTGTGACTTTGGAGGAGTGTTCGACTTATCAACAGCTTCTCGCAATTTGGGATTTAATGTTAATTCATCACTCTCTTTCTCTACATTCACGAATAGCAACATCCAATTCGTCCTTCCCATCAAGTTCAAAAATATCACGTGCTAGATCATCAATTACATCGACAGAATATACAGCATTATCATCAACATGAAATTTCATGGCATTATAGATATTAAATGTAATTACCTTGTCAATAATTCCATTGTCAATATACCACTATGAACATCAATTTTAGTTTTGGATATTTTTAAGAATGATCTTCCTAACAAGATAGGACTAGTTTGGTCACTGTTTTCCATATTGAGTACATAAAAGTTAGTAGGAAAAATCAAGTCATTAACTTGTACAATGACTCCCTCAATCACGCCCTTTGGGTAGAGATTTGATCTATCAGCTAATTGAATTACCACACCAGTTTCAGTTAATGGGCCAACTTTCAAAGAAATATAAATGGAATACGGCATGACATTTATAAATGCTCCTAAGTCTAACATGGCTTTCTTAAATCCGGTGTTACCTATCATGCAAGGGATAGTAAACATACCTGAATCTTTACATTTTGTATGAAGTTTTCTTTGAATGATTGCAGACACGTTTTCTCCAACTTTCACATTTTCACACCCCTTCAGTTTCTGCTTTCTCTTAATAGTACACAATTCTTTTAGCATAACGGAGTGTTTGCTTAATAGCATCTAACAAGGGGATGTTTACCTCACATTTTTGAAAAATTTCATAAAGCTCCCTATTTGGATCATTTTTCCTAGATTCTACCAAAGCCTGGGAGAATAGGGCTATTGGTTTATAATCAGATAGTAGAGGAAACTTACGTTTTGGTGCATCATCCTCAGTTGTATTACTCTTTTCCACAGTGATGTCCATGTCTTTTTTCTTGTCTTGTTCTAACGATTTAGGAACTTCATTTACTGGGGTTTCCACTTCCTTGCCATTTTTCAATATAATTACACTTGCATTCTCGATTGGATTTAAAACTATTTGATAGGGTAGCTTTCCCGAACTTTGTGATTCCAACCGATTGACCGCGCTAGCCATTTGACCCATTTGATTATCTAAACATTGAATGCTAGCATCGGTCTCCTGTTGAAATTGTAAAGTGTTAGTTGTAAGAGAGTTAACAATATCTTCTAAAGACATTTCAGAGTTAGAAGATTGGCTCTGTTGTTGTCTAGGCGGGTATGACTGCCTATATTGTTGAAATTTTGAGTGATTTTTAGCAACATGTTGATTTGATTGTGAATTTCCATAGCTAAGATTGGGATGATCCCTTCATCTCTAGTTGTATGTCTTAGAAAAAGGATCATAATTCTTCTGTGGTTGTCCAAGGAAACCACTCGCTGCATTAACTTGTTATGTGGGTTCTTCTTGAAGAGTTGAACATGCATCAGTTGGATGTCCTATTACTGAAAAAATTCCGCAAACTTTCGCTGTCTGCACATTACCTGTGGCCATTTGACGAACAAAGGTAGTTAGATTCACTATTTGTTGTTCAATGGATGAGAAATTTACCTCGTTAACTTGTCTAGAATGGGGATCAAATATAGCGCCAAATTGTTGAGGATTGGCTGCCATGTTTGCAATTAAATTGCTTGCTCCTTCGGGAGTTTTATCAACCAATGCTCCTCCAATTGCAACGTCAATCATGCTCCTTTTCTATGGGTTGAAGACCTCCATAGAAGTATTGGATGAGAAGTTGCTCATTGATCTGATGATGGGAACAACTTGCACACAATTTCTTGAACCGCTTGCAATACTCATGTAGAGATTCCCTGTGATTTTGTCTGACACCACAAATTTCTTTCCTAATATTTGCTGCTCTTGAAGTTGGAAAATATTTCTCTAAAAATAATCTCTTCATTCCATCCCATGTGATAATGCTTCCCTGATGGTAGATAGTAGAGTCGATCCTTAGCCGAATCATTCAGAGAAAATGGAAAGGCTCTTAGTTTTATATGTTCTTCAGTAATTCTAGTGGGTTTCAACTCTTTCACATGTTTATGAGGATCTTCACCTATAAGACCATGAAAAGTAGGCAAAATGTGTATTAGTCCATATTTAAGCTCAAATGTAGTAGTAGAATCTAAAATAGGAGAAGTTATGTATAAAGGTTGTTGATTCAATGTAGGGCCTGCAAGCTCATTCAAATTCCTATTTTCGGCCATGGTTCTTTCTCCTACAAACTCAAAATCACTTGCAAATGGATTGTTGGGGTTGAAATTGCTTTTTTCAAGATTTTGTTGGATGTTACTCTTTAACATACGCAAAGTTCTCTCAATTTTTAGATCGTACTACAAATAACTTTGATTAGAAAATTGAGTTGTGGGCATGAAAAAACAGAACAAATGAAAAATAAATTAAAAAAACTAGATTAAGAAAGACAAATAAAATTCTATACTAAAATTTTTAAGAACAATAAAATACCTAAAACCTAGAAAATTATGATTTTTTTCTTTTTCAAAAATAAAATAAACAATTAAGAAATACAAAAATAAATTAACACCACTCCTCGGCAACGACGTTAAAATTTGGTATACTGTCGTAGGTACCCAAAAATAGTCCTTAAATCTCTAAAACTAATGTAGCATTGGAAGTAAGGGTCGATCCCACGAAGAGTGTGCAATTCAACAATTTATGCTTCGTATAACGATTTGAGGTGGGTTTTTGTTTATAACGAAATCAATCTTATAATAAATAACAATGTAAATTAACGAGTTGTATTAAATCAATTAAGCGAGTCTTGATCAAAGTCAACTTCCACCATTGGAGATTTATAACCATTCATCAATCCACAAAGAATAATCAATTCACATTTACAATATTTATCGTTGGAATAAATTCTTATTTCTCCTTAATTTTAGTTAATCAGAAATCAGCGTTCTAATTAACCCTAATTATCAAATAATCTCACACCAGCGCTAAAGATTCAATTTAATAACAGCTTTAAACAATATGGAAATCGATGAACTAGATAATACAAACATCAGTGGTTGCATTCAATCTATTTAAACATCAGAGGGATACAACTTTTCTTTAGATATCATCTTCCAATTCGATCGTTTTCCATGTCTAAAAAGGGTCTCAATATGAGGCTGAAAATTGTTGTATAACTTTTCGATTGGAAATTGATGTGTGATCATATTTTGACGATATTTCATCCCTTTGACATCTTCTTTCAACGAATTGACTCTCAAATCTTCATTGTTTGGTTTTTCTTAAACTTTCATTTCCTTTTACTTTGGTCTATTTTCACCTATTTCTTCCAAATTATGCCATATCCATAGAATTGTCATCTAAATCAAAATATGAGCGTAATGAGTACATTTTGGCACAAAATAAACATACGAGCACATTAAATAAGGAGGAAAAAATATGCATTTTACATTCCTATCACTCTGTATCTGTCAGAGTTTATGAAAATAAAGGGAATGTGACTGGAGTTCCAGTCAATGAAGATCGTAGTATTCTTCGTAAATCCACAAGAGATAGACAATTCCACAAAGTTAGAATTTGTTGCAGGAGAGCGCAATCCAGGAGAGTTTTGGAAGTTACAGCTTGGAGTTGTTACAGGAGCACATAATCTAGGAGAGCTGTTGAAATTGCAGCCAAGAGATCAGCTAGTACGCGTCGTCGTCTAATCTGGTAGATTGTAAGTTTAATATCATTTATAGTGGATTGTTGAGTTGCAAAGTGCCCGAAGTTTTTACCCAGCTGAGGTTTCTCCGTGATCATACCCGAAGCTGCTTTCGTTATTGTTTTAATATTCAACGATATTCAAACATAGAATAATTGAACCGATTGCTTAACCATTTAGAGATAATTAATTGGTGAGTTGTTGATAGTTAAGTAAAATTAATAATTTCTGCATTTTTACATATTCACCCCCTCTAGGTGTAGTTTCGATCGAACTACGTAATTTTCAAATTCCATCTAAAATGTGCACTCTAGTGACAAAACTCCATAATCATATCCCTTGATCAAAAACACAATATCCAATGAACTCTAATTTGTTTGATTTCTTGTATGTGATCATTTAATCTTTAGTTCTATATAGATACCGAAAAAACCCGATTGACTGCTTTTCAAATATACATCCCAAAGTTACCTCAATATTTGCCCAGCGTTCCAACAATTAATGTTATATCAAGATTTATGTAAAATTAAGCATACATTAAACTCTCAACTGCCAAAGTGTGGTAAATCTTCTCTATTTTATTTTCTTTATATTATCCTCAGGGTATTGATTGAGACTAAACTTGTCTCCCTTAGCAATAAGGGTATCACCAGTTTACATACATGCATCCCAAATCTCTTAAGAACCTTATCGATATAACTCTTTTTTGATAATCCTAAAATACACCGAGAACGATCCCGATGTATCTATAACCTTAATACGAAAGATATGTATTTTCATTTCAAAATTTCATAATGGAAATTTCTTATTTTTCACGCAATATACTTATATCATTGTAGACAATCAGTATGTCATCGACATGTAATACCAAAAAATATGCTTCGTCCCACTGAACTTGTGATATACACAATCATCATAAGAATTCATCTCAAACTAAATGAGATAATTATTTGATAAAATTTGTTATACAATTGACGGGAAACCTTCTTAAGCCCATAGATGGATATTTTAATTTGTAAACCATCTGACATTGTTTAAGATCAAAATATGTCACACATGCCATAATAGTCCTAAAAGAGTCTTTCATAGAAATCAGAGACAGTCTTTTAATGTCAATGCATTCATTTTGTGTAAAACCATTTGCAACCAAACGAGTCTTATATTTCTCTACGTCACCCTTCGAATTCTTCTTGGTTTTAAATATTCATTTACAACCAATGGGCTTTGCACCTTCAGGTATTGGGATAAGTTCCCAGACGTCATTGTCTTTCCTGAAATTTATTTCTTTATTCATGGCATCAATTCACTCTTGAGAATTATTCCTTTGCATGGCTTGATGAAAGTTGATTGATCAATCTTCTTCCATCATTCTACAATTGACCAACTTGCATCACTTTCGGGTAGATTTATTCTATACTATCATCGATATGTAATTTCAAGAATTGAATGATCATTTCTCAAAGGTAAATATTGAGTTACTCTTTTACATAGTTTATTTGTGTCCACAAAATTCATTTTATGCTCTTGACAAAAGAAGTTTGATTTAACTTATTGAGTTTTGTCCGCAAGATTTTTCAAATGTAGATCTCTTCACACTTGAGGTCAAATTGATAATTACATTTTTGACATTTTCTCTAACAGAGAGTATGGAGAATTAAATGGCCTCAACGTTCTTGTACAGAAGTTAATTTTGACAAATAAGAGTAGCATTGGCACTAATTTCTTTGGTTGCTACTGCTAGGTGGAAAGAATATTTTTTGTTATGAACATTGTGAAGGATCATATTGGAGATGAGTGGATAAATGATATTTGTTTGTGGAGTAATATATATTTTTAAACATTGACAATGAAGTGATTGTACAATGATATCAAAGTATGAAAACTCATAAAGAAATATTGCAATATGTTTCATTTTTTGTATAATGTTTGTGTAATAATGTCGTTGTTATGTTTTTTACCTTTATTAATATTGCCTGCATTGGAGAAAAATTCTTGATCCGTCCCAGGTGTCAAAATATCAAAATGTATGTGTCATTCCATTTGGTATATTACTATATTGTTAGTTCCAACAATTAGCAAAATGTACTAGTGTTACCACTATGGCCAAAAAAAATTTTAATTTATTTCACCACTGCTGCCGAACTTTCTACTTAGTGTCATCATTGCCACCAAATTTTAATTTATTTCACCATGACCACAAAACTTTATAGGGTAAATAGCATTGGGTCCTTAACCTTTGAACACTTTGATGATATGGTCCTAAACCTTTAATTTTTAGCAATCGGAGTCCAGCGCTTTTAAATATCATTTTGTAATGAAAAACATCATTTTAACCGCTAACAAGTCAAATTTTGAATAAAATGACCTTACTTTTAGTTTGATTCAAAGCAAAAATAAAATAAAAATAAAGAAGAAACGAAATAAAAATAAAAATAAATAAAAGGACAGTATAAAGAAAATTTGTAATCTTTTAATAAATGATTAATAGCAGAATGCCCCCTGTAAACGTTTCAATTTGCTATATACCCCAGTACCTATTGAAAATCGCAAAATGTTTTGTGCGAAAATACCTTTGTCGTCAACATCGATCTGGTTTGCTGTTAAATCTTAGGGAAAAGTAAGAAAATGGATAAATAAGAAAGGGCAAATGCATCATTTTATATTTTTATTTTTAATAACACCCTTCCAACAAGAAGATTGAGGTTTTTATGTCCCTCATCTTACCTAAAACCATTTTGTTTCTTGCGTACGTAGCTGCAACACTGGACCTTTAGCTCCGATGGAATCTCGCCTGTACAGATGCGAAAATGGAGATTAAGCTGAAGACTTTGTGGATGGCAGAAAACCTGGGATGAAGGTTTTTTACATGCACACGACAATTGGTAACGAAAATTCGAACACAGTTTTTGAACCAATTTTTTACTAAGTATGCTCAAGCTCTCATATTTTTTTTAGTTTTCTACAGCAAAATGGAGGTTATGGGTACTTCTCGTAGTTTGACCCACCCATATATAGTAAATCTGTGAAGATCATACCTAGGCTAGCACTCGAACAACAGTTGTTGGAATTGTAGAGGTAGAGCAGTGAGTTTAGATTTAGGTTTTGGGTTTTCGGGTTTCTGCATGGGTGTGCATGATGTGGGTTTTTGGTGAGAAATAAAGCTTCGATCGCCTTGTAGATGTGTGTACTAAATAGATGTTAGTGAATGTTGTGCTTTCGTGTTCAAGTTCTATAAGTTAGATGTTAGATGTGATGTTATAATTTCATCCTCTATTTTGCGTTCACATGCACACATCTTGCTATATGAATTGGTTGCGAAAACTTCCCGTGCACATTGAATATGTTTCACAATACAACCCTCGAAACGTATAATAATGTGATATACAACCCTATATTTTTCTAAACCCGAGACATCTAAACCATGTTTTCTATATGCTTTTGCACGAAATCAACCCTGGACCGATGAAGATTGTGAATTACAACCCTATAATCTTGAATCCCAATTTAATAGCATCCACACCAAAAGCAAGACATCCATACACCAAAAGCTGTACATCGACGCCCCAAATATTACTAGTCAATATTAACAATTATTCATAGTAATATGGAACACGAACCAAAAGTATTACAACCAAAAAAATCATGATAAAAACAAGAACAATAGCATTTCAGTTCACATTACAACCTAAATAAAGTAGGACAATAGCATTTCAGTTTACACCTGGTGGTTCCCTTCCTCTGCACTTCCTCATGTTGTGCCCATAAGGTCTACATAAAGAATACTTTATCATCATTCATTTCCCAGATAGAGGTGCATTAGTGGATGTCGTTGTGTTGGACGGTATGGACGTTTTATTTACCTCATTTCATCGCTTTGTTTTTGGTCTCTCAGCCTTCTAATTGTACAAAGGTGTATCAAGAGATTGAGTCTGACGTTTGGCCATGTATTTGGACTTTTCACTTGGGATATTGTCGGTGTATACGTCCGAACACATGCTTATTTCTTATACACATCATCTACATATTTTGTTACATTCTACATGCCTCGTGATAATAGTGCCGTAATGACATAGCTGCATGGTATACTCGTTAACTGCCACAGCCGACATGAACAAGTCCTAGCAGTTAGGTCAACTCTACACAAAGTTTGATTTTCATGGTGTCGTATTTGGAACTTTTGGTTCCCCGAATAGTCAACATATTCAGATCACGACAAAGTTGTATTTTTCTGAATGATTTTCATTATTCTTGGTCCCACGACTCCTCTCCATTTGTTGCATGCCTCAATCCTTGCAATGATTCGTCGCATAAGTACATTGAAAATCTCATCTAACATTGACAAGATGGGCTTTCCCGTGCACTCAAGATGGTTGCATTGAAGGACTCTGATAAATTGTTCAGTAGCATATATTCCCTACTTTGAAATGTGATTTACTCCAATGCTCTGCCAACTTCAACTAGAACCAACCGTATGCAGCAGGGACAAAACCACAATAAATTTGATTTCTTCTCTTTTCTCTTGCTCTCTTTTACTCTTTTCTTCACGTCTTTTAACAAAGTCTTAACCCTTCTAATTTTTTAAGATATGTATATAATTTCTCTACAAATGATCACGTTTACTACAAATCTTCACTTTCCAATCAGATTTTCAAGTAATTAGAACCTAAAGTTGCATTTTCTCCAATCAAACTGTATATATAGAATGTGTCCGAACTCATGTCCAATTTGACTTATATTCAACGAATTGTGTTTATTTGATTGATTATTAATATTGAATATTAGTTATATATTTTTATTTCGATTATTTGAATTGATTGTTTGTATCAAATACATTATAAAATTTTTAAATGTAAATATGCATTTTCTTGTGATGAACAAAACATTAATAAAATGACTCTTCGAAATCAAATGGATGAAAATGATTAGCAAAATATTAATGATTTTTTTAAATGTAAATTTGTATTGTTTCAAGTCAAGTATGAATTATTCAAAAATCAAGAACAAAGTATTCAATTTGTACAGAATTTGGTTGTACACCCCTAACCTAAAATATATGTTTCCGCCCCTGCTTTTATCTATACCTTATTGTTTTAAGTGTCGGCGCAGAGTGAAGCTTAAAATAGATATAAAGATCATAAACCATGTTCTTTTTATAAATCTTAAATCTTTGTTAGAAATAGTTAGAATTTTAAATTCTTACATTTTGTTGAATCTATATACTATGCTTTATGGGTACCTATTTGATTAGATAGCAAGCATTTTCAATGGATAATTGGTTTTATATATTTCTTACATCATTTTATTTCCTATAAGGTTCTCATATTATTTATTTTCTTTGTTTTTTGTATTTGTAGATGACTTCTTCATATAAATATAAAATTCGGGAGGTCAGTAATACCCAATTTATTACAATTGTCTTCGACAAACTTGATGCACAACAAAAGAGTCAATTCAATGACAGATGCATAAGGTATGTTGGGAAATTGCTAGAGCTCAAACTATCTGCGCAACTAATTCATGAAATGGTGAATAGATTAGTTGTTTGCCCAAAACGGTTTGAGGCTTGGTTCAAGGTGAACCAAAGGTTTGCAAGATTTGGAATGCCGGAGTTCGTATTAATCACATGCTTGAGGTGTGGTCAAGTGCCTACAGGTATGGAAGCCAACAATTAGAGAGAACTCGGCTATGAGATAAAATGTTTACTAATGGAGACAAGGTAACTTGTAGCCACTTGAAGAAAGTTTTCTTCAAATGTGCCAACCGAAATGATCGGTACAAACTTGGGTTAACACTAATTATGGAATGGGCTTTCAATTTAAGAGAACGAGATATGGGGGTCATCCTGACACTTTCTCTATCGTGGACGCCTTAGATTTCTTCATTGTCTACCCATGGGGCACAATATGTTTAAAACTTCTAATCAAATCACTGTTACGTGGATGGCGGAGATAGGCGAACTTGCAAATGTTATCTATTGTGATAGGAGGTCTTACACGTTGTACGGGTTCCATCTCACTATTCAAGTATAGACGTGTTAGTATTTATCTTATTTCTATTCATTGTATATTGTTATGTATTTTCGTATGTCGTAACCAATGATATAAATGTTATGCAGTGGTGGGTGTACGAGGCAATCCCGAAATTGGGAGCTCAATTCTTGAATAAGATTGGTGACGACCTTTCGAGAATGTTGCGGTGGTTTGGCACAAGACAAACTCAATCCAAAACCTATTCAGATAATACCAGATAATACCCAATAATACTTGTCTAAATGTACGGTTGGTTTGCATCATCTTATCGTCGTGTTTGTGCATTTCATCGAACATCTAAAGAACGTGTATGCTCAATGTATCTACCTCCAAACCTTAAATATGTCTGAGTTTTTTTTTTCCTGGAAGCTCCTAATAGCCAATGACGGTATCAATGTAGCATACGGTAAGAGATCTAGGATTCGACGTTTTAACTTCAAAATGAGACTTCTCGGTCAAAGCCTTAGTCGAAGCCTTGTGTATAGGTAGGGGTGGGCGTGAGTTGGGTTGGGTCGGTTTTTGCCCCAACCCAAACCCAACCCAACATTGTCGGTTTGTTAGAAATTCAACCCAACCCAGTCCATGTAAATGTTGAAACCCAACCCAATTATGTGTCGGTCGGTTTGAGAAAAATTTATTACATAAAAATTATTCCTTGCATCATTATTTGTTGTAATTAGAATTTGCAAGCTATCAACATGCTTTAGAAGATTGTTCAATGGTGATGTACTACAGAATCAACTGTTTAAGTTTCACTATGGCATGGATTTCTTGTGGTCAATAAAAAATAGAAATTATCTAAAATGTATTCAACACCATCCTAAATATTTTTGATTTTCTGTAATTTTTATGATTGTTTGATGAAGTTATTTATCAGGGCAAGAAGGGAGTGTGGATCAAATTACCAATTTAACTTGCAAATCTTGTTGAAATTGCAGTCAAGGTAATTTTTCTATTCTATCATATTGGAATTACACGTCTAAATTTTATAAATTCATAACCAAATTCCTTAAAGATCTCAGTAACATAATGCACGTCTATTTGGCAATACGTTGATGGTCTTATTTAAGATGCAACTGTCCATTTCTAGGCCAAATGACTCCAATAAGTGTCATTTGTAAAAGATTTAAACTTTATTGTATAGATGATTTGAATGGGATGCTATTTATAATGTGTTGAAAGGTAAAATTCAACAAATTGGCCGTGTCGATTTTGGTATCTTAAGGATTTTTTTTTTTGCAGTTTTTTTTTTTTTGGTCGGGTTGGGTCGGGTTTGGGATGCTAACCCGTGACCCGACCCAACCCAACCCGATTACCAAACCCACAACCCGCAACTCGCCCAAAAATTCCAAAAAATCGACCCAAACCAGTCGGTTTGGGTCAGGTTGGTCGATTTTCTCGGGTTGGTTTGGATTTTGCCCACCCCTATGTGTAGGTGTTTCTTGCTAAAGAATATTTGATTCTTTCAAATTTTCCCTCGATCATCCGACCGTTTTGCATTTCTAGTATATGAATTTCCTTCACCTAAGTCAATTAGTCAACATCTGTATCAAGAATCATTCGTGGCTCTTCTAGCTCGCACAAACCCAATTCTTTATGCCCATACAATGCATCTTCTATTGGTGACAAAAGATCAACTCCGACATTCACCTCTACTCATCGACATCATGTTAATATGCAATTACTTACAAAGTTTCTTGTATGTGAGTAGAAATGTACTATGACAAATCTTCATCATCGGCTACATCAACCATGAGGAGTACATTCATGTTCGAAACCTTGCATTTCAAGTGGATTCGAAATTTCATTATGTCAATATTAAGCTCTTCGAACAATTTATTAGCATTACTAATGTCACTTCGAATAACAATTGATGTTGTTCGGTTCCCAAACCACTTTCACTCATCCTCCATGTTGATGAATATACCACCATGCGAGACAATAAATCTCTTAACATCTTCCATATTTGCATGTCATCAACTCAAATAAGATTAGCTAACATGAATGCCTAAAACAAACATACTACCCACAATCAATATGGTAATGCTAAACACAAAGTGTTCCGTAATTTTCTTAAGTTTGTAACATCGTTCTTGACATTTGAAACAATGTCAAGAATTACATTTAAGGTGTCATTCTTGACATTTTATAAATGTCAAGAACGATATGTTGGTCAGACACTTCGCCATATGCAATTATCATCTTCTTCAACTTCAACCACCATTTTTACAAAGAATTCATTCCACTACTAATGAAATTGTCAATACATAACTACCATTGCAAAACTATCTATCAGAGTTATTTAAGTAGGTTGTGACACCATATTTGAGGAGCACAAAACAATAAATATGAATTTGATTTTAAATGCTTCAATAATCTTACAAGGAATATCTATTAATTATTTGGAAAATCTAATCCATTTAAATAAAATATATAACAACTAGTAAACACAACTTATAAAAAATAAAAATAAAAAAAGATTTCGAAAAAAATTTACCTTCTATCAAGAATTGTGGAGAGCCTAATCAACTCACAAATTTCGATGAAATTAAATTTTTCGAAATGAAATTATATGATTTTCATATGAATTAGAAGTATGTAATTAATTTTTTTAATTATTAAATGCTATTCTATTTCATCTTCTTCTTTTCTTCCCAAAATCATTGGTCATTAACTAATAAATAAAGAAAGGACATTGACCCATTATGTATTATTTAGCATTAATGTAGCTTCTCATGAAACTACTCCTAGCTGACAATATTTAGTAGCGGCGAACGGCCACTTTGGGCACCTATTCACCGTCCTGATGTCACGGACGACAACAATCGACTATCAGTGTAATTGCTAATCATCAAAATCGATTGCTCAAACCAATGTCTATCATTGCCTTGCAATGAATAACAGTGGTCACAAATAATTAATCTCTCTCTAAAACCAAAAACCAATAATTGTAGTCTTGGCTACTGATTATAAATAAATTTTTAGCTTCCTACATCTATTTAAAATAGTTAAATCTACGTTGATGGCCCATTGTGATTCTGAATCTCTTAATCTAGTAGAAGAGGGATTACCTATCACTTTCGAGTTTTCAACCTACTACGTATAGGGGTGGGAGCCGTGGATGCTAGTCGATAAGCCAAAAATTCATGCAAACCATCATTGGCTCGCGTTTTTACAATAAAATTTTTTCGTTTGATTTTTATTTTAAATTTAAGTCCTTAATATTTTTCGAGAATTGAAATCAATTTTCTACATAAAGAAAAAGAAAAGAATTATCGAAGTGGGAGTAGCTCGCGAGCTAGTTTCGCTCGCCCATGGTGGGGGCCAAGCTTGTGATTCGATCTGATCCCAACTTCCTTGAAGCAAGCTGACTCATAGGGTGGTCAAGCCAAGATGAGCTGATTGGCTCGACCAATTTAACATCCTTAACTACATGACTGCCCCGCAGCTGACTGGAATTGAAGTGATGGTCAGCCTAGCTAGGAAATTTTAGTAATTCATTATAATTCATGAAATATTTCATAAAATAAATTTATAAAGAAGAAAAATAATTTATTGAAACAAGAGCAAAAAGGGAATGTATATGCCAAGAGGATTCATTTCATGTCCTCAAATAGTTAAAAATCTCAGAAATTAAAGCCAAAACAACACCAACCATTCTAGGAAATGTCAATGATATCAACCCAACAAGACCCCAAAAAGTAAAAGGAATACTATTCAAGTACTTCTCCGAACCCACCACTCACGTTGAGTAACTTATATTATTAAAAGTGACCACACAATGTAATAAATAAGACCTATGGGAGACTTATTTATACCAGAGTACCGCTATTCATCCTTATTGGGATTACAAACACAATTTATGTGCCATTAAATGATATGTGAAATTAAATAAGTCATTTAATTTCTATCACTTAAAGCCACATAAACTGTGTTTGTAATCCCACTGAGGATAAATAACATTACTCTTTATATAATTATAGAGCATAATAAACAAGATTTTGACTACTTTTCATTTTTAATGCGATCTAATACTGTATGGTCGAGAACTTCTCAGGTCAATCTGCAGTGCTAGTGTTGCTGACATTGCTTGAACATCCCTTTACTGGATATTTGAGTGCATTGAGTTCCATTTTACGAAGGGCAGCTTTACCCAGATCAATTCCACAAATATCAGAGAGCCTAATCAGGTAAAGCAATACATCAGAAAGTTCTTCTCCCAGGTGTACTTTTTCTTCTTCTTTCCAATCTGGCAGTCCTTTAGGAACCTCCCCTTTCCACTGAAATATCTCTGAAAGCTCACCTACTTCTCCAACCTGCACAAAATTGTATGCATTAATTAAATGAACACTGAAGAAGAAATAAATTTATCTGTAAACTGATAAATGTTACCATAGCCAAAAGAAGGTTTCTGGGGCTGTGAAACTTCTCCCAGTCTCTTTCTTTTGCAAACTCATCCATTTTTCTCTTGAGAAGATCAAGGGTCACACTCTCTCCACTCATCTTTAACTCTTCTTTCTTACTATTATTATATTAATAAAAAGAACAAGAAAAATTAAACCCACAGACCCTAACACCGAAATCGAATTTACAGGGAGAAAGCTCCCCAAGACTTGGAAACAATAACAACAATAATTGTATTGTATTCAGCTTCTTCTTCAAAGAACTGTAAACTGATATACAAAGAGCTGGCTTGGTTTGGTATTTAAAGGAGAAGAAAACAAAACGAGAGGAGGTCCAGTGGGGTGGGGATTACACGGATTTTGATTATATGGCAATAATCAAATACATGAAATTATCACGTAAATCTAATTAATAATACGAATTGGGATTTGGTGTTGGAAATCTAATACACTTTAAATGTGTCAAAATCAGTTTTGTTTTGATTAGGAAAATTATAATGAGATGATATATTAATGAATAATGATATTTGTAGTAACTCTCTACAAAAGTCGCCCTACATTCACATATACATTATATGTGTTTATTTCATACATTAATGTGGTAGTTTTTTTATTGACTTACCATGTGCCACGTATGTTGACTGTCATAGTGAGCGACTACAAATATTATTATTCTATATTAATGTCATGGATGCAAAGCATTAGTCTAGCTGTTTGTTATATAAGTCATATTTGAGATGTCCAATTAATTTAGTTGACACGCACGAGGTGGAATATCGTTATTCGTGGATAATAAGTGTCAAGTGATAAATTATTGAGTAATAAATATAAGAATATTAATCAACATATAAGGGCTGGGTTTTTTTTTTTTTTTTTTTTTTTTTCAATGTTGACCTTTAAGATATGGAACAATGAATATTAACATGGTATCAAAATACGTTAAACTTCAACTAGCATTTTGATCGATCAAGACTAGAAACAAGCACACATATATATAGATTGGTTGGCTCAAACGAGCCTACATCTTGTGAGAGCGTGTCAATTGACAAATTTCACATTGAGTAATAAATGTGAAAATATTAATTGACATTTGATTTTCATTAGGAATGACAACGTGAAGGAAATCCTGACCCCAGCAAGGATCCTGACTGAATGGGACTGGAACCTCCGACTTAACCAGGGACACGGTGGGAACAATGCTAAAAAAATCAGCCTTGAATCAGGGTTCAGGGATGGGCTGATTACGGGGAATTTGGACCTTCCCAATCCTACGCGATTTAAGTCGTTTAAAAAAATAAAATAAAAAAGTTGTCAAAGGAATTTAAACATTGCATCATATTCATAAATAAAAAATAAATAGAGTTCAATGAGGATTGGGTTAATCCCCGCACTAAATCGTCCCGATCATATCCCCATTTAAGCAAGGACAAGACAGGGATGGAAAAGGGAAGTCCTTGGAATGATGGGAATGGGGTGTAAGGTCCCACCCCAACCCTGAAGTTTAGAAGCCTTAAGGAACAAAACGAATGAATGGAGTAGAAGCAGATCCAAGTTTACTTAAAGCACCAAAGTCGAAACAAAGAAATCTAGCGACTATTCGATCAAAAGTGGCATAAATCCAAAGAAAAAGTGGGAGAAAACACCAACAAGATCCCTAGTCGAAATTTTCCTTGCCTAAAGACATGCTTAAGGGAAATGAGTGCCCACTGCAAAGGTAATCCGTGAAATGGCAGAAAAACTAAAGACGTTGGAGGTGGAAAAAACTAGTATCTGCACGCAACATATGAGAAGCCAAGCCATCGTGAAGAATGTGATGAATTAGTTACCGGAAAATTCAATGAGTGGCTTATGGATTATTGAAGACAAAGAGGGAAAGTTGTATATTTCATTATAACAAAATGGTGGAACACTGCTGATACATATAGCCATACATTTGGTACAATTCAAAATGATTTCCAACAACTATTCTACCTAACTCCACTCTTCCATACTTGACTGAACATATGGACAGCTTGCAGTACCAACTTGCATGAATTATAAAACATAACTTAAGCTATCATAAGTTACAAAAATATATGTCAAGCTAAAGATAACAAAAAACAAATGGTTTGACAACATCACTCTTCCTTGACACTTTTGTTGGAAACACCAAGACCATCTCTTAATGTTTCAAACCTCTCCTTAGGCAAAGCTTTGGTAAAGATATCAACAATCTGTTCTTTTGAGCTGCAATGTCTTAGTTCCACTTCCTTCTTCTCTTGTGCTTTCCTTATAAAATGGTACTTGATATTTATGTGTTTAGTCTTTCCATGGAACACTGAATTCTTCACAATTGCTACAAAAAATTGGTTGTCACAAAGAATGTTACTTGCCTCCGTTTATTGGTGCCTCAAATCCTTTAGAATTTTTCTCAGTCATATTACCTGATAGGTTACCGTTGTTGCTGCTATATATTCTGCTTCAACTGTGGATTGTGCCACCATCTTTTGTTTAAGTGACTTTCAACAAACAAGGATTGAACCAGCATAGAAGGCATAGCCTGAAGTACTCTTCATGTGATCAGCAAAACCAGCCCAATCAGTATCAGTAAAACCTGTCAAAACCAGAGTTTTTGATCTCCTGAAATTGATTCCATAATCCTCTGTTCCTCTGATGTACCTTGGCACTCTTTTTGTAGCTTGGAAGTGAATTTCACTTGGCTCTTGCTTGAATCTAGATAGCAGGTTAACAACAAACATTACATCCGGTCTTGTGGATGTAAGGTAAAGCAAGCATCCAACCAAACTCCTATATATCTTTTCATCAGTTTTCTTTGCACCATCGTCCTTTATCATATTTGAATTTTGAACTAAAGGAGTGTTAACTGATTTGCGATTCTCCATATTGAACTTCTTTAACACTTCTTTAGCATACATCCTTTGGGAACAAAAATATCATCATACGTTTGATCAATCTCCATTCCAAGGATGTATTTCATTTCTCCCAAGTTTGTCATCTCAAAAACCTTCTTCAATTCATCATTTACATCTTTAATTAAGGCTGCATTGCTTCATGTGATTAGAAGGTCATCTACATAGAGTGAAATGATAAGAAAATCATCCTCCACTGGTTTGATATATATTGTTTGTTCATTAACATTCTTGCTGAAACCAAAGCTGCTGAGATGACTATCAATTTTGCTATATCAACTCCTTGGTGCCTACTTCAAGCCATATAAGGCTTTTCTCAGTAAATAGACCTTATTTTCTTCTCCTTCTTTGGTAAAGCCTTCAGGTTGCTTAATGAACATCTTTTCATTCAAATGCCCATTCAGGAAGGCAGATTTTACATCCAGCTGATATATCTTTCATTTTGATTTAGCAGCCATTACAAATAACAATCTTATTGTTTCAAGTTTGGCAACATGAACAAATGTATCAGTAAAATCAATTCCAAACTGCTGAGCATAGCCTTTTACAACTAGCCTAGCTTTGAACTTATTGATTAAGCCATCAGTATTCAACTTTGTCCTGAATACCTACTTAACTCCTATGACATTTTTGTTTCTTAGTCTGTCAACAAGCAACCAAGTGTCATTCTTTTCAATTGCCTTAAGTTCCTCCTTCATAGCTTCTATCCAATCTTTGGAATGAGCTGTTTCATTATAGGTTGCAGGCTCCAGAATTGCAAAATTGTAGGTGGCATAAATATCCTGAAGTGATTTGGTTCTTATTACTTCATTTTCTGAATCTAATTCACCCTCAGGTTCAGCTTCATCATTACCAGCATCTTTAGTTTGAGAAATCAGTATTGGAGTCTCAAATTTATTCACAACATTTGACTCCCAGTTCCATAAACTTTCATCTATTTTGATATCTCTGCAGGAAACAACTAACATTGTCACAATAGCCAACCAGAACTCGTGCCTCAACTTTCTAGCTTAACTTATCTCTTTTGGCATCAGGTATATGCATATAGCACACACTTCTAAACACTTTCAAATGAGAGACATTTGGCTTAACTCCATACCAAGCCTCATAAGGAGTCAACTTGTCCAAAACTTTAGAAGGCAGCATGTTTAGTAGATAAATTGAAGTGTTCACTGCCTTAGCCCATAAAATGTTAGGCACATTCTTCTCCAGCATTAAGCACCTAGCCATTTCCATTGCTATTATATTCTTTCTCTCACAGCCCCCATTTTGTTGAGGTGAGTAAGGGATTGTTAGCTAATATTTAATCCTTACTTTCTCCCAAAATATTCAGTCCCATTATCAATTCTAATGGCCATAATTTTATAGTCACTTTCATTTTCAACCAGGCTCCTAAATTTTTAAAAGATTGCAGAAACTTCTGACTTCATTTTGAGAAAGTAAATCCAACACATCCTTATTAGATCATCAATAAAGAGAACAAAGTATCTACTGCTATTCAGGGTTGAAGTCCTCATAGGTCCACATACATCATAATGAACCAGTTGAAGTCTGGTTTAAGCTCTCCTGGACTGGTTGTTGGGAAAAGGAAGTTTGGTTTGTTTTCTTTTTTGGCAGATTTCACAGACACGGTTGCATCACATATTCTTGGCATATTTTCAACCAACTCATATTCATTTAGATACTTAAGTGAAGTGTAATTACCATGCCCAAACCGTTTATGCCATAATTCAAATTCGACTAGTACTAGTAAAGGCATGTGAATTCATATTTTTCCATTCCAATGGGAAACTTCTATGCATCATCTTAACTGCCACCAAATCCAGATTATTTTAGTCCTAAATTGTGCAACTACTATCCTTAAATATTAAGATATAGCTCTTCTCAATTAATTGGCGAACACCGATTAGGTTTTGGTCAATATATGGGACATACAAAACATAAAAAATGACTTTAGTACATTTTGGTGTCTGAACTGAAACCTTGTCAATGCCTTTCACTTCAACATACTCCCCATTCCCCACTTTTACTTTTGATCTGTAGCCATCATTCATCTCCACAAAAATATCTGTATTTGATGTCATATGATGGGTGCAACCACTGTCAAGTAACCATGTTTGAACTTTGCTGCAGGCTGTGTAACTTAAGGCTGAAAACAGATGTTCTTCAGCTTGATCTTCAGCTACCTTTGCTTGGTGAAGTTCATTCTTCTCTTTCAGATTTTTGCATACCACTTCCACATGTCCAAATTGCTTACAAGACCTGCATTGGACTCCAGGTCTAAACCAACACCATTTAGGTGAGTGGCCTTTCCTTTTGTAAGGTGGACAAGGAGGGTACTTATCATCCTTTCCTAAACCTTTAACCTCAGTTTCTTTCTTCTCATTTTGTGGCTTCTTTCCACCCAGACTTGTTTGAGTTCTCTGTTTTCCTTTAGCAAGCAGAGCACCCTCAGTCCGCTCTTCTTGTCTGAACAATCTCCTTTTTTCAGTAGCTTGAAGGGCATTCACTAATTCAGCCAAAGAAATGCTAGCCAAGTCTCTTGAATCTTCAAGTGAAGAAATCTTGGATTCAAACTTCTCTGGCAAACTAATTAGCACCTTTTCCACTACCCTTTTATCTGGTAAATCGTCTCCAAGCAATCTGATTTGGTTTACCACTTTCATTAATCTATTAGTAAACTCCTTAACCGTTTCAGAAACCTTCATATTCAAAGTCTCCAACTCTCTCCTGAAGTTCAGAACCTGCGTTTGTCTAGTCCTTTCATCGCCTCTGAATTCTTCCTTCAACCTATCTCATGCTTCCTTTGCAGTTTCACAAGTGATTATCCTTGTGAATATAGCATCTGAGATGGCTGACTGTATGCAAGAAAGGGCCTTAAACTTCTTTACTATCTCCTCACTATGCTGCTTCAGTTGGGCTATAGTGGGATTAGCTCTTAAAGGTGGCAGTTCTACTCCAGTTTCAGTGATTTCCCACAAGTCATAGGCCTTTAAATGCCTTCATTTTTGTAGACCAGAAGTCATAGTTTTATCCTGTAATGCTAAAGGTAAAGGATTGGAAAAACCACTTGAAGCCATTACTCTTACTCACAAGTTTGGCTGGTACGAAGGTTCCTTACTGATTTTCTCTCAGGACTACTGGTTTTCAATGAGAATGAAAGAAAAAACAAGTAGCTGAACTTATCGGACTTGCACATGACTTACCAATTTTTACACAACTTACCGAATTTGACACAACTTACCGATTTTCAATGCTTACAGTATTTTGAGGTTCCTTACCAATTTTGCTTGCTTCTTACCGGATTTTGTAAAGACTTATCGATTTTGACAGAAGCTTACCATTTTTTTTAACTCTCCAGCACTTACCAGAATGTATTACTTACCTGTTTCTTCAATTTTTTCGGCCTTTTTTTCTAAGATCTGAAAAGCTCTGATACCACTGATGGATTATTGAAGACAAAGAGGAGGGAAAGTTGTATATTTCATTCTAACAAAATGGTGGAACACGACTAATACATATAGCCATACATTTGGTACTATTCAAAATGATTTCCAACAAATATTCTACCTAACTCCACTTTTCCATACTTGACTAAACATATGGACAGCTTGAAGTTACCAAAATATATGTCAAGCTAAAGATAACAAAAAACAATGGTTTGACAACAAAAGTGTCACATATGACACAATTCATCAGTAGCGGATTTCCTCATCAACAAACGAATCTTGGAGTGATAGAAGCAGTTGTGAATGTGAGTAACATCACTCGAATGAATGAGGATCTATCTGAAGTTATTTTACACAATTTAAAGATGAGATGTTTGCTAGTAAGATTGAGCAAAGTGAAGAAGCAAAGGAACTGATGTGGAACAGCTTGTAGCCAGGCAAATTTCTTTAGAATGTAGCTCGAAAAAGGTGTCCACTCTCTCCTTTGCAATTAATAGACCTTATATTTAACGAGATCTAGGTAGGTGTGTTAGAGAATCAAAGGAGGATGCAAAACTAGAGGGCGATATAACAGAATCCTGTTAAAGAAGCTAGAGGAAAAACAATGATGTTCGCATTTGAACTGTCCAAATCACAATTCCATAGCTTTAAAAAAATCTGAGGAACTGTTATGCACTATTATCGTATCCTCTTAGTAGGATGTCGGCGAGGCCTACCTACCTTTCCCAACAGATAGAGACTGAAATTCTACAAAAGCCATTGCACTAGCAGTCATGATACGAATGAATGCTATGAAGTGCTAAAAACGGTCAAGAAGTGGAACAACCAAAAAGGTGTGACTATCACACCATGAGGCCAATAGCCCACACATTTGATATAGCACACAAGCTCATCTCACGCACTGGCTAAGGCTGTGAGCGCCCAACCTTCACAAAGAGAAATCAATATTTTAATCAAACCCCCATACGTGGGAGAAAGTAAGGAAAGCATGAATGACACAAACTCCCATGTATTCCAGGAATACATAGTTAAAGATTTATGGATCTAAGGTAAACCTGAGAACTGCAACTCTGTCGATTAAATTGGGTCAATATGTAGGGAACCAAATGTCTTTCAACTTGATACATGCTAAAAAATGAATAATGGCTTTAGCTATCTTTCACAAATAAATTCCCTCATAGCCCATCTAAAATTGATCCAATGATAGGTAGAAAACCCCAGGACACTTGCAGCTGGACATCGTAAGTGATATCACCAAAACAAAGAATTGGGTTCTTTAGAAATCAAGTATCTTAACAAGATTGACAATGAAAGAAAAAATCGGGGAGTTACCGACTAAAAACTCGCCACATAGGTCAAGAAGAGAAAGAAAGGATGATGTTAATCTTGAGCTAAAAAAAAGACAATATCAAAATAAGCGGAAAAACAATTGTGCAATTGTGAAGAAAACGTTGAGGGCTTAGATATCTAATGGGTTTGAATTACTTAGTATAAGTTTGATTATCGAAGCACTCAATAATTGAGAAAATTATCACATGGCTTGAATTGTTGACATTGCCGGCTAAAATGAACTAAATTTGAGTGGTGTAAGAATTTAGTATTGAAAATTAACTTTAGAATACACATTGGGAAGTGAAAAAGGAAAACAAGTTTGGGGTGTATTAATCTCATGAGTGAATTAAGCAAATATTTGACTTTTAAGGTCGAGAATTGGACCAACTTATTATTGTATAGCGTTGCACTTAACTCTCTATACAGACACGTCCGTTTTGCATTGAATATGTGAAAATTTAGCTTGGCATTATAACTCTGAAGTGATTCAGGAAATTGATGTTATATTTTCAATCATGGGCTATGAAGGCAAGATAACTAGCGGAATTTGTTTTAAGTGAAATTGTTTGATTTAGTTGTGCTTGTAAATTCGTTAGTTATTTTCTAGAGTTTTGTATGTTTGCTCGAGGATTAGTAAAGTATTAAGTTTTGGGGTATTTGATGAGTGTATTTTACTTGTACTTTAGATATAACCTAGAATTGATATTTCATTTATTTATATGAGTTTTAGAATGTTTTAATGTATGTTTTGATTATGTGATATAGATTGATGAAATTGAAAGAAATAAGTCAAAGTTGGCAAATTGGAGAAAATGGCTAAATCATAAGAGATCCAAAGTTCGATGACTAAAGTGTAAATACTCAAAAGTTTTGTTGGACCTCAAAATGAAGATTTGAGAGTGCTTGGAGTCAATTGGGTGAAGAAAGAAGTCAAATGGATCAAATATAATCAAAGTATAATCACACATCAATTTCCAACCGAAAAAGTTATGCTCCAGATTTGTAGTCTCATATTGAGACTCATGTTTGACATAGAAAATATTTGAATTGGAAAATGATATCTAAAGTAAAGTTATAGCCCTTTGAGTTATCTTTCCAAAACATTTTGAATCACCTTAATTGGATATTGAGATAAAAGGTTGTGATAATAATACTGAAAGTCGCGTAGTGTAGTTTTTCCACTAGAAGTGGGTGCCGCATCGCCCACATTAGTGAAATTCAATAGAGTCATGGGCGTCGAGGTGGCGCCTGTGTGAAAAAATAGGTTTTTGATTTTTTTGGACTGTTTTCTTAGCCCAATACAACTCCAACCCGTTCAAGATTTCATGATGATATAAATACAACATTTAAAACCTAATTCTAGGAGGGAGAAAATGTTTGAGTTCAATGGGAATTCAACACACAATTGAAGGGACAAATTACCAAAAGACTCAAGAAATCAAGAGAGGATGCGCGAAGAACATCAAGGGGAATTCCAACTAAAGTTTCAAAAAAGTTTATCTTTCCATTCTTCCTTACGTTCCCTCATAAATTATATAGATTTTATGAATTATATCATGAACTAAACAATTTATCTAGGGTTTTGATGTACCCAAACTTGATATTATGATTTGATTTTGTCATAATTATTTCTATGTGGTTTTTCATATATTTTTTATTGTGTCATGAAATTAATGCTTTCAATTAATTGGACACTATTTGAATGAATAGATGCTAGTCAATTTCGATACTCGTGATAGGGGAATTTAGGCAGGATTAAAGGATTGACACAATGTAGATTTTATGAGTTTCGAGCGAAAGTATATGATCTATGAAGCTTACTCCATAAAAGAATTATGAACTTGATAAAATCTTTTATTTTAATTCGGAATAGAGATATATGCATTGAATTCTAACATTAATTTCTAACCAGAACTCGAGAAAGGGGAGAGAAATACATTAGGATTCTTGCTTTTAAACATGAGAAATTGACTAGAATATTTAGACATAATTGAATCATAATTGAAAATTAGATTAGTTAAAAACATTGATTATAAAATTCATTCATCTAAATAAAATAGAGGTTAAAATAATTATAGTACTCAGTATAAAATCAAATATCAATACATGTGGGTTCGACACTCTTACTCCAATACTATATTACAAAAATTTGATACCGTACACTTGCGGTATAATTCATGTTGCATAAAACGCGTGAAAGCTAACCTGAATATTAACCAAATCTTTCTCAGAAATGTTTGTAAATATGTTAGAGGCCTCGAAGGTCTCCCTATCCCTGACAACCGAACTCTCATGAACCTCGTCCATTTTCGTTTTTCGGTGTGAACTGCCATCTTGCTCAGAAAGGTTTGGAACAACCTAAAAGATGAAAATTCTTTGATAGACGCGATTGGGTCACGAGAGGTTGAGACCTATCCGGGAAAGAAGACACATCTGGACACAAATCTCTAAGTTGGGAACTTTCAACCTCAGATCTCTGAGCAATATTTTGAGAGTTGCTCTGGGAAGACATGGTGGTAGAATAAAAGTATGAAGATGTTAGGAGAGGCGAACGACAAAGGAAAGTAAGAAAGAAATCCACCAAGAGAAATAGCATATTTATAGGTTTCATAAATGAACATAAGCTTTTAGATTGAGCGTATAGGTAAATTGCAGTTAGTCAGATTATACAATAATCACAGTCATCGAATATTAAGAGGCACACGATTAAGGATTCAAAAATGATGTACTCGATTGAACGAGTCTGATACATGTATTAAACGCATACAGGTCACCGACCTATAAACATGCGAAAAGGGCTTGCCGCATACGCAAATAACTGCAGCAATCCTCATAATAACCCATGTCATTCATCACTAGCGAAGAAAAATACTGAAAATCAGGGTTTCACAATGCATAAAAAAAATTTAAGTCACATAATTAATATAAACATTAAACCTAGACTTTGACGAGTATTTGTTAGATCTCACTAATTTGGTCACCATCAGCAAACCATAAAACAACATGAGAGTATAAAAAAGAAACAGAAGGGTTGCGTAAAGATCTCGAACAGTTCGTCAATTACAAGCTGGCTATAAGCTATCAAGAGCACGTGGGCAAGTAAATAAATCACGACTCTTAACTAAATTAGTTAAGAAGCAACCAATAAAAATTACCCACCTAACACATAAATGACCAAACTACCCCAATGCCCGTAGGGAAATTTATAAATACCACCATGATTGAAAAAGAAGACATGCAATTCAAATATCTCCCTCTCAAATATCAATTTCCCCTTTTATTCTAGTTAAAGCTTATGAAGTGAAATTCATAGTTAAGTGAGAGGATTTGTTGATTGTATTTATATATTAGATCTTTGATTGTAATTTTTTCATCAATAAAATCATGTGATTCAATTTTTATCATCAACAGCCCTTTTTGTATCAATTCTATGTACCCTCTCATTTTTTGCGTTCTAATATTCACATGTGTACATAATTTACTTTCTAAATGTGATTTAACATATTTATATTGAAACGAATCATATAAAACTTTTGTTATGTCAAAGTATGAATTCTTTTTTTTTTTTTTTTTCAAATCTTTGAATGTTTTGATATGTAATTTCATTCCGTGTTTTAGATTTTTGTTATTATTCATGAATATGTTAAACGATTTCTTGAATTTGAAGGTTTATTATGTTGTTTGTAGTGATGATGTGTAGCTTGAGGGAGAAGGCTGTAAAATTGACGATATGGAGTATAATCATCATTTTTCTACATAATTTGTCTCACATTTTTTTTATAGGTTTTGTGGGTTTTCCCCTTGAAGGTCATATCAAGAGTATTGTCTTAACGTTCGAAACGTTAGAAGAAAATCGAAATGGGCTATGCCGAGATATGTGATTCAAAGTCTCAAATTTATATATTAAATAAAAACCTCTTGCCCTCTCCATAGAAAATCTAGAAATTTTAGAGAAATTATTAATTAAGATATCATTAGTACTTTCAAAAACAGTTTTAGTTCTTCAAAAATATTACGCATATTATCCATTGATACATAAGATGTGCAACTCACAAGCTTACTATTGGTATATTAGAATTGTATTAATGATTGATGTATGGTGATAACTCAATAAATCTTTTAGAGGTGTATTCAATTGAGATTTAAAAGGACTTTTGCAGATTTAAAAAAATTAGGTTTTTTCAATTGAAAATTTTAAAGACTCTCTAAAAGTTTAGGTGTATTTAATAGAAACTTTTATAGACTTTTAAAAAGTCTCTAAAAATCACGGAGTATTCAATTGAAACTCTTTACAGGTCTCTACAATTTATGAGATATTTAATTGATAATGACTTTTATGGAATTTATAATTTTCCAGACTTTTAGATAAGTTTTTGTAGAAAATATAAATAAAAAATCTCAGACGAAATCTCCCATTTATCATGAGATTATCTTCTTCTTCTCCTCCAAGTCATGTAAAATTTGGTTTGAATCTTTGCTTTGAGTTTTTCTTTATTGACGGGGTATATGACATTTGTGTAATTCTATTCAATTTCTGATTAAGCTTGCAAGTGAGAATATGTCTCTAATTTATAATTCCCCTTGATTTATAATTCTTGGTCACAAGATTGCTCTTCGAAGATATTCAATCTGTTGCTAGGAGAATTATTTAGTGTTAATTGTTATGCTATATAGACTATATTTAGCATACTGTTTAGAAAATAATTGAAATTAGCATAAGGTATGCAGATAGTAATTGTTAAGTCAATATTATAATTGGCAAATTTTAGTCAAAATTAAGTTCTAGTTGAATTGTATTAGGAGTTTATCGAATTGTAATCAAAGTCAAAATAGAAGTTATAGAATCCTAAATAAAGTCAAAAGAGTTGGATTGGTAGTATAGTCCTTGAAGGAGTTCAAGAAAATCATATATAATCATTAGAATGTATTTAGAAGTCCAAAAAGTGTCAAAGAGCCTTAAAAGTTAAGCTCCAACTTTTCAGTCGTAACTCGAAACGTATTTTTCACATAGAAAATATTAGAATTTGAATAAGGTTATTTCAAAATAATTATAGCCCTTTGAGTTAACTTTCAAACACATTTTGAATCACCTCGATCGGATATCGGAAGAGAATGTTATGATAAAAATATTTACTACTGCGTAGATGCCACTTGCCTGTCGCTAGCTTGCCGCTTGAATGATGGATCGCGTCCAAGATTTTATTTTGCTTTAAATACTTGGTTTTTCAATAATTTTCATCTCAAACACTTTTCCATGTATATATCCTACCTATGAACGTTTAAAAGTGTGTTGAATCATATTTATTCCATAGAGATCGTTACTTTGAAGATCCAAAACATTTATTGATTCCAAAATTCAACTACCACATATTACTTGATCCATAAATCCAAATCACATTTTGTTGATCAAGTCATATTGTTTCATATAAAATCACAAATCAAAAAACACAAGATCTTTTGATCAAATACAAAATCATTTAATCCATCGAAGATAAATTGATACTAGAGATCAGGAACTGTTGTAGAAGCACAAATTTAGGAGGACAAATGTGAGATACCATGAATCGGGATCAACATTAGAAGCACACAATCCATGAGGACTAAGGTATAAAACAGAAGTCGAGATTTATTTTGAATGAGCATACATCCAGTAGGATCAAGGGAGACTGTAGGATTTGAGGTCATAAGTTCTACAGGATAGACGGGTTGGACCGTACTGTAAGTTTACTTCGATTTATATTGAATTATTGATTGACAAAGTGCCTGAAATTTTTACACAGTTGGGATTTCTCCGTCATCATATTTGGTGTCCTTTATTGCTTTAATTATTGATTAAGGTATTCAAACTTATGATAAATTGATTTGTTTGATCTAACCATCTAAAAACAATTAAAAAGTGACTTGTTGCTTTTAGCCATGTAATACTGCATGTGCGTCTAAATAATTTAAAACTTTCAATAATAATTCGTTGATGAAGCACCTGCTTATATTCTTTTTCTTTTTTTCCATTTTCAGCTATTTTTATTAATTTAACAGCACTCTTTTTGTATTTATCTTTCTTTTTATTTGTTGGGTTTCACAAATTTTGTTACATGTCTCCCTTAAATCGACACGCTATTGTCTAATCCAACATACTTAAAACCTCAACGTAAAAATAAGCAAATTTTACTAATAATAAAGTCATTTATTACACCCAATTAGATCTACGAATAACCAGCATATACAATTTCAGGAGTAGTGGAGTTAATTACATTTTTTGATGTATTGAACACCAAATAAAACATTAATTAGCAACAATACTTAATTGGTTTTCTGGAATTGACCGGGTGTGTGTGTGTGTTTGTAAACTGGGATTACTGTTAGTGTTTTTATAATTTCTGAGTCAATTTTGACATTGCAGTGCTCTTTTTTGGGGAAAATGGTTGAACTTTTGTGTTTAGGAGTAAATTTGTGCCTTCAACTTTATTTGGACAATAGATTTGGCTAGTTGATGAGAATTTTTAATAACCGAGTTTTGATTTCTCTAGAAACATATAGCTAATTGAAATATTTAGATTCGACTCAAACTACACCTAGAGGCGTGAATAGGTGTAAATGCCGAAATTAAAAATTGTAATTAACCAGCAACAATTCATTAATTAATTATCTCTAGATGATTATGCAATAAATTCAATTATCCTATATTTGAATATCGCAGAAAATAAAAGTAGTAAATAACGCGCGGTATGATCACGGAAAAATCCCAACTGGATAAAAATTTCGAGCACTTTGCCAGTCAAAATTCACTATAAACGATTGAACTTACAGTCCGTCAGACAAGATGACGACACGAACTTTCTGGCCTCTTGACTGCAATTACCACAACTCTCTTGGATTTTGTGCTCCTATACCAACTCCCATTTGTAGTTTTCAAATCCCTCCTGGAATGTTCGATTATGCAGCAACTCCTGACTTAATCAATTCGTTTATCTCATGTACATCAACGAAGAACTCCAGTTACCTTCCATTGATCTTTAGAACTCTGACATATATGTAGGAAGCAATAGTTTGTTATTTGGATTGAGGATGCGATGTTCTCACCGCCAAAAATCAATCAAAGAACAAAGGTTGAAAGTTAATTTCTGAAGATGATATGAAGACTGTATGATTCTCAATGTTCAACCTTAGAAGAAAAAATGTTTTATGGCATTTGGTATTTATAGTTTAGGTTTTAGGATTGAATGGGCCGGACAAAAAGCCTTAAAACGTGAATTAAAATTTTCGAATGACGCTGTTGCTCGAGCAAGGGCTGAGCGACAATCGAGTGACATGCGGGCGACGCAGTTTCTGTTTCTAACGCTCGAGCCAATTCTTAGCTATAAGCTAGCGGAATTTTGGCACCATTTTTCCTTCTTTTCCATTCTCGAACCCTATACCTAATATAACACAAAATCAACTAATTGGAACTAACTCCTTGACTTTTACAACATATTAATTTTAGTCCATTTTGCTCACAGATTTGTCATTACTTCAAATACTTAACAAGTTCCCCATTTGACATTATGTAAGAAAACTACAATCTAAAGTCAAGATAGTAGTAAAAAATACAAACTCAATGATTGACACAAACTGACCGTCTTGATTGAATTCTGCTTTTTCCTTTATCAAAACCTATTTCCTGAAACAAACAATTCAAATACCAGTATAAAACGTATGTGAAACAGTAATAAGTATAAAAGCAATTTAAGCAGTTAATCAAGCAGTACTAAGTGTAAAAATGATATAAGCAATTACGAACTCATAACTCATTTTTCAGTTTCATTCCATATGCTAAATTAAGACGTAATATAAATGCAACACAACATGCCAAAACGAAACATTGATACTACGAAATATCAAAACTTAATCTAGTAAATATCATACTATTACATAATGCCTTTGAGTCAAAAATTTTATATATGTGTTAAACCAAAATATCATGTTAATGCACTTAAGTCTTTTTTACTCCCCCTTTTTGTCACAAAATGACAAAGGACCAAGAAATAACATACAATAACCCAACAATGCAGGTATTAGCAAGCATAAATATAAGCAATGAACAATAAACCTTCTCACACATTTGACTCAAGTTAATCATGGAGTTAATTGTATAAGTGACCCATATGTGTAAAGTGTTACTAATCCTTTGGTAGGAGGACTCCAACTCTTAATTATGTGAGAAAGGACTCGCGTAACATCACTGACAATAAGGATATCCATTTACTTATGAAAGTCAAATCACGTAAAGTACATTAGAACCTATACATAAAACCTCATCTTGTATGGGTAATTTTTTTTCTCTCCCTGAATTTTAGCATATTTTATTTTCACAATTTTAAATATGTTAAGCTCATAATAATTTTTCAAATCTTAAGTGCAGACTTTTCTCCATTAAGCGATTAAAATGACCCATGTAGTGAGCTTTAAGTCAGTTGACCTTAGGCACCAGATTATTAGAAACCATGCAGGCTTAATTGATCGAGTCAAATAAGTTTCGAAGAAGAACATAAAATATTGAGCCATTTTTTATTAACGGGGATAAACTTGAGCCTAGGTCCAATAAGTAAGGTCAATTCATGTTCAAAGTCACCCTATTAATATGTGACAGTCATCCCAAATCTCACATACGCGGTAGAGTCCCACTAACAAATCATAGTGTGTGCAGTGCAGAAGATATATGAAGAGACATATACTAAGTACTCCATAAATAACATAAGCCTACCATGGAAATTATGTTACGGGTCATCAATTAAACTTACACTTGATCACAACCAACACGATCAAGTATATTGTATATTAAGCTATAAAAAAATCACTTGCATTAAAAAAAAATTCAATTCCAAAAATATTTGTTTTTTTTTAATTTAAAAGTATAAATGCACTAAACACAAAAAAAACAAAAAAACAAAAAAATGTCAAATATATACAAACTAAAATAAAAATGCATGAGTGTTTCGTTATAGAAAACAAATAATCAAATATGATGCATGCATAAATCAATGTCACACAATAGTAAAATACAAGTATGCACCAATAATACCTAATCAATGATGCACACAAACCACAATAGTCGTTCTAAGATATTCAAATCGAAGAATATCTAATGGTTTGATAAATAGATCAGCCAATTGGTTTTCTGTGGATATATGCTCAAGAATAACAACATGTGTCTTCACAAGTTCTTGAATAAAATGATATCATATATCAATATGTTTAGTTCGAGAGTGTTAAACAGGATTTTTGGAAGTATTAATGGCACTAGTGTTATCACAAAACACAGTCATAGTACCTTGTTCAATTCCATAATCAATCAATATTTGCTTCATCCAAAGTAGTTGAGTGTAACAACTTTCTGCAGCTATGTACTCAGTCTCTGCCGTGGATAATGAGATATCATTTTGTTTCTTACTCATCCAAACAATAAGATTAGCACCAACATAAAAGCAGCCTCCAGAAGTACTTTTTCTATCATCGGCACTTCCAACCTAATCGGCATCAGAATGCCAGCAAGTTCAAGATTAGAGTCCCAAGAGAATAGGATACCATAATCTACAGTTCCATTGACATATCTAATGATACGTCGCACGACGCTCAGGTGATATTCCTGCGCGTACAAACCCCTACACTAAAGACTATGTTAAGTCTACTAGCAGTGAGATAAAGTAAATTGTCTATGATTCTTGTATAGTGTCTTATCAACACTCTTACCAGTAGGAGATCATGACCTAACTTGACACTGGTGCTCATGGGAATTCTAGTGTGTTTCTTGCTATCTAGGCCAAAATGTTTCACAAGTTTTTTTGCATATTTCAATTGAGATATGAATAGCTCATCATTAGTTTGTTTAATTTGGATACTTAGAAAGTAAGTTAATTATTCAATCATGGTCATCTCAAATTCTTTTTTCATGCATTTAGCAAAATCATAAGCAAGAGAATCAATAGGAGAACAAAAAATGATGTCATCAACATAGATATGAGATATGGTGATGATTTCCTCAATATATCTTATGAATAGGGTTCTATCCGCACCATCCCTTGAAAAATCATGTTCCTTGAGATATGTAGTAAGCATATCATACCAAGTTCTAGGAGCTTGTTTAAGACCATTTAAACTTTATTCAACCTATAGACATAATGTGGATATTGAGGATCAATAAATCCTTTAGGTTGTTCAATATAGGCTTCTTCCTGAAGTATTCCATTCAGGAAAGCACCCTTAACATCCATTTGATATAATTTAAATTCTAAAGTGCAGGCAACGACCATTAGAATTCTAATGGATTCAATCTAGCTATCGGGAAAATGTTTCATCAAAGTCAACACCTTCAACCTGAGTATATCCTTGGGCAACTAACCTAGCCTTATTTCTAGTTATGGTACCTTGATAATCGTTTTATTCTTAAATATCCACTTGGTACCTATAACATTACAATCATCAGGCCTAGAAACCAAATCCCATACTTTGTTTCTCACAAACTGATTTAGCTATTCATGCATTGTGTTTACCCAACATTCATCCCTAAGGGCATCTTCGACCTTTATAGGCTAAATCTGAGACACATAGTTAGCATATGTCAGGTTGTTCAAAACGCTCTTACAAAGTCTCATCCTTTCTTCCAAATCTCTGATAATATTCACTTTATGATGATTTGTCTTAATTTTGGACGAAGGTTCTTTAGGATGTTTAGCTTTATCACCAGGTGTGGACTCCTTATTAGGTGTATCTAAACCATTAAAAGTGTGTGTGGGATCAAGAACTGAAGTTTCTTCAAGTTTAGTTACCATGCCTGGATCAACACTAAGTGTTCTAGCTCCACTCAATCCCCCCCACTACATGCATCATCCACCACTACATTGATGGATTTCATCACAACTTGTGTACGGGAATTGTATACACGATAGGCTAGACTATTTCTGGAGTATCCTAGGAAGATTCCCTCATACTTTTGGAATCAAACTTTCCCAAATACTTTCAGAATATAGCACTTGCTGCCAAACATATGAAAATACTTGACAGTAGGTCGTTTACCTTTCAAGATCTCTCAACAGCTGTCATATCAGTTTTAGGTCTAAGATAAACCCTGTTTACTATGTGACACGCAATGTTGATGGCTTCACCCCACAAATGAATATCTAGTCCCTTACCATGAAGTATTGCTCTAGCCATTTCTTGAAGTACGTGATTTTTCCCTCAACTACCCCATTTTGTTGTAGAGTGATCGGTGAGGAAAACTCATGCTGAATTTCCTCCTCTAAGTAAAAGTTCTCAAAATTAGAGTTTTCAAACTCATTTTCATGATCACTACAAATTCTCGATATGGTAAATTTTTCTCATTCCTGAACTTTTCGTACAATGAGATGATAAGATCAAACACCTTAGTTTTATCTCTTAATAGCTCAATCCATGTATATCGAGAAAAATCATCATCCATAACCAATATATAGCTTTCACCACCAAGACTTTCGATCCTAGACGGTCCTATTAAGTCCATATGGATTAATTCAAGTGACTTTCTTGTCAAGATTTTAGAGGTTGGTTTATGAGTTACTCTAAGTTGTTTACCTTATTGACACAGGCCACATAAAGTGTTATCCATATTTTCAAGCTTAGGTAAACCATTAACAAGTTCATTCTGGCGAGTTTAGACAAACTTTTATAGTTCATAAGACCAAACCGTTGATGCTACAGTTTAGTTACAACAATCTTGGCATTATTGCACACGTAACTGGAATTAGGAATAACTCCATAACAATTATCTAAAGTTCTTACACCTTCGAGGATAATGTTACCAGTACAATCGTACACGGTACACATTTTCTGGACAAAACTAACCTTAAAATCAGCATCCCATATTTGACTAATGCTTAACAAGTTGGACTTTAACCCTTCACATAAAGCACATCTAAGATAGCAGGTAGTCTAGATATATTAACGATACATTTTCCCAGAATAGGTGCAGTATCTCCATCCCCAAAGGTAACCACACTGCCATTCCAATCATCGAGAGAAGAAAACAAAGCTTTTTAACCACAAATATGTCTAGAACACGCACTATCAATATACCACATAGAGTTATTTTGATCTTTAAGTGAAACATGAACAGCATAGCAATTCAATTGATCATCAGACCTAGAGAGGTCACTCTTCTTAACCCAAACCTTCTTAGACATAGAAGTGATTCTAGTTAACTGAGTCATCATCTCAGTTAAGTGGCTAATCTCATTTGCTATGAAGTTAATCTTGCTTGAGAAATCTTGACTTTTACTTCTAGTCGGGAGTTTACGATACCTAGGTCTTGTGTGTCACAATGCGCTACAATGGTGACAGGTGGGAATAAACCCAGGTTTAAACCTGCTCGGAGGTTGTTGACGATATATGACGATTGACCATACGTTGTTTAGTAGGTCTCGTTCCTAAGACTTTTTGCTCTTTGGTTCAGGATAAACAATATTTCGAGCTTTGTTAATGGCTGGGACGAACGTGATATTGGAAGTACTAGCAGTAGTATTACCAATTTGAACATAACACAGACCATGCCTATTTTCAGTAGGCTTGTTCATCCCTAACAGATTGTCGAGTTTCTGAGCACCGCTCATGAATGAATTAAGTTGAGTATTAGATTTTTCAAGATCACTTGTTAAGAATTTAACTTTGGCTTCCAAATTTTCATTAACAAACTTCAGCTCATTCAGATTTTTGGTTGATATATATATATATATATATATTTCAAGTTCATTTACCTTTTTCAACACAGCTTTATTGACTTTCTTTATTTTAAAACTCTCCTCAAATAATTCACGATAAAATTCATGAATATCAATCTCATCCTCATATTAGTCCTTGGATTTCTCACTCTGTTCATCACTTTCAACCTTTTCATTTTCTTTATCAGACTATATCAAAGCTATAGATGTGAAGGTCATGAAATTTTTTTCATCTTGACCACCAGAGGTATCATTGTGAGCACTCGAATCTGATTCATTATCGCTCAAGGTCACTACTAATGCCTTACGTCTTCCTTTATTCAAACTCTATTTCAAATTAGGACATTCATTCATATAGTGACCAAAATATTGGCATCCATGACATCTAACTGACTGGGTGTTCTTGTTAGAGGTCATATGGTTATTCTTCTCACGTTTATCTTTCGAGAACTTACTAGGGACTTCATTTTTTCGTTATTGAGGTTTTCCTATTCCTCATCACCTTCTGGAATTTTTCTAACGAAATAAGTTCTTTCGCCATCGCTAGGGGTTTCAGCATCAGTTGACTCACTCTATTCTTCCCTAACAGTGTTCATAGTTATGGATTTAACCTTTTTATGTTGAGAAACGGTGAGTTCATAGGTTTGAAAGGATCTTATGAGTTCCTTAACTGCATTTAAGTCCTTGCTTTCTTTAATTGCGGTGACTTTAGGTCTAAACCTTTCAGGTGGGGATATAATGATTTTTCTAATGATTTTGGACTTGGTGATCTTTTCAATTAAAGCTCGAATTAACTATGTTATTAAGCTTCGCATAAAATTTATCGAACGATTCATCATCCTTCATTCTAATATCTTCAAACCTAGATGTTAACATTTACAGTTTTAGTTCCCTCGTGTGTGGTTTCTAAGATGTTCCAAACTTCTTTAGCATTCTCACACATCGAAACTCTCCTAAACTCTTCAGCAGATACAACCATAAACAAAGTATTAATGCCCTTACTATTCCAGTTACACTCAGCTAAATCTTCTTTAGTCTACAGTGAAGTATCAATGGGTGTAACTACACTAGAAACACTAGTTGAAGGTGCAGTCCATCCAGTTTGAACAATAATCCAAATACACTCATCCAGTACTTTAAAGAAGTCTCTCATTCGAACTTTTCAATAAGTATAGTTGCTTTCGTCAAATAACAGATGTACAGACAAAAACTGACTCATCTAGAATAACTTAAGGTTTAGGACATGAAATTAGGCTCTAATACCAATTAAAATATCTAGATTCGACCCAAACTACAACTAAAGGGGAGTGAATAGATGTAAATGCGGAAATTAAAAATTGTAATTAACCAGCAACAAGTCAATAATTAATTATCTTTAGATAGTTATGCAATTAGTTCAATTATCCTTTATTTGAATACCGCAATAAATAAAAGCAGTAAATAACGAATGGTATGTTCACGAAAAAATCTCAACTGGATAAAAATTTCGAGCACTTTGCGAGTCAAAATTCACTATAAATGATTGAACTTACAGTTCATCAGACAAGACGATGACACAAACTTTCTAACCTCATGACTGTAATTACCACAGTTCTCCCGAATTTTATGCTTCTACACCAACTCCAACAGTAGTTTTCAAAGCCCTTTTGGAATATTCGATCCTGCAGCAACTCCCAGCTTAATCAATTCATCTATCTATTGTGGATCAACGAAGAACTCTGCGTTTTTCACCAACTGGAACTACAATTACCTTCCGTTGATCTTCAAGTCTCTGACAGATATGTAGGAAGTAGCATTTTGGTATTTGGATTGAGGATGTGATGTTTTTACCGCCAAAAATAATCAAAGAACGAATGTTGAAAGCTGATTTGTGAAAAGGATATGAAGAGTGTATGAATTCTCAATGTTCAACCTTAGAAAAAAACGTTATGTGGCGTTTGGTATTTATAGTTTAGGTTTTGGGATTGGATGGGTAAGACAAAAAGTCTTAAAAAGCGCGAATTAATTTTTTTTTTGGATGACACTGTCGCTCGAGTGAGGATTGGACAACAGTCGAGTGATAGGTTGTCGCTCGAGCGAAGGCAAGACGACAGGCGAACGAAACAGTTTCTGTTTCTGATGCTCGACCCAATTTTTGGTTGTAAGCTAGCGAAATTTCGGCACCATTTTTCCTTATTTTCCATTCTCGAACTCTAGGCCTAATATAATACAAATTCAACTAATTGCAACTAACTTCTTAACTTTTACAACATTTTAATTTAGTCCCTTTTATATATATATTTGTCAATTACGTCAAATACCTAACACTAATAAATCAAAAAGTAGAACTTTAATAGTAGGAAAGGCAGCGTGTATTATAAGTAAAGAAGAAAGAAATGACAACACTCCCATCACATTTTACCGAGTGCAGGAAAAGTTGTACCTCTCAAAGTTGTTTGAAATAATGGCCAAAGGCAATTATAAATCACTGCTCTTCGTAAAATTATGTTTTGGGTTTGGCAGGATGAAGCACCAACTTTTTAACTTGAATGATTACATTGGAGAAAATCAATGAACCAAGAGCCAACATGGAAAGATCATTATTATTATTATTTTCTCTTGCCCAGGGTAGCACTTACATTTCCAACCCTATGGAGGGGATCAGTACCTAGAAACTATATATATGTACCTAGTCCTGAAGAGGACTTCGAGTCCAAGAAATTCAAAAGCGGTAGAAAAGGATAAGCGAAACAAACCTAACTGCCTTCTGTGACACCAAATGATTCTACAAAGAATTGGATTCGTTGATTTTTAAAGGGTACGGCTATTTATATTAACCATTGATATATATCAATCATACTCTATATCTATCCGTATTAAAATTTTACAAAATTACTATTTTCATTTGCATCACATTCCAATGTTATCCTTATTGAATTCATTCATGTTAACAACACACACACACACACACACACATATATATGTTAAAACAATTCAAAGAAAAGTAATGACAAAAGGGAGGCTAGTGTTTCATTAATTCTGCATAATGAAAAGTAAATACAAAACTTAAATATAAAGATGCTATATATAGTCTAAAATAAAGGAAATTAAAAATACTATTCTACCCTTAATAAACAATAAAATAAAATAATATTATATTTTTTAACATCTCCTCTCAAACTCACTATGCGACAGCTACAAGTATCGAGGGTTTGCAAGAAGCCAAAAAAGATGAATCGAACCGAACCAAATGAACACTCATGTCTGCAAGTAGCCAACACAACCACACAATCTCAACAAATCCAAAAACATGCAAATTTCAAATCTAAATATACCGAACCAAAAACAAATCAAATTTTCAATCCCATCAACTGGACCAAACTACAAACCAAATTTTCAATCCCACGAATTGGGCCAAACTGCAAACCAAATTTCCAATCTCATCAACTGGGCCAAATTTTCAATCTCATCAACTGGGTCAAATATGCAAAACAAATTCCAGATTACCTACAAATTGCAAACCAAATTTCCAAATGAACTGAACATACTAAACCAAATTCCAAATAAATTGGACCAAGTTCCAGATTACCAAAAGCTGAAGAAACTCCAAACAAATTACAGAAACTGAGTTCTGACCACCGGAATGTGCTGCGACTTTGTAGGGATACATCCGAAAAAAAACAAATGGTAGCCGGACGAGCGGCCCAAAGCGGCTTGCATGAAATGAAATTCAAAGGTTAATTTGTTTAGGATCAAAACTACTCTGATACCATGTTAAACAATTCAAAGAAAAGAAAGGAAAAAAGAGAGGTTATGGTTTCATTAATTCTGCATAATGAAAAGTGAATACAAAATCTAAATATAAAGAGGTTATATATAGTCTAAAATAAAGGAAACTAAAAAGATTATTCTATCCTTAATAAACAATAAAATAAAATAATACTATATTTCTTAACATATATATCTTTCTCGTCATAATTTCATCAATCCTTTTACGTATCTATCCACACCATTTTAATATATTTATCTCGCCATTTTGTATATATCTACCATGTCATAATTTCTTAAAAATAATTTATATTTTCAATCATTGCCATCAATATGATAATTCCAATGGATTAGCTACCATTATTTTGAATTTAAGAAAATCACAAAAAAGGATAATTCCAACAAAAATTTAAATTCTTATTTTGATAATCTTAGCAGAAAAGTTGGACGTTTTTAATTCAAGAAAATAAAGAAAAGAAAAAATAATCCCAACAAAAAACTCAAATAATTCGTAATGAAATTTCTTATTGACTCCACTTAAATTCAAAAAGCATATTTCAAATAACTCAAATACACAATAACAATCCTTCACATACTAAATTCATCAAACCCACAATAAAGGTAATTCTTACTTTTTCAAACTCTTCGTCATACATTTCTATATCTGTATTTACTCTTATGGTGTCTCTCCCATTGTTGTTTTAACTCTATTTGAAGAGGATATTTTTATGAATATTATGGTTTTATAAAAATGTCCAAAAGAAGTTAATGAAAATAAATATTAGTAGATGAATTTAGAATAATTTATCTTTATTTAATTATATATATGTCTATTTAAGTAAATTTACATAATGTTAAAAATATAATATAATTTTTTTAAAAGTATGTGTGTGTGTGTGTGGGGGGGGGGGGGGGGGGTAGGCAACACTCGTGGATGTAAATTGCGGGTCTTTTTAAATATCAAATATGAACACTTAAGAAGTTGGAGAAATCTCAGCAATTTAAATCCCACTCAATTAATTGGCATAAGGCTTATAACTCATATTTAAAGTAGTAAATAAAATTTGGATAATAACTAAACTCCTAGATAATAATTAACTCTAGATATGATAAAATTAAATATTACGACTAACTCTAAATGAAATGAAAATCTTAATCTAATTAAAATTATGAAAATTAAAAGTCCTAATATTATTTAAAGACTAAACTAATTATACAATAGATAAATTAAATTAAAATCATATATATATTCAATCTTCATTGTTCTCCTCTTATCGACGAAGATTTGTCCTCGAATCTTGTACCGTGTTATCATCCAACATCTTATAACAATGGTAATTTATTTGGAAATTTGCAGCTACACAAAAGAAAACTATTCTAATAAAGTTCAAACTGTAGCATGAATCTCAAGATCCACGAACTCTCTTTAGTGGAACTTAAAACCAACCATGATTTCTTTGGACCAACTATCGAAGACATTGACATTAGCCTCTTCATAGAAAATATATGAAACGTCATATAACCACAAAATTCATATATTTTTCAATTTCTACATCAAAGATAGAGGATCAATCGTAATCCTTGTTACCCAAATTAATAAATTCTTCTACTTTTTCATCAAAGATTTGAGGACCTTCGTCAATTTTATATGATAAAATATGAAATTAATTTGCATAATTTAAAGATTCTTTCTGAGAAACGTGATAAGAGAAGTGAAGACAAGAAGAATTTAACTTACACGTCACTTGGTAAACATTTTGGCTGAGTCCATCGGAGCTATGGAAGCTATTGCACTTTGTAGACAACTCGAGCTAAGGTCGGTCATTTTAGAGGGGGACGCGATGAATGTAGTGAAGGGACTAAATGGTGAGTTAGAATTTTGGAACTACCCCAGCCTACTTATTCAAGACACGAAGAGCATGCTTTCATTTTTTTCATTTTTGGTCCGTTAGACATGTTCCTAGAAAGGTTAATGTGGTCGTTCACACATTAGCAAATGAAGCACTCAAACTCTCTGAGGAGGGAATAGTGTCGGAGGAAACTCCTCCTTGTATCCGGAACTTGCTATTTTGATGATTAATGAATTGTTTTCTTAAAAAAATAAAAATACAAGAATCTCAAAATTCTTATGTAGTCTGATACATACGTAGCTACCCTAAATTTAGAGTTGTTGCATAAGAAATTTGTGAAATGTCGTGGCTACGTATGAAGGTATCTCTTCTTATGCAATTTACGCGGAAAATTAATCCTTCAATCCAAGAACGTCAAAAATAATAACAAAAAATGATTATGTCATTTTAGAATCAAGTTGTCAGCACAGTTACTTCAAGATCTCAAGGTTACAAGACATTTAAGGCTCAAAAACCCTAACCGTATCCCAAACTCTCACATAACGAAGTGCAACAGTATTGGTAGTGTGTTTTACAAATAGGTGAAAACATGTTAGTATAGTCTTTAGTACTTACTTTCTGTGTAAACCCCTTAGCAACTAATATTGCCTTATTCTTAAGGGCTTTTGAGTGGAATCGCCTTATTTAGTTTCATAAATCCACTTACAGTTTACCATAGACTTGTCTTTCAGTTTTGAGACAAAACTCAAAAGGAGGGGGTTTTTTTTTTTAGTGATGTAATTTCTTTTTGCGTAATAAAATTCCATGCTTGCCATTGACGGCTGACACTTGTGGCTTTTTCAAAGGTTTTAGACTCTTGGTAGATTAGGTCTTGATAAAACATAACAACTAGAAAAATTAGGAGTTTATTTTTTTTGTCTCTTGTCATCTTATCCCTTGCCAACTGATAATCTCCTAAAATATTTAGTTATTCGTTCTTTCATTAATACATCAATATCAAATTGCTTGTATTAGGTCTAATGTTGTAATTGGCATGTTTGTGAACAAAAGAGTTTTATTTGAACACTTGTAAAAAGTCAAGGGCTTGAATGCAATTTTATATAGTTGAGTTAGGTAGCCTAGCTTCACGCTTGGCCACCACCTGAGTGACAGAAACAGAACCGATGTCATCTGTTCATCGCCCATGCGTAGCTCGAGTGACAGGCTCCCTCGCTCGAACGACATATTTCTGCGGCCAAACCTAATTTGCAATTTTGAAGAGTTTTACACGGCTCATAACACCTAAACATCCATAACCATAAATACATATGTTTGGAATGAATTTTGTGGGCTTGTTTCATTGTGCTTTCATTGCATAACACATACACATCGTTTTTTGAAATATTCAAGAGCATAATTATTTAATGATTTATCCGTATTATTCTTGAGATCCGTCAACCTAATTTTGGGAAAATATCAAGGTTCGTAAATTCAAAACACCTGACTTCCTTTACACTTTGAGGAAGGTACTTTCTCAGTTAGATTTCAAAAGTTTCTGAAGGTTGAGAAATGTTGGACTACAAGCACAAGAAGAAGAACATGATTAGGTGATTCCTGTGTATCCACTTGGAAGAGATAATTGCATAAGATTGTGAGTCTGAATTTACATCATATCTTGGAAGCTACATGAGGTAAATCAGGAAATCTAACAGATTGGTTAGATAGTATCTACGGTAGTAGATCGTGAGTTTGGAGAAACAACAGATCTTGGAGATTATAGGAATTACAATTGGTTTGGTCCCGAAATTTTTACCTAGTTGGGTATCTCCGTCATCATATAGGTGTTCATTATTTACTGCCTTCTTATTACAAACTGCGGTAATTCAATTTAGGATAATTGAATTGTTTGTTTAACCATTTAGAAACTAATTAAAAGCGACTTGTTGTTTTAATTAGTATACTTCCGTATGTAAGGTCGAACTTAGTAAGCTACGCAGCTTGAGGTATGAAATCATCATGCTTAACATTAATAAGTGTGGTATTCGTAGATATCTCATGCTCTACCTAAATTGGAGTCTATTTATTTAAATAATTCCAATTTCATTTGGAATAGAGTTAGCTAGACAAGACATTTCATCTTCTCTAAATATTTCATCTCTACTTATAATCACTTTATACCCTTCCTAACCTCAAGCCCAAAATTTGTAACGTTTTACACACATCTTGATAACCCAGAAACAAATATTTTTGTGATACGAGGTCTAGTTTACCCTCGCTTCGGTGAGAATAAGAAACACAGCAAAAGACACTCAAATTATACTCCAAACCTTTTCAATGGTTTTTGACTTTAAGGGTACAGATGGTGGTCTATTCATCATACATGTTGTTACAACAGCTTCTCACCAAAATTGTTTGGAAAGACCTGAACTGATTGTTATACACCTCACCCTGTCAATTAATGTTCCGTTCATCTTCTGAGTAACTCCATTTTGCTGAGGGGCGTATGATACAGCAATATCCCTTACAATGTTATTCTTTACATAATTCATTAAAAACTAAGTTGAAGAATCCAAGGCCTCTGCACCTTTTCTTAAATTTTTATCTTCTTACATATTTGATTCACAATCATAACTTTATAGTATTTAAATACAGACTTCTGTTTTAACAGATAAGCCCGTACATTCCCAGAGTAATCATCTATTATGGAGAGAAAATACCTATTTCTCCATGCGTGGGTGTTCTAGCTGCCCTGTAAGTCAGAATGTGCATATTCAAGAATGTATTTAGTTTTATGCATCCCAAGGAAAAAAAAATGCGATCTATGTTGTTTTCCTAATATGCAATGTTCATAGAATGGTAATTGGTTATCATCCTTTGCTTGTATATGAACTTTAGTGCCCTTCTCACTAATCAATGTGAGTTTTCTAAATTTTGGGAATTATCAGTGTTTTCTGTGGTTGCCAATGCACTTAAAGCAGATAAAACTTCATATATTGTAACATAAAGTCCAATTTAAATTGTCTCCTTCACAGTAAGATGCGATCCTTTTTTTATGACACCCTCCCCAAATTTAGCATGTGAAGCATTATGATCTAATTTACCATGCACGGAGAATTAGATTCAAAGAACATATCTTAATCCTGCCAAGGATAAGTGGGGCCTGTATCTAATTTTGACTTAAGGCAGCCTTTCCCAATTATTGTACATGACATATTGTTTCCCGATAGCAATTCTCCCTCATTAACATCATCATAAGTACAAGACCACTAGCTTGCATCCTGGATCAAGAATCCACTCATTTGAAAAATTAAAAACAGTTGCTGCAGTAACTGCAATGTCAGATTTTTCAAGTGAGAATGCTACATATACATCTCCAGGGTCCCCTCACTAGCAGTTGCTAAATTCCCCTTGTTCTTGAGGTTTATTATTGTTATTTTTTATTTTTATTTTTCTTCGTTTAACAATCTTTAATAAAATGCTCAACTTTACCCTATTTATAGCATTTCTCACCCTTAGCTCTAGACTTAAATCTAGACTAACTACAAATTTATTATATTGTTTTGGACTGCAATTATCGTATTGAGTTTAAAATATTCGTTCCTTCAATTTTAACTTTTCAAGTTAGATCTGTCAAACATGGATGGTGGATGAGCGGTGCGCGGGTTGCCAAATTAAATTTTTCAAGAAAACAATCTCTAATTAATTTGTCTAGATATTTAATTTTTTTTTATTAAGTGCGCTAAGTTTCGTGATTTTATGTTGATTTAATTCAATTTATGAAAGTTCAAATAAATTAAGGATTTAATTTTTCAGTTAAATCTTTCCATGTCAAGCATAATTATGAAATGATGTCGATACTACCTCAAATTAAGTCAATAAAATTTGGGGCGATACAACTTAGTCTAAAATTTTACGCTAAAACATAAATATTATCATTAAAAATATTATAAGTCCAAGTTCTATAATTATAATCATTATAATACGTCAACATTATAGAAATATTTTAGGCTCTTAATCGATACTAATTGGTGCAATATTCACAATTCTAACACATTATACATTCTCTCCATAAAGATATGAATTTATAACACATGAATCATTGATTAAAGTCAAATAATATAAAAACAACTAATAAAAGAAAATGAATAGAAAGATTATGATAATACATTCAATAGCTTTTTGTGAATCATCTAATATTTCTACTTCATTCAAATATTGACATATCATTAAAGGTTCTTTAATGGTATACAACCAATTTTTAGGGTAAATCATCATCTCAATCATATTTGTACTCTACTAACTCCTAGAAGAATTAACAATCAGACCACTTATAGAGAGTGCAAACTTAGAGACAATTGTATATATTTTAATAGCAACATGTCATTGACAAGTTGGGATACAACCTTGTACTTATTTGCAATTAATTTTCAGCAAATTAATATGTCGAAAGGTTCATCGATCAAATCTTCACAACGACCATGTAAGTAATCCACCAAATCATTCTAACAATTAACAATACGATCTAGAAATTAAATTAAAATGTAAATAATTGATTGAATGATTTGACCAAAAATTGAGACGTTAATAAACAAAAAAGGCCGTCCACAAAAAGTTTAAGAGACCCTGACAAAAATAAGACCAAAATAACATAACTACTAATAAAAATATATTAAACAATTACCAAAAAATAAGAAAATGGGATAAATTAACCTAAAATCTTAGTCGAAATTCGAAAAAATCATTAGTAGAAGGAAAACAAATAATGTGAGTTTGAATTAAATGTAATATTTAATTGTGATGGACGATCGATGAATATTGTTCAAGAATAGTTGTTCGACACTTTAGCCAATTTGCAAATTTTGCATTCACAATTGTGATGACTAATTGTAGTTGGGTATGATTTAAATAATTAATTAGAAGAGGTAATTGTGTTTTTAGGTATTGAGTTTAATGGGGTGAGGTTTAATATGGATGTATATTTTATCTAAGACGTGTTTAGTTTTAATTGAGTTGGTGGTGGTGGTCATGGATTATTTGATCGCTTGTGACTAGTAAATTGGTTAATCGGTTATTGATAAACAATATGTGACCAATGAAAAATATAAATTGTAACCAAACATAATGTGTGACAAAAAAATTTGTTAATTTGTGACCGGTAATTTGACAATTTGTGACTGTCTATTAAGTTGTGACGTATAATATTTGTGACTGATGAATAAGTTGTGATTTATAATTTTTTTTATTTGTGACCACTGAACAAATTGTGATGTATAAAATTTTTATTTGTGACCGTAAAATAATTTGTGACTTATAAAATTTGTGATTTGTGACCGATGAACAAATTGTGATATAAATTTTTTGAATTGTGATCGTAAAATAATTTGTGACATGTAAAATTTGTGATTCGTGATCTATTTTATAGAATAAATGATCAAATTACATGGAATTGTGATCTTAATATATTTAATTAATTAATTTATAAATAAAAATTGAAAAAATCTGAGATTTGAAATTTTAAACCTTAAAAAATATCTGAAATTTAAAATTTTAAACCTTATCCTTTAAATTTGAAATTTGTGAAACTTAACATCTAGTTATGAAATTTTCCTTTATACATTTTTAGTATTATGAAGCCCATTTTACCCTTAAAAGTGAGAACATGTGAGCCATGTAAAATTTTAAAGTCAAGTTGAATAGAAATTGTTGATTAGGGCTGGACAGGTTCTGATTCGATTTTGAAGAGAACTCAATCGAATCAAATGTTTCGGGTATTTAGTCCATGTTTGGTACACATTAAAATTTTCATTTTCATTTTCATTCTTCTACTCATTTTCAACCACACATTTTTAATAAAATAATATTTTTCATCATATCAATAATTTTCTTTTATTTTTTTCAACTACACATTCTCTATCAATCTACTATTCCAAAATACATTCTTCCAAAATAATGTGATTCAAACACACCCTTGATAAATGGAACCGTCGGGTCCATATATAATTATAGAATCGTTCGGATTTGGTTCCGTATTATAATTAATTTTTTTTAACATTATAGCAACACTATATAAATACAACTAATGACATGTTTATTCGTAGTTTCGATTGACATTTGGAGAGGGGAAGTCGGACTCGGCAATCGACGGATTCGATTTGGGCATGTAGATGTAGGTTTTCAATTTATCAAATGATTTAGGGTTAATGGACCCGTGCTTATCGAATGAAAGTATGAAATTGGAAAAGGAATGATAAAAACTTAAAAGGCCTATACTTGAGCTAACAATGAAATTAATGATTAAGCCAAAAAATTAAAACAAAAAATTGAATTTAGAAATTGGGTTGGGCTAAGCTAGCTAGGTATGGTGTCACGGGCAGCAGTTTTACTTAAGCCCCATGACCTTATCACAGCCGTAGTTTACCCAACTTCGATCGCACATTGTAAATATTTTATTTCAATTGTAAAATAGTTAGAAATTAAAAAATTTTAGTATGACTTTAGAGACTTTAAACGTCTACTCCTTTCAGTTGGATTTTTTGTTTCGAAATCTATTATAGGGGTATTAGTCTTTCAAACATTTTCAAACTTTTTAGTGTTCGCCCCCTGCACTAGCCATTATAATTTCCTACTTTCGTCTATTGTATTATTCAGCTTTTAAGCAATCAATGATAAGTTTATTTCAATGCATTTCAATTTTATATTGTAAGCTTTCTTTTAATTGTGATTAAATTTACTTTTGTCCCGAAACGACTGAGAGAAGGCGAAAGGTAGTCTAGCGGAGCAAACTACTGCTGCATGGTGTCCATTTCTATACTAAGAAGAAAGGTAACCCGTGGAAGTTGGTATCAGAACTGGGCTCAAGACCCTCGATAAGAAAGCTATGGATCAAGATTCAATTTCCTCGAACACCATAGAGGTGGTAGATGTTCAAAAGAGGAATACGAAACAGCACTTGAGGTGATAAATAGTAGGTTGTATTTTGCCATGGAGGGCCTCGGAGAAAAGGTCAAGGTGGTAGAGATAGAAATTCAGGAATTATGTATCCAACTGGATGAAAGCCAAGAGGTTTGTGCAGCTATGACTGAACCTGTTGCTATCATACTTGATTTGCAAGATGAGATGTGAGCGTTGAGAGCTCGTTACTAGTGCTTCAACGCGCGGTTAGCAATGGGCAAGCCAGTACACAAAAGTCTGTGCATAGGCTCAGAATTTCAGAATCGTGTACCTACGGAGGGGCATACGATGCTAAAGAAGTTGAGAACTTCTTATTCATCATAGAACAATACTCTCTTGCGGTTTCGATCAAAGACGAAGCGAAAAAGGTTATAACAGCTACCATGTATCTAGGTGGAGATGCAAAACTATGGTGGCGAACAAAGTATACTGATATTCAGGCCAACAGGGTCCAAATAGGTTCATGGAATCTTCTCAAGGAAACAATCAGATCTCAATTTTTCACAGAGAATGTAGAATGTGAGGCATGTCGGGCCTCACGAGAACTGAAACACACAAGCTCTATCAGGGAGTATGTGAAAGCCTTGCTAAATATTCGAGATATGTTGGAAAATGACAAGTTGTTCACCTTCATGAAAGGGTTGGAACCGTGAACATGCACGGAATTTCAAAGACAAAAGGTCACTGATTTAAGCGCGGATATGGGAGCTGCTGAATGTTTAAGTGACTATCAACCGGAATCGAGAGAAGAACGAACTTCGGGAAATAGTCAAGCTGTTGAAGGTGGAAAGACACCTTACAGACCTAGCTCGAGCTTAAATGGGAAAGAACGTTACTCTCAGAATAGGGGAGGAGCCTATCATGGCAACTGCCAGAGTAACTTGCAGGGAAACTATTGAAACAGTCGTCAAATAAACTATAATGGCAGCAACAGTAACATCTGGAACCAAAGAAAAGCAAAGGATGGCAAATCTGATGCCAATCCTAAATTGAAGTGCTTTTTATGTGAAGGACCCATCGGGTGGCGGAGTGTCCTCTGAAACGAATGGTGAATGCATATTGCCAACTAGCAAGTGGCGCATTGAGTTCAAAACAAGGTGCCCCATAAGCTAGCTGTCTAGCGAGACCGACTCCGAAGAGAACGAGGATGTAATTGGTGCATTCTCGCATTGGTGCAATACATTATCGCACCGAGCTACTAAAAGGGATGCAATTCCCTTAAAAGAGCCAAAGACTGAAGAATCGAAGGCTCGCATTTGCAGGATTAAAGGTCTAATGTACATTGATGTGAAGATCAATGAAAAGCCATCAGGGCAATGGTGGATACCAGTGCTGCCCACAACTATCTCACAAGTTCCGAAGTAGAGCGGCTCAAACTTGTTCTGGAAAGAGGTAAGGGGAAGGTTAAAGTAATCAACTCAGCTGCTAAACCAATAGCGAGAGTAGCGAAATCGGTGCCGATCAAAGTAGGTCCCTTCGAACGAAGGACAAATTTGTCGACAGTTCAGATGGATAATTTCTACCTCATTCTGGGATTGGAATATCTTCGGGATACAAAGACAACATTGTTGCCATATTTTAACTCATTAATGATGATGGGTAGTAAACCGTACATTATCCCCACACAAGTTGGGAAAATAGGCGAGAAAGGTATCTCAATCATACATTTAGTAAGGGTTTCAAAAGGAATGAACCATCATTTCTGTGCACTCTTCAAGTATAGGAGATTGAAGAGACAACTGACTCTATCCCAAAACCTATCACAAGGTTTAAGGAATTCGAGGACATCATGTCGGATAAGTTACCAATAAACTTTTTCTGGGTGCCAAACCTCCCATCAAGGCACCATACCGTATGGCTCAACTAGAGCTTGAAAAGCTTCGGAAACAAGGGGGAGAAGTGTTGGGAAGTGAGACTATCGTGGAGCGCACTCTTGCACTACTACAACGTGCATACTACTGGCCTCAAAGGCGGGATGACATTGCAAGTTATGTGAAAAATTGTCTTGGTCGTCAGCAAGATATGGTAGATTATCAGAAAATAACAGGCTTACTGGAGCCCTTTTCAGTCTCGAATAGACCAGTCGAAAGTGAATCGATGGACTACATTGGTGGATTGCCAAAAGTTTGAGATTTTGGCACTATCAACGTCAGGGTGGACCGTTTATCTAAAGATGTAACTTTCACCACATCGCCCAAGTATGTATCAGCCGAGAAGACAGCTCAACTCTTCTTCAAACATATTATCAAATACTTGGAACTGTCTAAGGATATTGCCAGTGATTGGGATTCTTGATTTACTGGCATACTTTGGACCGAGTTGTGCAAACTTCTTGGTTTAACTTTGAGCATGAATTCTAGTTTTTACCCACAATCGGACGAACGAACACATCACTTCAATTTTATGCTAGAAGACTATATTCAGCATTTAATCTTTGCTTCACGTGAAATTTGGGTAAAACTTTCTGATGTGGCTCAGATGTGTTTCAATGCTCAAGAGAGCTCTTCTCCCAATAAGAGTCATTTTGAGATTACTATTGGCCAGCAACCATTACTCTCTTATAATATGAATATCAATCATAAATAGTACAAAAGTCTGCAGATCTGAAGCGACATGTGTTTAAATTGAAAAGATCAGAAATGAAAGTTGCTGAAAAGATTCTTGGTCGTTGAATTACTCGAGCTTCTAGAAAATATCTTCAAGAGTAATTGGTCAAATGGAGCGGATGCAACAACGAAAAGAATAATCAATGGCTCCAAGGACGTCACCAAAGTAAATAGGGGATAATGTCATGGACAACGACTTTACTTAAGACTCGTGACCCTATCGCAGCCGCAGTGTGCCCAACTTCGACCGCACATTGTAAATATTTTATTTCAATTGTAAAATAGTTAGAAATTAGAAAATTTTAGTATGATTCTAAAGACTTTAAACGTTTACTCCCGTCAGTTGGATTTTTGTTCCGAAATCTATTATGTGGAGTATTAGTTTTTCAAACATTTTCAAGTTTTCTAATGTTCGTCCACTGCACTAACCATTGTAATTTCCTACTTTCGTCTATTATAATGTTCAGTTTTCAAGCAATCAATGATCAAGTTTATTTTAATGCATTTCAATTTTATTATGTAAACTTTCTTTAAATTGTAATCAAATTTTCTTTCGTCCGGAAACGACCAAGAGAAGACAGAAGGTAGTCTAGCGGAACAAATTACTACAACATGGTGTCTCTTTTTGTGCTAAAAAGAAAGGTAACCCGTGAAACATGGACTTGGTTTTGGAGTTAAACCATTAATTACTAAATTAGTTAATTTGTTTAGAAAAATTAAAACAATTTAATTAATTCAATATAAAAAATTAAAAAATTTATTTAAATTCGATTCTTATTCGCTTTTTAATTCAATTTGTGCTTACCTTTTAGGAAAATTCTGGTCGGCCAGGGTCAAGGACCGACCAGAATACAGGGGGCTGAGGTGTCATCACCTCAGCCCCTGATTTGATGAAACGGGCCCCCCATGAATTGAAATCAAGGGCCGAGGTGCAGCCACCTCGGCCCCCTGTTTTTTGGCCTGGTTTTTGTCCTGGACGTCCAGCAGAGCTCTACCTTTTAATGGACCAAGTGGTGAGTGGAAGAGACCGTTAGGATGAGGTTTTGCCTGCACCTCGGCCCCCTGTTTTTTGGCCTGGTTTTTGTCCTGGACGTCCAGCAGAGCTCTACCTTTTAATGGACCAAGTGGTGAGTGGAAGAGACCGTTAGGATGAGGTTTTGCCCAAATCCAATTGCTCACCACTCAAGTCCTAGGATGTCAATCGCTAAGAGACATAGTTCTGCAGCCTTTCACTCTGCCCAAGATTAAAATGATGATGTGACAGCAACTTTTGTAGTCATGTCAAATTAGTCAATTTTGCACACTTTCCCAAGTGTCAAATTATGCAACTAGCATAAGACATCAAGGGATCACCCCGAAGAAGTCTGAAGGGGCTTAAAGGTTTGGGGGGACCAAATTGCTACAATTGCTATAAGGTGAGAAGTATTTCTGCAATTTTCTCTAGACGTAAAAATAATACTAAAATAAATAACAAAAAAAAAAATGAGTAGTTTTATTTAGTCATAGGGTCTGTTTGATTGTAAGGGTGGAAAATGGGTGGAAAGAAAATGAATATCAGGGAAAATATTGCTTAGAACTTGTTTTCCAGGGAATTGTTAAATAAGTGTGTTTGATTGGTATAATTTTCCACTTGGAAAATTTTTAAAGTGGTGTTCGTTTGAATTTGTTTTACATGAAAATTGTCCATTAAAGTGATAATTATTTTTACCAATGGGTCTAAAATTTGTTCCAATAGTAAAAGAAAAAATTTGAAAAAAAAAAAATTGAATTTTTTTTTACCATACCGAATATCATTCGTTTGACTTTGTTTTACATGAAAGTTGTCAATAAAAGTGAAATTTTTTTTTACCATTGTATCTAGAATTTGTTCTCATTGCCAAAAAAGAAAAAAAAAGGTGGAAAATATTTTCCCACCAAATAGGTGGGAAAATAAAATCAAGGTTTTGTGCATAAAATGATTGTACCTAGAAAAGGGTGGAAAACGTTTTGCCAAGAAAATAAAACATATCAAACGCTTACAAAGTTGAAAAATGGAAAATCAATTCCATTTCCTATGGAATTCCCCCCTTATCAAACATAGCCTTAGTGATGTTAAGCACCAATTCATGTGACATCAGAGTCCAATGCTACAATACATCGATTTTTGATTAAGCACTATTGTGCTAGATAAAAACATTTAAAAAAAATCCATAAAGACAACCAATTTTATTTTATTTTTTAATTTTTTTAAACATAACAATCTAACGAGTCACTAGGAGCTGGTACTGCTTTTCACCATTTAGCAAACTGGATGTTGATGTTTTTTTCCGTCTGACAATGTTTCATCACCTATCAGCCGAGACTGGCCCTCTTACGAAACCAAACCTGACTGAGACTGCTTATAAATGAACTATAAATATGATTACACGTTTAACTTAAAGTTGAAACCAGAAGATTCTTAAAACAAATTGGAGGGCTGCACTGAAAATGGGTCCTGCATGCTAAATTGATATCTTTGTCCTAATTAATTAAATTTTGCCATTTACCGAGAAGTAAGTAGATTCAAACAAGATTGTCCATGTCATCTACGGGAGGTTCAAGAACAATTTTGGGACCACTTTCACGTGCCACTTGCAGTGGATCTTATACTTTTCTTGCTCTTAAACCCTTTTAAAATTCTCATGGCCAAAACTTACAATTGGATCTTCAAATACTAAGCCATTCTTGAAAGAAAACAAGCTCGAAATTGTTAATTTGTGGGTATATTTGTTCCTTCATGTTCACGAAAATGTTTGAAAAGGATAGTTTAAGAATTTGTTGAAACATAATAGTTTAAGTTGTTAGTGAGGTGAAAAAGGCGGAGCTTTTCCATCCCACTATTTCCGAGTATGGAAATAGTTACTACCTAAGCCACACTACGATTTTTGACCAATAGTTATATAAACGTATGTTACACTTTGATTGTGTTCATTGAGAATTTTGTGGCTTGCTTAACAACTATATCCATTGATGGCTTGAGAATGATAATGCCTATCACTACTTGTTTAACACGCTTCATCACGTTTAGATTGGATTCATTATTTCTTTAGATAATTGAAATATGCAGAGTTTCAATCAATAAAAAAGATATGTAGAACTCCAAGTCTTAATATGGTATTAGAGTCCATTAAACTCCAACGAGTAATTTGTTATATATTTATACAATAAGTATAATATGTGAAAGAAATAATTAATTAAGATAAAGTGCCCAACTGGTAAAAACGTGAAATTTGTGTGGGAAGTCAGAGGTTCGAGCCACGCCTCACGCATTATATCAAAAAGTCTTTTAACTGCCTAGTTTTAATATCCATTACCATAGGCCATTACATCTGCAACTTAATGCTAGATCATGGTGGAAGAAGTTACATCTCTTTATGCTTATATAAACACACTTTTGGGTATTAGATTACAACAACAAAAACGAAATTGTCTCTTCATATATACAGTAAAATATTATACTCAAATTGTCTTTTAATATTTTCTGGAGTACACTTGAGAGTTCTGAAAACCTTTTGTGATTGCTGCACAATTGGTTTATTTGATCGTTGTATCCTGGAGGTGATTGTCCACGGAGGTCGCAGCAGTTATCGACGGGCAATTTCGCTTTAAGACATCGTGCTGTCACGAGACTCGATCTATTGATAAGTTCTTTCTGCACTTTACCATTATCTTATCTAACACAATTCAGTCTAATTAATACTCAAAAAATGAGTACACGAATTTCAAGATTATTTTACTCAATTAAGTCATCATCTTGTGTGAACATGTTAAAAAATAAAATCCCACATTGAATAACTATGAAAGCATAAACCAATTTATAAGTATTTGGATTATTGCTCTTAATTAAATTGACATTTTAAGATGGAACTCAAATTTTAATACCAAGAAGAAATTAGAAACTTGTACTCTCAAAAAAATTCTTCTTTTGGACTGCTGTCATCTGACCTGAAATCTATCTCTGCATCTGGTGCAGTAACAATCAAAGCAAAAGGTTGAAGAAATAAATACATAAAGATGCTGTTTACAACAAAACGTTGAATAATAACTCAATCCAGAAATTCATACAATGTGGCATCCTGAATCAAGAATGGCACAATCTAACTAGTTTTAGTGACAAAAACAGTGTTGAAAACAGAAGGAAGGCTTAATTCTCTAGTATATTCCTATAATATGAACCATAATTCAAGAAAGTTACTCCACTCGACTTTATAATACTGGACATCATATTGTAGCTAAAATATAACGTATTGTCCAGTAGCGCATACCAAAAGTGTCTTGGTTTACACGAAATATCACCTATAGCACACACATTTGTAGTGGTATGGACTGTTCATTGGGTCATTCCCTTCGACTGGAACTTGCTCGGCTCTGCACTTGTACTTGCACCCTCTGCATTCATTATACGTGCAAGTAGGCGCCACTGATCCAATCAATGATCTTCTTGAATATAAATCCTACATGTTTAACTATAATGGATAAATTAACCTGTTTAAGGACATCTCATTCTACATTGGAATAATGTTTATGCATGATTTTCTATCACCTTCAAGTTTACCTCTCCTGCTGATGATAAACTATGATAGGCTCTTCGATGATGTGGAAATTGCATTTGAATTCTGGACCCTGTGGCACCTAAAATGGTATGAATAACGACACAAACACAAGTAGTTTAGTTCCAAAGACAAAAATATTATACAGCTTATAGCATTTGGAAGGAATTACATGCAGTAAGAGTCTAGTCACTTAAATATCTTATTTGCACAATCTTGACATGTTTGGTATGCTCGACTCTTAGACAAGACTACTAACAAATTTTGTCACATGCTTCGTTTTTTTTTTTTTTTTATCCTATTCAATGCAACCAACTTGAGCATATCAGGCATACTCTCCATATCCTATTTGGATCAGCTTATAGAAGTTTTGTTGTCTTCATCTTCATTTAACTTGAGAAGCATGTATTTGAAGAATTACATTAGAAAAGAGTTGCACCGAATTAAGTAAACAAGGGCATTTAAAAACACAAATTAATAGAGAAAGCAGGCTACTAATTATGTTTTAAGATGACCTTGTATAAATAATGCAGCACAAGACAACCAGACTAGGAGCTGATGATGTGGTGGTGATTATTATTATTATCTTCTTAGGATAGAAATTAATGGAACAAGGTGCTAAATTCATGTAGCAACTCAAAATTTATTGGGCATATGGCTAGTTTTCTGTTATATCAGGGAAAAGAAGAAAAGGAAGGCACAAACTATTAATAAACAAGTAATGATGATACAAATTAAACACACTAAGCAAATAAAGAAATTAAGAGGCTTATAGGTATTCCTGAAGATGACCTTGTACAAGTAATGCTTCAGGAAACAAGTAGAGGAAGTGAAAATAAAATTTGCCAAATTTTATTGGCCATTATATTCTTAGTAAAGAAATGAACCCAACGAAGTATGAAAATGATCACTCGGTGACATAAATTTTTGGGAATACCTTGTACAAGTAATGCTGCAGAAAACAAGTAGAGGAGAAGCAGACAAAGTTTGGAATGCTTAGAATGATTGGCCATTATCTTTCTAGTATTGAGATAAGTTTTGTTGAAGAAGAATATGGTGGAAGGATGCGAATGATAATAGATGATATATAGAGAGGCAGGGAGTGGAAGAACTAGATTGTGGACGAATAAGGACCATAAGAAGATAGACTGGCGACATATGCAGCAAACCAAAGAGGTCCCCAACTGACAAAGTTCAAATTTTTTGCATGCCAACTCAAGATTTATTCCAATAAATATAAAAAAATACCACTTTCTTTTCTATCATTTATTTTACTATATATCACTCTACGAGCATGTTTGGTGCATATTAAACTAGAAATAAAATTTGCGGGTGGTCATCGAACTAGTAGCAACTGGTCACAAACTCATAATTTGTGTCAATGTAAGTCAAGCTGCCCATTCTCGCTAGTAAAATTAGGAGGTAAGTATAAAGTGGCTGCTACCCTTAACAGCATGCTGGTGTGGTAATCAACGTGGAAGTGTGTGACTTCGATGAACAACAACAACAATAATAGCCCAGTTCAGATTTCTTTCAAGTCTAGTGAACATTTATTTTAACTCTTAATTTAATTAATTGATATATAGTTTCATATTGATCCAACCTAACTGAATTTTATGTTTAGTGGCATGGGGTTCATTAAAATATATGATTGAAAATGAAGTTTAATAATTTATAAATTGATTTAGAATACGGACCTATCACTTATTAGTTTTACTCATTTTAATTCATCGAATTTATTATTATAAAGTATTATGTACAATTAATAAAAGTTTAACTTTTTTCCTTCATTAGTACGATCAAACAACTCAATTTCTATCTTATGAGACAAGCCCTGTACATCTTCCAAAAGTTAAAATGGGCATGTGGCCTCTCTCTCTCTTTCTCCCTCTCTCTCTCTCTCTCTCTACACCAAGAACAGTATAGATGTGTGTTCCTGGAAGAATCAAGAATGTCCAGACCAACTCATTCGACTGAAAGATTCTTCTACTCCTTTTGTAAAGAAGAGCTAGAGCATAAGAAATGACAAGGATAAGATAAAACATTGTGGGAAAAGAAAGAGAGAGATGACATGACCAAGTAAAGTTTAGATCTACTCTTTTGGTTTGCCATCTAGAAATTAAAATTTTGACACTTCATTTTGATTCTGATACCCCTCAAATTGTTAGTCAAATGTTGGAAGTGGGACAACTAAGAAAACAATCAATGTGAACTTGACTATGGATTACAAAATTATAATTACTAAGATTAATATGGACTTATGAGAAGAATTCACTAAACCAATGTTTATTTATGTAAATATTTGGATATTGAAAATTAGACACATCACACTTTTTCATAAATGAATAACAACGAGATTTAAAACTAGATTTTATGTTTGGCTCATATTTTCATATTGAAATATTTCATCTAAATTTCATCACATTATACGATGACTATGGTATCTATGTGCTAGCACTCTATAAGTCCTGAACCGTTGCAAAATAAATTTTAATAAATATTTTTCATAACTCAAAATCATTTCAAATTAACAATAAATTAACGCTAAACATTTCTTTAGATTATCCTACCTTACACAAATAAAGACAACCCAAACACAAATAAAGACAAGTGACATTTCCAGCAAGATACTGGAAAAGATATCGACCAATGTAGAAATAAATTATTAAAATGGTAACTATGAAATATTTTTTAAATAACTAGTTGAGACTTCTCAAAATATTATGATGACCCAAAATAGAAACAAACAAGGTTCTTAATAGGAAGAGTCGATAATTCTCTGATTATTTTATTATGGGGAAATTACAAAAAATCAGGGATTTAAAGATAACTTTTTAAAAATCAGGTCCAAAGTTTGTATGTTCAAAAATCAGGTATCAATTAAATAATTAAATTATATTATAATACTAATAATTCACACCAACCCTAATCCATTTTCAATATTTGTTCTCTCTCTCTCTCTCTCTCTCTCTCGGCGCTCTCCCTCCCCTCCCCCCCCCCCTTACGTCTATGCTAGGAAACCAGCAGCGACTGCTGGTTTCCCAGCAGCGGCAGCGATTTCGCTGCTGGGACATTTGTTGCTAATGGTGTAGGTGTGATTTTTTGGGGGTAGATCTGCCGGTGTGTATGTGTGTGTGCAGCGGTGTTGCGTCGGGTGCAATGGTCAGATCTGGTGGTGTGGTTGTTGCGACTGTGGTGTGTGTGTGCAGTGTTCGTGGGGTAGGGTGCGACTATGGTGGTGTTTTTGTGTTGTTATGGGGTTTTAGGTGGGTGGTGGCTGTGGGTGGTGGCGGTGTTTTGTGTGGTGATGGCGGTTGAAGTAGTGCCGGTGGTGGCGGCTGAAGTATTTGGTTATATGTGACCAAATATATAATTGTGACCTAAAAATTTAACAATATGTGACTAAAAAATAATCTGTGACCAATGAAATTAACCATTTTTTATCTGTGACCTAAAAATTATATAATCTGTAATCGTAAAAAAATCTGTGACCAATTAATTTGGAAATCTGTGACTATGTGACCTATAAATTTTGATCTGTGACCAACTAATTTGAAATCTGTGACCAACGAATTAATTGTGACCTATAAATTTTTTGAACTGTGACCGTAAATTGTAAATCTGTGACCAGAATGATCACCGGAAATAGTCGCCGGAATAATTGTCGGAATCGGAGTGGTCGCCGGAACGGTCGTCGGAGAAGAGTTGTGGTCGGAATAGTCGTCGGAATAGTTCCCGGAGTGGTATGGGTGGTGCGTGTGGGATGGATTAATTATATTATATTAGAATTAAATATTTAATAATAAATTGATTTAATAATTTATTATTTCATAAATTAAAAAAAAAAAAAAAAAAAAAACCTGATTTTTGAATTTTCAAACTATAAATTTGATTTTTGATTTGGTGTAAAGTAAACACCTTATTTATGAATTTTCCCCTTTTATTATCCCCGAACTACAAATGGGCCTACAAATATAAAAATCCCAATGAAACATTGAAACCCCTCCAAAATAGTAAGATAATAGATTAGTGTTTAGATATATACACGACTCCTTCTTTTTAAAAAAAAAAAAAAAATCATTAATCCTATACAATTCATACTATCTAATATGTTAAAACTATGCATGACTTTTAAATTAACAAAAAAAAAGCTTTTTTCTTCATTAATCCTAGACAATTCATACTATCTAATATGTTAAAACTATAGAGTGGACCATCTCGTGTTTCCTTGATTACGGGTATTGGGACTTTGTTGGGAAAAATGTATGAGACACGTTTTCTTATTTATTAAAATTGACTTTTATCAATTTATCTAAGAGAAATTTTTAAAATATACCTTGCATTTATGGTGTATTTGTAGATTATATACCATACTTTGCAAGTTTTCATTTTGTCTTTGTTTGGCCCTCATTTCTTAAAATTCTTTTTTCTCAAAATTCATTTTCAACCACATATTTCATGGAATTCACAACTTTAATTAATTTTTCAATCACACATTTCATCAACTTTTATCAAAACCTAATAAAAATATAATTTGTATCCAAACCAAACAAGGGTTTAGTATTTTCGTTAATGGCAACAAAAAAAGGTTTCTTATGAAAAATAGAAATACTTACAAAAACTTGACATTATAAATAGCTTCTTCAAATTTTTTTTTTTTTTTTAATTTCACATTATGTTAAATTAGCTTTTTATTGCATTAATTTATAGTGTGCATATAAGGCATGCCAATAGACCAATTATGGCATGTCTTAAATGTGTATCGTAATCATTCAATTATTTAAAGTATTTACAGAATACATTTTCAACATTGCCGTAAAAGATTAATATTTGTGGAGTAATTCTCAAACATATCGTACAGATTGATAGAAAAATATTAGCAATTTTCTCTTTTTTTCTTAAAAAGGAGAGTATTTACAGCATGTATTAAATATACAACATAAAAAATATTTATGACATATCTATTTTGCACGTCGTAAAAATGTAAGAGTGAAATTTTTTATGGCATACATATTGTCATGCCATAAAAAATGCAAGACAAAAAGGGAAATTTCTTCTTCTTTCGCAAGCCCACTTTTTTTTTAACATTTTTCTTTTCCTTTCTTTTTCTTTTCCATTTTTATAGATTGACAGAAAAATATTTGCGATTTTTTTTTTTTTTAAATAGATCATTTACGGCTTACATGAAATGTATGTGGTAAATGACTAAATATAAATGTGACCCAACCCGCTCAAATAAATAAAAGTGTTAAATTAAGTCACAAGAACCCTAAGGGCCTGCTTGATGGATAATAAATCGTTTATGTGCACATCAATTTTGAGTTATTTTAATAGGGATTTTTAAAATAGTCAGACCAATGCTTGATGGATAATAAGATTCCGAAAGTTTTTCAAAAGAATAAAATGGCATATATATACCTTAGTGCAATTTTCAGTATAAATTTCTTGTATGATTTTTTTTTACTAATAAGTAATAATTTATTTATAAATAATTTATTATAATAAGTTAATATTTAACTTCAAATTTAATTATTTACTTAAAATGTTAAGTTAGTATTTTTACTTATAAGTGAATTTTACAATATAAGTTAATATTGTACTTTTAAATCATTTTTCCACATAAATGATTTTTTTACTTATTAATAACTTTTTTATATTTTTTATAATTTTTTTATTTTAAAAATTTTATGTAAATTTACTTAACACTACAACAAAACTGTGATTTAGCGACAAGATTTTTCGCGACATACAAAAAGTTGTTGCAATAAGTGACTTAACGCGACACATTTTTTGAGTTTGTCGCGAAGTTTGTGATGAGAAAAATAAGTACCAAAAAACCTTTGACAACATAAAAAGTTGTCGTGAAATGTGAGAAGTTGCGACAAATAATAAAGAATGTCGCAAAAAATATGAGGGAAGCAAGGCGTCAAAATATTTTTGGTGGGAAACTTAGGACGACAAACCTATAATTCTTGCAACAAAATGCTTGTGATGCAATACGGTTTACTTTTCGCGATAAAAAATATTTGTTGCTAAAAATTCGAATTGTGATTTCGCGATAAGATTTTTCGCAATATACAAAAAGTTGTTGCAATAAGTGATTTAACGCGACAGATTTTTAGAGTTTGTCGCGAAGTTTGTGATGAGAAAAATAAGTACCAAAAAACCTTTGGCGACATAAAAAGTTGTTGCAATAAGTACAAAAAAAACCTTTGGCGACATAAAAAGTTGTAGCGAAATGTGAAAAGTTGCGACAAATAATAAAGAATGTCGTAAAAAATATGAGGGAAGCAAGGCGTCAAAATATTTTTGGTGGGAAACTTAGGGCGACGAACCTTTATTTCTTGCAACAAAATGCTTATGATGCAATAAGGTCAACTTTTCAAGATAAAAAATATTTGTTGCTAAAAATTCGAATTGTGATTTCGCGATAAGATTTTTCACAATATACAAAAGTTGTTGCAATATAGTGATTTAACGCGACACATTTTTAGAGTTTGTCGCGAAGTTTGTGATGAGAAAAATAAGTACCAAAAAACCTTTGGCGACATAAAAAGTTGTTGCAATAAGTATACAAAAAAAACCTTTGGCGACATAAAAAGTTGTGAAATGTGAAAAGTTGCGACAAATAATAAAGAATGTCGTAAAAAATATGAGGGAAGCAAGGCGTCAAAATATTTTTGGTGGGAAACTTAGGGTGACAAACCTTTATTTCTTGCAACAAAATGCTTGTGATGCAATAGGGTCTACTTTTCACGATAAAAAATATTTGTCGCTAAAAATTCGAATTGTGATTTCGCGATAAGATTTTTCGCAACATACAAAAAGTTGTTGCAATAAGTGATTTAACGCGACACATTTTTAGAGTTTGTCGCGAAGTTTGTGATGAGAAAAATAAGTACCAAAAAACCTTTGGCGACATAAAAAGTTGTTGCAATAAGTACAAAAAAAACCTTTGGCGACATAAAAAGTTGTAGCGAAATGTGAAAAGTTGCGACAAATAATAAAGAATGTCGTAAAAAATATGAGGGAAGCAAGGCGTCAAAATATTTTTGGTGGGAAACTTAGGGCGACAAACCTATAATTCTTGCAACAAAATGCTTGTGATGCAATACGGTCTACTTTTCGCGATAAAAAATATTTGTTGCTAAAAATTCGAATTGTGATTTCGCGATAAGATTTTTCGCAACATACAAAAAGTTGTTGCAATAAGTGATTTAACGCGACACATTTTTAGAGTTTGTCGCGAAGCTTGTGATGAGAAAAATAAGTACCAAAAAACCTTTGGCGACATAAAAAGTTGTCGCGAAATGTGAAAAGTTACGACAAATAATAAAGAATGTCGTAAAAAATATGAGGGAAGCAAGGCGTCAAAATATTTTTGGTGGGAAACTTAGGGCGACAAACCTATAATTCTTGCAACAAAATGCTTGTGATGCAATACGGTCTACTTTTCGCGATAAAAAATATTTGTTGCTAAAAATTCGAATTGTGATTTCGCGATAAGATTTTTCGCAACATACAAAAAGTTGTTGCAATAAGTGATTTAACGCGACACATTTTTAAAGTTTGTCGCGAAGTTTGTGATGAGAAAAATAAGTACCAAAAAACCTTTGGCGACATAAAAAGTTGTCGTGAAATGTGAGAAGTTGCGACAAATAATAAAGAATGTCGCAAAAAATATGAGGGAAGCAAGGCGTCAAAATATTTTTGGTGGGAAACTTAGGGCGACGAACCTTTATTTCTTGCAACAAAATGCTTATGATGGAATAAGGTCAACTTTTCAAGATAAAAAATATTTGTTGCTAAAAATTCGAATTGTGATTTCGCGATAAGATTTTTCACAATATACAAAAAGTTGTTGCAATAAGTGATTTAACGCGACACATTTTTAGAGTTTGTCGCGAAGTTTGTGATGAGAAAAATAAGTACCAAAAAACCTTTGGCGACATAAAAAGTTGTTGCAATAAGTACAAAAAAAACCTTTGGCGACATAAAAAGTTGTAGCGAAATGTGAAAAGTTGCGACAAATAATAAAGAATGTCGTAAAAAATATGAGGGAAGCAAGGCGTCAAAATATTTTTGGTGGGAAACTTAGGGCGACAAACCTATAATTCTTGCAACAAAATGCTTGTGATGCAATACGGTCTACTTTTCGCGATAAAAAAATATTTGTTGCTAAAAATTCGAATTGTGATTTCGCGATAAGATTTTTCGCAACATACAAAAAGTTGTTGCAATAAGTGATTTAACGCGACACATTTTTAGAGTTTGTCGCGAAGCTTGTGATGAGAAAAATAAGTACCAAAAAACCTTTGGCGACATAAAAAGTTGTTGCAATAAGTACAAAAAAAACCTTTGGCGACATAAAAAGTTGTCGCGAAATGTGAAAAGTTGCGACAAATAATAAAGAATGTCGTAAAAAATATGAGGGAAGCGAGGCGTAAAAATATTTTTGGTGGGAAACTTAGGGCCCGACAAACCTATAATTCTTGCAACAAAATGCTTGTGATGCAATACGGTCTACTTTTCGCGATAAAAAATATTTGTTGCTAAAAATTCGAATTGTGATTTCGCGATAAAATTTTTCGCAACATACAAAAAGTTGTTGCAATAAGTGATTTAACGCGACACATTTTTAGAGTTTGTCGCGAAGTTTGTGATGAGAAAAATAAGTACCAAAAAACCTTTGGCGACATAAAAAATTTTTCGCAAAATGTGAAAAGTTGCGACAAATAATAAAGAATGTCGTAAAAAATATGAGGAAGCAAGGCGTCAAAATATTTTTGTGGGAAACTTAGGGCGACAAACCTATAATTCTTGCAACAAAATGCTTGTGATGCAATACGGTCTACTTTTCGCGATAAAAAATATTTGTTGCTAAAAATTCGAATTGTGATTTCGCGATAAGATTTTTCGCAACATACAAAAAGTTGTTGCAATAAGTGACTTAACGCGACACATTTTTTAGTTTGTTGCGAAGTTTGTGATGAGAAAAATAAGTACCAAAAAACCTTTGGCAATATAAAAAGTTGTTGCAATAACTACCAAAAAAACCTTTGGTGACATAAAAAATTGTCGTGAAATGTGAAAAGTTGCGACAAATAATAAAGAATATCGTAAAAAATATGAGGGAAGCAAGGGGTCAAAATATTTTTGGTGGGAAACTTAGGGCGACGAACCTTTATTTCTTGCAACAAAATGCTTGTGATGCAATAAGGTCAACTTTTCGAGATAAAAAATATTTGTTGCTAAAAATTCGAATTGTGATTTCGCGATAAGATTTTTCACAATATACAAAAAGTTGTTGCAATAAGTACCAAAAAAACCTTTGGCGACATAAAAAGTGGTCATGAAATGTGAAAAGTTGCGACAAATAATAAAGAATGTCGTAAAAAATATGAGGGAAGCAAGGCGTCAAAATATTTTTGGTGGGAAACTTAGGGCGACAAACCTATAATTCTTGCAACAAAATGCTTGTGATGCAATACGGTCTACTTTTCGCGATAAAAAATATTTGTTGCTAAAAATTCGAATTGTGATTTCGCGATAAGATTTTTCGCAACATACAAAAAGTTGTTGCAATAAGTGATTTGACGCGACACATTTTTAGAGTTTGTCGCGAAGTTTGTGATGAGAAAAATAAGTACCAAAAAACCTTTGGCGACATAAAAAGTTGTAGCGAAATGTGAAAAGTTGAGACAAATAATAAAGAATGTCGTAAAAAATATGAGGGAAGCAAGGCGTCAAAATATTTTTGGTGGGAAACTTAGGGCGACGAACCTTTATTTCTTGCAACAAAATGCTTATGATGGAATAAGGTCAACTTTTCAAGATAAAAAATATTTGTTGCTAAAAATTCGAATTGTGATTTCGCGATAAGATTTTTCACAATATACAAAAAGTTGTTGCAATAAGTGATTTAACGCGACACATTTTTAGAGTTTGTCGCGAAGTTTGTGATGAGAAAAATAAGTACCAAAAAACCTTTGGCGACATAAAAAGTTGTTGCAATAAGTACAAAAAAAACCTTTGGCGACATAAAAAGTTGTAGCGAAATGTGAAAAGTTGCGACAAATAATAAAGAATGTCGTAAAAAATATGAGGGAAGCAAGGCGTCAAAATATTTTTGGTGGGAAACTTAGGGCGACAAACCTATAATTCTTGCAACAAAATGCTTGTGATGCAATACGGTCTACTTTTCGCGATAAAAATATTTGTTGCTAAAAATTCGAATTGTGATTTCGCGATAAGATTTTTCGCAACATACAAAAAGTTGTTGCAATAAGTGATTTAACGCGACACATTTTTAGAGTTTGTCGCGAAATTTGTGATGAGAAAAATCAGTACCAAAAAACCTTTGGCGACATAAAAAGTTGTTGCAATAAGTACAAAAAAAACCTTTGGCGACATAAAAAGTTGTCGCAAAATGTGAAAAGTTGCGACAAATAATAAAGAATGTCGTAAAAAATATGAGGGAAGCAAGGCGTCAAAATATTTTTGGTGGGAAACTTAGGGCGACGAACCTATAATTCTTGCAACAAAATGCTTGTGATGCAATACGGTCTACTTTTCGCGATAAAAAATATTTGTTGCTAAAAATTCGAATTGTGATTTCGCGATAAGATTTTTCGCAACATACAAAAAGTTGTTGCAATAAGTGATTTAACGCGACACATTTTTAGAGTTTGTCGCGAAGCTTGTGATGAGAAAAATAAGTACCAAAAAACCTTTGGCAACATAAAAATTAACGAATGTGAAAATTTGCGACAATAATAAGAATGTCAAAAAATAAGAGGGAAGGCAACGTCAAAATATTTTGGTGTAAACGTTAGGGCACAAAGCCTATAATATCTGCAACAAAGAGCTTGATGACATTCTATCGTGCAACTTATTTCCGCGAATAAAAAATATTTGTTGCTAAAATTCGAATTGTGATTTCGCGATAAGATTTTTCGCAACATACAAAGAGTTGTTGCAATAAGTGACTTAACGCGGCACATTTTCTTAGTTTGTTGCGAAGTTTGTGATGAGAAAAATAAGTATCAAAAAACCTTTGGCAATATAAAAAGTTGTTGCAATAACTACCAAAAAAACCTTTGGTGACATAAAAAATTGTCGTGAAATGTGAAAAGTTGCGACAAATAATAAAGAATATCGTAAAAAATATGAGGGAAGCAAGGGGTCAAAATATTTTTGGTGGGAAACTTAGGGCGACGAACCTTTATTTCTTGCAACAAAATGCTTGTGATGCAATAAGGTCAACTTTTCGAGATAAAAAATATTTGTTGCTAAAAATTCGAATTGTGATTTCGCGATAAGATTTTTCACAATATACAAAAAGTTGTTGCAATAAGTACCAAAAAAACCTTTGGCGACATAAAAAGTGGTCATGAAATGTGAAAAGTTGCGACAAATAATAAAGAATGTCGTAAAAAATATGAGGGAAGCAAGGCGTCAAAATATTTTTTGGTGGGAAACTTAGGGCGACAAACCTATAATTCTTGCAACAAAATGCTTGTGATGCAATACGGTCTACTTTTCGCGATAAAAAATATTTGTTGCTAAAAATTCGAATTGTGATTTCGCGATAAGATTTTTCGCAACATACAAAAAGTTGTTGCAATAAGTGATTTGACGCGACACATTTTTAGAGTTTGTCGCGAAGTTTGTGATGAGAAAAATAAGTACCAAAAAACCTTTGGCGACATAAAAAGTTGTAGCGAAATGTGAAAAGTTGAGACAAATAATAAAGAATGTCGTAAAAAATATGAGGGAAGCAAGGCGTCAAAATATTTTTGGTGGGAAACTTAGGGCGACGAACCTTTATTTCTTCAACAAAATGCTTATGATGAATAAGGATCAATCCCCCCCTTTTCAAGAAAAAAAAATATTTGTTGCGAAAAATTCCGAATTGTGGATTTCGCGATAAGAATTTTCCACATATACATAAATTGTTGCAATATGATTTAAAAAACCACACATTTTTATGAGTTTGGTCCGAAGTTTTGTGATAAAAAATAAGTACCAAAAAACCTTTGGCGACATAAAAAGTTGTTGCAATAAGTACAAAAAAAACCTTTGGCGACATAAAAAGTTGTAGCGAAATGTGAAAAGTTGAGACAAATAATAAAGAATGTCGTAAAAAATATGAGGGAAGCAAGGCGTCAAAATATTTTTGGTGGGAAACTTAGGGCGACAAACCTATAATTCTTGCAACAAAATGCTTGTGATGCAATATGGTCTACTTTTCGCGATAAAAAATATTTGTTGCTAAAAATTCGAATTGTGATTTCGCGATAAGATTTTTCGCAACATACAAAAAGTTGTTGCAATAAGTGATTTAACGCGACACATTTTTAGAGTTTGTCGCGAAGCTTGTGATGAGAAAAATAAGTACCAAAAAACCTTTGGCGACATAAAAAGTTGTCGCGAAATGTGAAAAGTTGCGACAAATAATAAAGAATGTCGTAAAAAATATGAGGGAAGCAAGGCGTCAAAATATTTTTGGTGGGAAACTTAGGGCGACAAACCTTTATTTCTTGCAACAAAATGCTTGTGATGCAATAGGGTCTACTTTTCGCGATCAAAAATATTTGTTGCTAAAAATTCGAATTGTGATTTCGCGATAAGATTTTTCGCAACATACAAAAAGTTGTTGCAATAAGTGATTTAACGCGACACATTTTTAGAGTTTGTCGCGAAGTTTGTGATGAGAAAAATAAGTACCAAAAAACCTTTGGCGACATAAAAAGTTGTTGCAATAAGTACAAAAAAAACCTTTGGCGACATAAAAAGTTGTAGCGAAATGTGAAAAGTTGCGACAAATAATAAAGAATGTCGTAAAAAATATGGGGAAAGCAAGGCGTCAAAATATTTTTGGTGGGAAACTTAGGGCGACGAACCTTTATTTCTTGCAACAAAATGCTTATGATGCAATAAGGTCAACTTTTCAAGATAAAAAATATTTGTTGCTAAAAATTCGAATTGTGATTTCGCGATAAGATTTTTCACAATATACAAAAAGTTGTTGCAATAAGTACCAAAAAAACCTTTGGCGACATAAAAAGTGGTCATGAAATGTGAAAAGTTGCGACAAATAATAAAGAATGTCGTAAAAAATATGAGGGAAGCAAGGCGTCAAAATATTTTTGGTGGGAAACTTAGGGCGACAAACCTATAATTCTTGCAACAAAATGCTTGTGATGCAATACGGTCTACTTTTCGCGATAAAAAATATTTGTTGCTAAAAATTCGAATTGTGATTTCGCGATAAGATTTTTCGCAACATACAAAAAGTTGTTGCAATAAGTGATTTGACGCGACACATTTTTAGAGTTTGTCGCGAAGTTTGTGATGAGAAAAATAAGTACCAAAAAACCTTTGGCGACATAAAAAGTTGTAGCGAAATGTGAAAAGTTGAGACAAATAATAAAGAATGTCGTAAAAAATATGAGGGAAGCAAGGCGTCAAAATATTTTTGGTGGGAAACTTAGGGCGACGAACCTTTATTTCTTGCAACAAAATGCTTATGATGGAATAAGGTCAACTTTTCAAGATAAAAAATATTTGTTGCTAAAAATTCGAATTGTGATTTCGCGATAAGATTTTTCACAATATACAAAAAGTTGTTGCAATAAGTGATTTAACGCGACACATTTTTAGAGTTTGTCGCGAAGTTTGTGATGAGAAAAATAAGTACCAAAAAACCTTTGGCGACATAAAAAGTTGTTGCAATAAGTACAAAAAAAACCTTTGGCGACATAAAAAGTTGTAGCGAAATGTGAAAAGTTGCGACAAATAATAAAGAATGTCGTAAAAAATATGAGGGAAGCAAGGCGTCAAAATATTTTTGGTGGGAAACTTAGGGCGACAAACCTATAATTCTTGCAACAAAATGCTTGTGATGCAATACGGTCTACTTTTCGCGATAAAAAATATTTGTTGCTAAAAATTCGAATTGTGATTTCGCGATAAGATTTTTCGCAACATACAAAAAGTTGTTGCAATAAGTGATTTAACGCGACACATTTTTAGAGTTTGTCGCGAAGCTTGTGATGAGAAAAATAAGTACCAAAAAACCTTTGGCGACATAAAAAGTTGTCGCGAAATGTGAAAAGTTGCGACAAATAATAAAGAATGTCGTAAAAAATATGAGGGAAGCAAGGCGTCAAAATATTTTTGGTGGGAAACTTAGGGCGACAAACCTATAATTCTTGCAACAAAATGCTTGTGATGCAATACGGTCTACTTTTCGCGATAAAAAATATTTGTTGCTAAAAATTCGAATTGTGATTTCGCGATAAGATTTTTCGCAACATACAAAAAGTTGTTGCAATAAGTGATTTAACGCGACACATTTTTAGAGTTTGTCGCGAAGTTTGTGATGAGAAAAATAAGTACCAAAAAACCTTTGGCGACATAAAAAGTTGTTGCAATAAGTACAAAAAAACCTTTGGCGACATAAAAAGTTGTCGCGAAATGTGAAAAGTTGCGACAAATAATAAAGAATGTCGTAAAAAATATGAGGGAAGCAAGGCGTCAAAATATTTTTGGTGGGAAACTTAGGGCGACGAACCTTTATTTCTTGCAACAAAATGCTTATGATGCAATAAGGTCAACTTTTCAAGATAAAAAATATTTGTTGCTAAAAATTCGAATTGTGATTTCGCGATAAGATTTTTCACAATATACAAAAAGTTGTTGCAATAAGTACCAAAAAAACCTTTGGCGACATAAAAAGTTGTCGTGAAATGTGAAAAGTTGCGACAAATAATAAAGAATGTCGTAAAAAATATGAGGGAAGCAAGGCGTCAAAATATTTTTGGTGGGAAACTTAGGGCGACAAACCTTTATTTCTTGCAACAAAATGCTTGTGATGCAATAGGGTCTACTTTTCGCGATAAAAAATATTTGTTGCTAAAAATATCGAATTGTGATTTCGCGATAAGATTTTTCGCAACATACAAAAAAAGTTGTTGCAATAAGTGATTTGCGCGGACACATTTTTAGAGTTTGTCGCGAAGTTTGTGATGAGAAAAATAAGTACCAAAAAACCTTTGGCGACATAAAAAGTTGTTGCAATAAGTAAAAAAAAACCTTTGGCGACATAAAAAAGTTGTAGTGAAATGTGAAAAGTTGCGACAAATAATAAAGAATGTCGTAAAAAATATGAGAGGAAGCAAGGCGTCAAAATATTTTTGGTGGGAAACTTAGGGCGACAAACCTATAATTCTTGCAACAAAATGCTTGTGATGCAATACGGTCTACTTTTCGCGATAAAAAATATTTGTTGCTAAAAATTCGAATTGTGATTTCGCGATAAGATTTTTCGCAACATACAAAAAGTTGTTGCAATAAGTGACTTAACGCGACACATTTTTTTAGTTTGTCGCGAAGTTTGTGATGAGAAAAATAAGTACCAAAAAACCTTTGGCGACATAAAAAGTTGTCGCGAAATGTGAAAAGTTGCGACAAATAATAAAGAATGTCGTAAAAAATATGAGGGAAGCAAGGCGTCAAAATATTTTTGGTGGGAAACTTAGGGCGACAAACCTATAATTCTTGCAACAAAATGCTTGTGATGCAATACGGTCTACTTTTCGCGATAAAAAATATTTGTTGCTAAAAATTCGAATTGTGATTTCGCGATAAGATTTTTCGCAACATACAAAAAGTTGTTGCAATAAGTGATTTAACGCGACACATTTTTAAAGTTTGTCGCGAAGTTTGTGATGAGAAAAATAAGTACCAAAAAACCTTTGGCGACATAAAAAGTTGTTGCAATAAGTACAAAAAAAACCTTTGGCGACATAAAAAGTTGTAGCGAAATGTGAAAAGTTGAGACAAATAATAAAGAATGTCGTAAAAAATATGAGGGAAGCAAGGCGTCAAAATATTTTTGGTGGGAAACTTAGGGCGACGAACCTTTATTTCTTGCAACAAAATGCTTATGATGCAATAAGGTCAGCTTTTCAAGATAAAAAATATTTGTTGCTAAAAATTCGAATTGTGATTTCGCGATAAGATTTTTCACAATATACAAAAAGTTGTTGCAATAAGTACCAAAAAAACCTTTGGCGACATAAAAAGTGGTCATGAAATGTGAAAAGTTGCGACAAATAATAAAGAATGTCGTAAAAAATATGAGGGAAGCAAGGCGTCAAAATATGAGATAAGATTTTTTGCAACATACAAAAAGTTGTTGCAATAAGTGACTTAACGCTACACATTTTTTTAGTTTGTCGTGAAGTTTGTGATGAGAAAAATAAGTACCGAAAAACATTTGGCGACATAAAAAATTATTGTGAAATGTGAGAAGTTGCGACAAATAATAAAGAATGTCGCCAAATATATGAGGGATTTTGTTGTTGTAATATGATGCAATAGGGTCTAGTTTTCGCGATAAAAAATATTTGTTGCTAAAAAATGTAATCGTGATTTCGCGATAAGATTTTTCGCGACATACAAAACGTTGTCGCAATAAGTGATTTAACGCGACACATTTTTAGAGTGTGTCGCGAAGATTGTGATGAAAAAAATAAGTACCCATGAAATGTGAGAATGTGCGACAAATAATAAAGAATGTCGCCAAAATATTTTTGGTGGGAAACTTATGGCGACAAACATTTATTTCTTGCAACAAGATGCTTCTGATGCAATAGGGTCTAGTTTTCGCGATAAAAAATATTTGTTGCTAAAAAATGTAATCGTGATTTCGCGATAAGATTTTGCGCGACATACAAAACGTTGTCGCAATAAGTGACTTAACGCGACACATTTTTGGAGTGGGGTCGCGAATGAAAAAAATAAGTACCAAAAAATAGTACTTGTAAAGTTTGATATCTTAAAATTTTATCGCCAAGTGTTAGGTAGTTAATACCTGAAATTCTGAAATTATACTCTTTTGTGTGCATAAATACCTAGATTAGGTGAGTGAGTTTTGTAAGTAGAAAGGACTACTCAGTCAAACAAAAAAATTTAAGAACAATTCATTATACGATTAAACTTTTCATTACATAATATAATAACATGCAAAAAAGGACTACTCGGTCAAACAAATCCATAAAGGAAAATAATTGTCTCACAATTAAAGCAAATAATTAAAGAAATCATAATTCATATATTATCAATAGGACATGCTAAACTATTGATGCTGGTTTAGATTGTTGTGGAGACGTGCCACCTTGACTCGATACGAACTTATGCATTAGTGTCTCAAATTGAGAAAGCTTAGCACGCATATCCAATAATTCCTGCTCCTGCTTTTGCATTTGCTCTCGAAGGGCTATTGATTCAGTGTCAACCGATGTCAAATTAACAGAGTGGTTTGAGGCAAGTTTTGGACCATGTCCAAGTCCTTTAATGTAACCTCTAGATTTTCCTAAAACTTGTTGCATAATCTCAAGTTCAGTGGGGGCATCAGATCCATCTGGAACAGGTTGCTCTTTAATCTGAAGCATCATCTCCTATATATAAGTAAAGAGAGAGAAGAAGAGATATATGTTAATAACTGAATAATATAAAATCTCAATAATGATGAATAAATTGTTAATATACTTACATATCTTGTTCGCGCTTCATCGTTTACCCAACCTTTCTTCTCATTATAATGAGTCTCATAATAAAGTTCTATTTCTCCTTGTGCGTTGTCTTTAGTTATTGATCTCAGTTTGAAGTAATATGTATCGTGTTACATAAATATATTTTTATCCATAAATTCGAAAGAAAATATTACATTTTCTTCAAGACGTGCAACAAATGATTTTGATCCGCCACGATGATTATATTTAATGCAGTTGTGGCTTGCTACATTACGCGTAGATAGTGCCTGCATTTAATTCATATATGAAATAAATAATTAACTCATTATTATAATTTATTATATTTCATTATATTAATTATTTTAACATGGCGGATAAATTATGTGATTATTCATATTACAAGCGTAAATATTTTTTAAAAAAATATTACCTGAAATTCAGGGGTAGACCAATAGTGACATAGCCATTCCCAATCAACTTGAGTTACAAAAGGTGGGCAATTCTTTATTGCCTCATCCAATGTTTTTTCATTGAAATATTTCTCTTTCAGTCTACATCTATAATCACGATATCTTCTCGCTAAAGTATCGTTCACACATTTATGGACATGCTCAACTGTCAAATCAAGCTTGAACTTTGCCTACCAAAAAAACAAAAAGTGTATATATAAATAAATTATTTATTAAACTATGGGAAACTAATAACTATTCAACAAAATTTTGTAAAACGTTAATTTGTTTATGACATACCAAAACTCGATCATATAATTTATTTTTCTCTTCATTGGGTATGTCGATCCATCTTTTGTAACGGAGTGGAGCAAATGATCGAACGACATAGCCACACTCACTAGCTAAACGTGCTTGCTGATTTCCAATCGCTCTTCCCATTGTTTTAGAAATCTCCAATGATATTTTTCCAGCTGCACTGACGATATCATTAGTGCCCTTGCCTCTTTAAGACCACGCCCCTTCCTCTTCAAAGAATGGGAATCTATAGACATTAGGATGATTTTATATCAATTGAATGTATAAACCAAAAATGAGATCTTCTATCAATTAAATGTATACGCTAGGATGATTTTATATCATAAACATTAAGATAAATGATTACCGTTGGAATTGAGAATGGTCTCATGGGTTAATGTGGTTGCTTGTGATGAATTAAGTTGAGGCTGAGGCTGAGGCTGAGCTTGAGGTTGAGATAATGGGGCAGGAACCTGAAGAGGTTGAGTTAATGGAGTAGGAACTTGGACATTACTTGTCTGAGACAATGGATCCTTGCATGATGCCTTCGACAAGGAAACGTCTGAAGGTGGGTCGTATAATGTACTAAGCACTCTATTTTTCCTGCCAATTCTTGTTCGAGAAGCCATTATCTATCAAGAAAAAAAAAAGGATCTGGACCTTTAAGTATTCAGACTTTTCAAAAATACAAAATTACTCAAGAAATCAAAGCAACAGAGTTCAAAATTTTACTTCCGACATACAATCTCCCTCCCAAGTATTCAGGTAGGTGTTGCGAAAAAGTTTCTGTTAGATTGAATTGAATTTAAGGATTCCAGTAATTGAAGTTGTCGAAGACTGAGGCATCATCCAGACTTCTGTTAGATCATTTCTTCTATTTCTACCTTTATACTGAAATTATACTTTGGACATTATTATTCATTCCTATATATTGGTTTTAAGCATTTTTTAGGAGACTTTAGTGTTTCCAATATATTGAAGGTAAAGTTGAAGGAATGTGTTTTTCTTGAATTAACTTCTCTGGCATAATTGTTTATGCACTAGACGTGCACCCCACCTCGTACATCTTGTGTCTAAATATGACTTTTATCGACTTCTTTCTTAGACTTCACTCAGGGGTTAGGTCCATTGCTTTCTGCCAGAGGGCAATGTCATGGATAGCAGATGATAAATTCAAGTTGGAAGACAAATCGACACCAATTATGAGGTAATCTGTATTCTCCATTATATAAAAAATGAAGTTCTACTTGTTTATTATTCTTTTCTAGCTACACGCATAGTTTGTTAGAAAAGAGAGAAGTACAGTGCTAAAATTGCAATCAGCTCAAGGCCTGGGAGGAGTCTAAATTTCTATCAGCAACAGGCTCTGAAAGGCTGATGGTTTAAAAAAAACGAACAAGATGAAAGGCTGATAGGACCAGAAATTTTCCTTAACAGAACCCAAATCTTGCAACCTCTGAATCACAGCAAACACATTTACAGCAAATAAAACACAACAGGTTATAAACGCAACAGGTTACAGTAACTACAGCAAAGAAAAAAATCTTGAGCAACAGACACACAGGTTATTCATAATTTCTGAATGTTTGATTCTTCAAGAAAAAACAGATTATTCATCAAAAAGCAACAGGTTAGATGAAGAAGATAATTTCTGAATGTTAGGATGAATTTATTGGTAGAAATCTATTCATCATCAGATGGGAAAACGGATCTGTTCACCTACCTGGATCGTGAATTCTTGTATACCTTTGATTAACGACCAAGAGAATGAATCAACATGAAACAAAGAAATGAAAAAAAAATTAGATGAAGAAACCGAAAATACAAAATAGATGAAGAAGAAACTGAAAAGACAAAATCTAAAATTGAAGCATAGTCTCGAGAACTTACAAAATGAAGCTGAAAACGTGTAGGAAAAAATGAAAAACACCCTAGTAATACTTATAGATAGAGATGATGAAAATAAAGAGGGAAGCAAAAAATTTCCCTCCAGATTGATGGACCATTGGTGTTACCCCTTTATTTATGGATTTATTTAAAAAGGAAAAAAAGGTTTAAAACTATTGGTATACCCTTCTTTTATGGATTTATTTAAAAGGAAAAACGTTTTTGGTTTGCACTTTAGAGGAGGGAAAATAAACCTATAACAATCCCATTTTTTCGAGTAGGAGAGTATGTAATGATATAAAACTTCGATTTTATTTTATAAAAATTTAATTCTATAATTCAAAAACATTATTAATTTTTGTGATTCATATAGTGACATACAGTTGATCATGTTAGATGTAGGACGATTGGGGTTCGAGTTTGAAGGATAATTGAACAAGAGAATGGGAAAAAGGGGGCAAGAAAACAGGTGTTAACTTCAAACGGGCATAACTTTTAGCTCGAACGTCAGAACTTCTATTATAATATGTTTTCGGAAACGGGAAGCGGAGCCCCATGCCGTGGCAACCTGGCAGAGCCTGGTTGAGGTCGTTTTCAACCTCAAAATCGCACTTAAAGTTTGGTCGGCAGTCAATCAAATTTTTTCCAATTGAATTAACATCATTCCATTTTGAACTAAAATTGTTCTTCTTGGTGGATTCCAATTTTCGTCCTACGCCGGTAAATCTTATACTTCCGTTATGCGTCAAGGTTACTATTGAAGATCAAAGCAACATATTTGGAATGCTCGAGTGGTCGGCGTTCGGAGAAAATAGCGTAACTTTTGCATACGGTGTCTATTTTGGGCTCATAACCCCATTCCGGAAAGCTAGCGACGATTCAGAATGATGGATTTAAAACCTTTGAAGTCATTTGCTAGTCAAAACGTTACTTACTTAAAGTTTCTTAGTTCAATATTTTCACTATTTATTTATTCTACTTTGTTATCCATCGTGTTCGTATTGAAGAACCTAAAAGGTATTGTAGGATTGTTCATGAAATAAGAAAAACGTTCGTTTTCTTAAATCCAATTATTTGTTACAAGTGCATTTCAATTACACTCACTATTCTCCGACATACTCCCGAACCTAGTAAAAAGATACCGATATAGTGAATTTATAGGAATCAAAGGCGAACACTAGATGGACAATTCGTCGTTTCTCACTATGCTAAGAATTGTTACCTTTATTATCTTATTAATTTGGATATTATTGCCCGGCCATCGACCCTCCATAACATTATCAGTGAATAAGTTGTAGATTGCTTAACACTTGGAAAGACACGACCAACCGTTATGAAAAATAACCCAGGATTGGAGCTAATATTGAACTGTAAGGTTGAATTTCAATTGAACTTATAATTTTCAGATTAAATTAGTGATCTCCGAGAAGTATCCCTCCTCAACATGTTGCCTTGTCCACTGCTAGTTAGTTACATGAGACAATTCAAAAAGCGTTTACTGTAGTAAATTATCTTTAGTATAAATTCATGCAAGTAAACAGAATTCCATACTCGATCTCATAGATATATATAGAATTCCATACTCGATCTCAAATATTTTGGTTACTTTGTTTTAAAAATATTTTTTTTAAATATTTTTTTTTAAATATTTTGGTTAAAAATATTTTGGTTATAAAAATATTTTTGTTTTAAGAATATTTTTGGAACAAAAATATTTTTGTTTTTTTTTTTAAAATATTTTGGTTACTTTGTTTTAAAAATATTTTTGTTTTAAGAATGTTTTTGTTTTAAAAATATTTTGGTTGACGCCACACGGTTTTAGTGGAAACCGATTTTTACGTCCTTGTTCTAGACATTCCAAAACGCCATTCACAATTGAGTGGAAACCCAACGGCCATTTTCTCTCATTTCAGTGGAAACCCAACAGCCATTCTCTCTCATTTTCGATTTCACTACCATCTCTCTCTCATTTCAACCCGTTTGAACAGATTCATATTCCAGCATTCTGAAAATCAGCATTTCAACCCGTTTGAACCTATTGAACAGATTCCAGCTTCATTCAGTATTTTCATTCCAGATTCCAGGAATTTCGAAAATCTGGATTATCAGTAGGCATTTTGAACCTGTTTCAGTAGGCATTTCGAAAATTTGGATTATCAGTTGACGCCATTCTTCATTTTTCCGACTCATTCTTCATTTTTCATTTTTGGATTGGAGCTAATATTGAACAGATTCCGACTCATTCTTCATTTTTCCTCACCGTTTTTTTTTGGGTACAGGTACAGGTTCAGCAGACGAAACACGATGAATTCTTACGCATAAGTAGTTTGATTCTCACTTTGTAAGTCCTTCTTTTTCATTTTTGCAATGCTTGCATGATTTTATGAAGTTGATTTCTCGGATTTTCATTTGGTTATCGATGAAGTTTCAACTCAATTGGGATAACATGTTCGAAAAATTAAATGAATCAGTGCTCATTTGGTTAGATAAGAAACGATTTTTTGTATTTGTATTTGTAAATTAAATGAAAAAATTGGTTTTGAAATTTCGTTGTTGTTCAAATTTTAATTTTGTTTGGGAAGAGCTTAGTGGGCTACTGTTTAATTGTTTATCATCATGTGAGGACAATCTTTGGTAACATTTTTATCTGTAGATTTGACCTATGAAAGCAGTGAGGCAATTTGATCATTGCTTTTATTGTTAGTCATACTAATAATCTTGTTGCGTATGTGTACTGTACAACAGTGGCTTGATATCTAGGATACGAGATTACTTCATTAATCTTACCAAAAACTCGTGTAGGCACACCATGTAGGCGTTTTCATTAATTACATAGCAATACCCTAATCAGCTATCAGCACTATACCTGCATGCGATAGAGCTTCATAACACAATGTTTAGAAAGCAACACAATTAAGCCACATGCAATTGGTCTTAAACATTTGTCTCCTCAGAATATGCTGCAAGTTCTTCATCCTGAAATTCCTAATATTTTTGTAACTTTTTCCAAGTTTTCTACTTAATAGCATTGGTCGTGCAGGAATAGGATCAATTTTCATCAAGAAGATACTGCTTCCCTTGTATCACCATCAACTTTGCAAACTATATCTCCCCTTTCGACTGATGCAATTCACCCATCTAAAGATAAAAAGAGAGTGAGTTTTCTTCTTCTTTTCCATGTGGTTTTTAGTCTCAGTATTTGGGACATCTTTGTTAAACTTTAACGTCAAGGTGACGGTGTTGGACCATGTAGAGACTTCTATATGAAGGATTTTACAAGGTCATTTTTTTTTTGGTTCTTCATTATAGTAAAAACCTCAAGTGGCATAACGGATGTGTGGTTTTCTTGTTTTTAATTTTATTTTTGTTCGCGGTTTCTCTCATAAGTAGGGATTAGAACTTAATCCGTAACGCCTAGTATTAGGATGAATATTTTGAAAGATGAAATTGGCACAAATGACTTATCTTTCAATTGATTTCTATACAGGAGCATGAGAAAGAGGGGCCAGGTTTGGGGTATTATACTGATTACTAACTTTTTATATTTTCTATGTTCTAGCATATATCATTTGACCTTGAAATCTGTTGAATGGCTATTTGCATCTTAAAACTCTACAGATGCATAATAGTATATTATCTATGAGTAATCGACTCCAAATACTATTGTATAATTGGATAACTTGTGTATTATTTTGTTTGATCTCACTACGATTTCATGAGTATGGATTATATATAACCAGGTATAAAATCAGTAGCAGGAGTAAGTTTTGAGTATGATACTCCTATCTCTTTCTGGAATTTTGAATTAAGACAATCCCTGATCATAAACAGAGAGTGTAATCTTACGGCTCTGTCTTGATCGAATTTTTAGATTCTTTGGATGGATTGTTGAAAATGCAAAATTATTATATCAAATGTTTTTCCTCTGGTTCTTCTGCCTTCTGTACATAATGTTTTGATATCTGCTCCCTTTACTTTTCGCGAGTTTTTGATTGCCCGGCTTCTTTACTTTTCGTGAGTTTTTGATTGCTCGGCTAATTTTATTCATGCTATGTGTAGTTGCTGGTCTATGTGAATAAAGTGACATACATGATGGATAGGAGTTGGATGCGGCTGCATAATAGATTAAGTGAAGAATATCTAGATGGTATCAATTCATTTATGGAGTTAGCAAAACAATGTCTGGATGAGAACAACAAGGTTCGATGTCCATGCCGAAATTGTCAAAATGCATTCTTTCAGTCACTAGATGTGGTAGAATCTCACTTATACCACTCTGGAATCTCTGCGAGTTATGAGAGATGGATTTTTCATGGAGAGGAACTCCAGAATGACTTTGATGGTGCTGAAAGAAATACATTTGAATTGGACGAAGAAGAAAATTATGATGAGCTGAATGATATGTTAGAAGATCTATGCGCTAACCAAACTAGGGAAGGAGAAGAAGATGGTGGAAATCATAATTTCTCACCTCGAATGCCTAATGATAAGAGCAACCAGTTTGTGAAGATGATGACTGAAGCCCAACGAACTTTGTTTCCTAGTTCTAAAATGTCATTATTGAACTTTATGGTGAAATTGATGCACATCAAAGTTATGAATCAGTGGAGTAACAAATCTTTTAATATGTTGTTGGAATTACTCAAAAACGCTTTTCCAGAAGATATTGGATTACCAACTTCAACTTATGATGCCAAATAAATGCTAAGTGAATTGGGATTGGGTTATGAGACTATTCATGCATGCAAGCATGATTGTGTATTATTTTGGAAAGATCATGAATTTGCACTTAGGTGCCCAGAATGTGATGAACCACGATACAAACCCAATTTTGGCAAGGGAAGAAAGGTGCCTCAAAAAGTATTGAGATATTTCCCATTGAAAAAAAGATTACAGAGATTATTCATATCAAGACATACTGCTAAGGATATGAGATGGCATGCAGAAGGTCGGGTTGAGGTAGAAGGTGTTTTAAGACATCCAGCTGATGGTGAGGCATGGAAAGAATTTGACAAGTTATACCCAGGATTTATGCAAGATCCTCGCAATGTTAGGTTATGTCTTGCAACTGATGGCTTCAATCCATTTGGAAACATGCATAATTCCTACAGCATGTGGCCTGTTGTTCTAGTGCAATACAATATGCCACCATGGAAGTGCATGAAAGAACCGTTTATGTTGATGTCATTGCTAATTCCAGGACCACATGCACCAGGAAGAGATATTGATGTTTATTTGAGACCACTAGTGGATGAGTTGAAAGAATTATGGGAAGTTGGTGTTGACACGTTTGATGCTTATAGTGGTCAAATGTTTCCTATGCATGCAGCTATAATGTGGACCATTAATGATTTGCCTGCTTATGGAAATGTATCAGGATGGAGCACTAAGGGATACAAAGCTTGTCCAGTATGTAATGAGAATACTTCTTCGCATAGGTTACGCAGTAAAATATGTTTTATGGGTCATCGACGTTATTTGCCACTTAACCATCCTTGGAGAAAAAGTAAATTACATGATGGTAAATGGGAATTACGACCACCACCCAAAAAGTTATCAGGAGATGATATTTTGAAGTAATTACATGCTGTGCGGTATGGGAAACCTGGAAAGCACCCTAGTAATAAAGATAGAAAAAGAAAACGAACTCCAGATGAGATAAACTGGACAAAAAAAAGCATTTTCTTCGAGTTGGAGTATTGGTCGCAGTTGAAACTACGACACAATTTAGATGTGATGCATATTGAGAAGAACGTGTGCGATAATATTGTTGGAACATTGTTGAATGTTGAAGGGAAGACAAAAGATACGGATAAGGCTAGATTGGATTTGCAAAATATGAATATTAGAAAAGAATTGCATTTAAAACCACATGGTAATGGATTTATGAAACCTCATGCTTCTTACACATTAACATCAGCGGAAAGAAAAATATTTTGCAAGTTCTTGAAATCTGTGAAGTTTCCTGATGGATATGCATCGAATATTTCTAAATGTGTACGTGAAAATGAAGGCAAAATATCAGGTTTGAAAACTCATGATTGTCATGTGCTGTTACAACAACTTCTTCCCATTGTTATTCGAAAATTTTTGCCAAAGGAAGTGTGTACTGCAATTGTAGAGCTCTGTTGTTTTTTTAAACAATTATGTTCAAGAACATTGAATATAAATGATTTAGAGAAATTGGAAGAAGGGATTGTTATAATTTTATGTAAACTAGAACGAATTTTCCCACCAGCATTTTTTGATGTAATGGTTCATTTAGTTGTTCACCTACCTGAAGAAGCAAAACTTGGAGGTCCCGTTGCATTTAGATGGATGTATCCAATTGAAAGGTAATTGCTAATATTGCTAATATGTGTATATATATATATATATATATATATATATATATATACGCACTTATACTTGTTCGTTGGCTTATCATTTTCAAAAACTTTTCATGTAAATTTTGATGACAGAATATTAGCTCGATATAAGAGTTATGTTAAGAATAAAGCTCGACCCGAAGGATCAATTGCTGAAGCATATATTGTTAATGAGTCTTTAACTTTTTGCTCGATGTATCTCAACGACATTGAAACAAGATTTAATCGACCTGAGCGCAATGACGATGGTGGGACTCCATCTGCAAGCTTGTCTGTTTTCTCTCAAAATACTAGACTATTAGGTCATGCAGAACCAAAGTTACTTTCGAAATAGGAAATTGATAAAGCCCATTGGTATGTCCTAAATAATTGTGATGAAGTTCGGCAATATTTAGAGTGAGTAATCAACTTTTAATTTTTTTTGCTATTAATTACTAATGTATTGTAGTATTTAATTGAATGTTCCTTTTGTAGTGAACATATAGAGCTATTGCAACAACAAAATCATAACAATTTGGAACAAAAACAAGAAGAATTGTTTCCTGGATGGTTTGCTTCACGTGTAAGTTATAATGCATGTATTATTTATTTATTAATGCAACGTATCATTCCTGGATGGTTGAAGGTATATTGATTAATATTTTTTGTTAGCACAGATAACGAGATTATATAATCAAAAAGATTCAGTTGTGAGCAAAGAATTGTATGCATTAGCATGTAAACCGGATTTTAGAATATTTTCCTATTCGGGTTGTATTGCTAATGGGGTACGATTCCTTGTTAAAGATCGAGATGATTGTCGTACAACACAAAATAGTGGAGTGATGGCGCCGGGAGATGACATCAATTTTTTTGGTATACTATGTGATGTTATTGAGTTGGTATACGTTTTTGACTACCGCGTCACTTTGTTCCAGTGTAATTGGTACGATAATAATCCAAAACAAAAAAGAACAGTTGTAGATTACCATCTTACTTCTATCAATGTGAATCGCAAATGGTACATGGATGATTCCTACATACTTGGCATCCAAGCACAACAGGTATTTTATATGGATGATCTAGTGTTGGGTCCACAATGGAAGGTAGTGGAAAAGGTACAACATAGAGGCATATGGGACATTCCTGAAAAAAAAGATGAGGGTAGTGAGCAAGTAATATTTCAGGAAAATGAATCATCAGATATTGTCTTGGCAATACAACAGGAAGATCTTGATACTCAAGTATGCCATAGAGGAGATGTAGATCCAGATATTATTGAAAATGAAGCACTAAATAAAAATATGAATAATGTTATATATGATAATTCGGAAGAGGAAGATGATACATTGAATGAATATTACAGTGAAGATGAGAAATCTCTAGATGGTGAAGATGATAATGCTGATAGTGATATTGGTAAGTATAATGAATCATGCTCTTTTTTTGCATAATGTTTTTCTATTATATTTTATAATGACTATCTATATTTTTCCTTTCCTATGTAGATTCGAGTACTGACGACGCATCTATCGAGAGTTGATAAGATTTCTTTATTGACATTTAAGGTTAGAGCAACTGACTATTGAGATATATTTGATTGCTTATTATGATGATTGTTGATCTTGTCGTATAGCAATTACTCAAATATTATTGTGGAGTTTGGGTGTCCCATGAGGTTTTTGTTATTTCTTCATTTTCTATTTTTCAAGTTTGGTGAACTATTCTAAGTATTTGTTTTGATCTTGGAGGTAATCAAGTTGTGTAGTGGATTTTCTTTTTCCTTTTTATGTTGTCTTAGATTGTAATTGAAAGACTTAGATTGTAATTAAAAGATTTGAGCTCTATAAGCAGTTGGTTTTAAATTGCAACTTTTATAAAGCTTAGTCTTACTTTGGGTCAACTGAACAATTAATTGTTTATAATTATGTAATTGGTGGCACATTTTCTATATTATTAGGATATTCGTTTTATTTGTTGTGTATACAATGCAAGTTTCCATTTTGTTTTTTATAAAATTGAATTGCAGATTGTAGATTGTGTTAAATTTTGAGTAAATTTTCCCCACTTCTTCTAAAGCAATCATTTCATTTCCTTGTAGCAGTTACAGCATGAAAATAATTTATTTGATTCCTCAGTGATGGTGACTGCTGGTGCAAATCAGGTATTAAGTTGGGCTCTTGGTCATCAATATAGGAGGTTTTTAGATTCTTTAGAAATCAGTTGGACTACTCGTCCATGTTTGGATAGTTTCTAGACTTCTATTTGTTTGCTGAGGTTATTTGTGATAGGCTTGCCTCTCACTTTGAATATTTTTCTTCTTTGCTATTAATATCTTTTGGTTTGAAAATTTATCCCTTGAAAATTCTTTTTAATTCTTACATTTTATCCTTGATTCCTATGCTTTCCCTACCCAACATTCTCAATTTCATATTGATATTTTAGAGGTCTAAATTTTTTGATCTTATAAAGTGATTTTTCTTTGAATTTCAATAGAATAATTGCTTATGGTGTTAGTGAGTGTGATTTCACGGGGGAGCCAATTAGTTGATGTATATTGCAATTTTATGGATTTTGGAATGTAACAAGAACAGAATTATTTGGTCCCATTCTGCCCTTTAATTATCCTTTAATAAAATGATTTCCCAAATTATTGCAGGCCTTTGTTAATATTGTTCTTACACTGTGTGATGCTGGAGATTCTGTCGTCATGTTTGCTCCTTACTACTTCAATTCATACATGTCATTCCAGATGACAGGATTGACTGACATTCTGGTCGGTCCTGGTGATCCAAAGATGCTTCATCCTGATGCAGGTCAATGATTAAAATATAATCCATTCTAAATATCGATTAACCTCCCTGTTTTTATGATACTGCATGGATTATGTCATTCTGCACCAGTCACAACTAGTCAGATTGAGAAATTATTCATAATTGATGTTGTTGTTGGATTCTTAGGATCTCTTATAATTGATGTTGTTGTTGGATTCTTAGGATTATGGTTGCTTTTTTCGCTTTAATAATTGAACCATGTTGTACCTATGCATTAACATTTGAAATACTCAGAACTCTACTTTGATATGACATGCTATTCATTGATGTTGTTGTTGGATACTTAGGATCTCTTATATTTGTTATTTCCTACATTTTTGTAAGATTTTATTCTTGCTTGGTAGGATGTATCTATAATTTATAGAACAAATTAGTGACCGGTAATTATAACTTTCTTATTTTAATGTGTATGGGAAATCATTTAAAGTTTATACAAATTGTATTCTGTTTCATGGTATTGGAGCTAGGTGTCACGGGACTAGTTTTGTTACACTTGAACAACTAGAAACTGTGTGACCTTAACGTTCACAATTTCCGTCCCTTACGTATATAAATAATCACGAAATAAATTAAACTGTGTTAATTCATATTTTCTGCGGCAAATAAATAGTGTTGCTATGTTGTTAATGCGATGAATAGTTGAAAGTTATCACAAAATACGTTCGGCGACTCAACATTCGAAACAAACATATTTGTCGTAAAAATTTTATTGGAACATTAGTTGCGACAACCCTTTAAATTTTTCACGACATATATACATTGCGACGACATTATGGCTACAGATATTGTGTTGCCATTTCATATTTTTCGCGTCAAACAAATAGTGTCCCAATTTTGTTACTGTGATGAATGGTCGAAAGTTGTCGCAAAATACTTTCGGTGACTCAACATTCGAAACAAACACACTTGTTGCCCTTTAATTTTTTCGCGACATATATACATTGCGACGACATTATGGCTACAAAAATTGTGTTGCCATTTCATATTTTTCGCGTCAAACAAATAGTGTCGCAATTTTGTTACTGCGATAAATGGTCGAAAGTTGTCGCAAAATACTTTCGGTGACTCAACATTCGAAACAAACACACTTGTCGCCCTTTAATTTTTTCGCGACATATATACATTGCGACGACATTATGGCTACAAAAATTGTGTTGCCATTTCATATTTTTCACGTCAAACAAATAATTTTGTTATTATGAATGGTCGAAAGTTGTCGCAAAATACGTTCGGTGACTCAACATTCGAAACAAACACACTTGTCGCCTTTTAATTTTTTCGCGACATATATACATTGCGACGACATTATGGCTACAGATATTGTGTTGCCATTTCATATTTTTTGCGTCAAACAAATAGTGTCGCGATTTTGTTACTGCAATGAATGGTCGAAAGTTGTCGCAAAATATGTTCAGTAACTCAACATTCGAAATGAACATATTTGTCGTAAAAACTTTATTGGAACATTAGTTACGACAAACACACTTGTCGCCCTTTAAATTTTTTGCGACATATATACATTGCGACGACATTATGGCTACAGATATTGTGTTGTCATTTCGTATTTTCTGCGTCAAACAAATGGTGTCGCGATTTTGATACTGCGACGAATGTACGAAAGTCGTCGCAAAACACATTATGTGACTCATATAGAGCGACAATACCCGCAACAAACGTATTGTTGTCACTAAATTACTTTTGCAACAAAAACTTAATTTTTGCGACAACATTTGTTTGTCGCGAAATCGGTTTTTTTTTTGTAGTGTAAATAGACATGTAAAACTGAATTCATCCACTAAAATTTATTTCATTTCAATTTTTTGAATCATTTTATACTGTTTTAGAATTTATGTTAACTAAAACCCTAATAGTCATAAAATATTCTCTTCAATTAAAGCCAAAATAACAATGGAAGAGACGCCATTAAAACAAATACATACAGACATAACAATATATGAAAACTTTAGAAAAAGTAAGGATTGCCTTATATTGTGGGTTTGAAGAATTTAGTATGTAAAGGATTCTTGATTTGTGTTTAGATTATTTGATAATATGTTTTTTGAATTCAAATAGTAATAGTAAGAAATTTTATTCCTAATTGTTTGAGTTTTCTATTGGGATTATCCTTTCTTTTCTTGATTTTCTTTTTGAGTTTGGAATTTATCTAAGATTTTTTTGATCTTTGTCCAGTATTTCATGTGTAATTAACAGATTCGTGATCAATCTTTATTCTTCATCATGTCTCAATTCAATTTCTATGCGTCAATATCTTATCTAGAAGTGGGAAAAAAATTAAACAAGTTCAATGTTGTAACATACTGGATGAAGCAACAAAGTTGTGCATCTCTTTAAGCATCTATTTATGTAAATCTCAATTTATTCATAATATCAATTCTCTCTTTTATAATCATTATTCAAGTCGTAACTTCCTTCGATATAATTGATTGATTTATTTACAATCATAATAATACTTTTACTTTATGCATGTGGTAGGGCTGAATCTGCACATTCAAAACTTAAAGAGACAATTAGGGTCTTCCCAAGGTAATTTTGACTCATCATGGACAATAATTCATGTGTGTATATATATATATATATATATATATATATATATATATATATATATATATATATATATATATATTAAAGCTTCATTTGAAACGAGTTTGGGTACTTTCCAACGTAATTTCAAATTTATCTTGTTTCAAGAGCTAAGGGGATTTACAACAAGAATTGCAATGAGCTTGATACTTCAAGAGTCCAAGCGAGTTGATGACATAGGAATTTGATACATTGTTTAAATAATATGGATTTTCCCTAGTTAGATGGTTATATTCTAGTGTAATTGTCTTACGTTTCATTTTATTTTGAATGTACCTTTTTTTTTTAATTTACTTATTTTTATTTCATCTTTTTTTATTCTAGTTTCATTGTGCACTTTAGCGGTAAAATTTGCAGGAGATGGAGAATGGCATCTTTCTAATGGTACTATAACAATTGCTTTTGAGGAACTGCATATTATAAATATATTCAAATTGCATAAATGTCAACTTGATTGTTCATGTAGGTTGAATCCAGTTCTAAGAATAAATTATTAAAATTTATTGAAGAAAGTGATATAAACACTATTTGGTGGGGATTAAATTTTAGATTTTAATCTAAGTTAAAGTCAACAAATAATTTTAACTGCATATTTTATAGGTCTCACAACTTTTTAACTGTACATTTCATAAACTTTTATCAAAATTTACTAAAAGTTTAATTTTAATCTCCACAAAGTTGGGGCATAATTTTTTTTTAATACTAGTTCTAGTGTAAGATGTTCCACAGAAGGCAAGCATAGAAAGAAGACTTGTTTTCAATATTTTATAGAGAATTGCCTCTCAATGGAATAAATTCTGCAAGTCCTTCAAATTATTATGTTTGATTTGAATAAAATAATAGTCTATGTCACATTGAGGTTGACGTTAATTATAGGGGTTTATGATTCATGGAATCCCATCTTATAATTTTTATCAATAGAATTAATTATTGGATTGTGAAAATTTTGATATGTAATGGAGATGAATACATAGATTTAGAATATGATAGATATATAAAAATGGTGTAGATGTATAGTGTTTAAATAAATGAATTTAATAAGGATAATATTGGAATGTCATGTAGATGAAAATAATAAATATATTTTTTAATTTTAATAGGAATATATATAGAGTGGGATAGATATATCACAATTATTGATATAAATAGCGGCTATAGAGAGTAGAACTAAAGATAATACAAAAACGGTCAAAACCCGCATATTTACTTGTGTGGTTTTTAAACCGTCCAAAATGAGTGTCTAAAAAAAGCAGCAAACACCTACTTTCTCATACCCACAAAAAAGATGCTACCCAAAATCGATCAAAACCGGTAAAAAAAAATTAAAAAAAAAAACTCCCAAGCAAGCCCTAAATCATCCAAGCTTCTTTTGTTTCTTGCTCTGTCACTGCCTCCAAATAAATTCTGATGCCGCTCTATTTGACTATCGCCAGCCTCTCTTTTCAGTTTCGTCTTCAATATGTCACCCTCTATTAGTTTGATGTTATTTTTCTTTCTTTGCTCAGTGTTATTACGATCTTTCTATCTTTGCTTGGTTTCTGCCAGTCCAGATAGAGCATTCCCGTGAGGGTTTTGGCAAATTGCTGCATGTGGAAGTCTTGAAACAATTTCTCAAGATGTAATTGAGACAATTTACAGAAAATGAAAACGTGATATTCTATTTTGTTGTAACTTGTGTTGGTTGAACTCGTGTAAATGTAACATGTCCACTTAAGTGATGGACCCTGGTATTCAACGTTAAAGAAGTTGATTGGAATGGATTAAAATTACAGGCATAATTTTGTTTGAAATTGGTTTAATAAAAAAGTTAAAAAGTGATTTTTGTATCAGCTTTGATCAAATATTTGGATAATTTCTGGTAGTCAATTCGTACATATGAATAGTCAAATGCATTCTATTCCTCGAGTAGATGATTGTAGTATATTTAAATTTACAAAACCAATTCTGTATGAATGATAAATTGATGTATAAAAGTGAGGTTGATAAATGGAATTTTGGAATTAACTAATTCAGAAATTCAAATTAAATCGATTGCTCAAGCAGACGCCTTGCATGCAATGGGCAATAGATTTACTGGAAAATCCACTCGAGCGGTGGATAGGTGGTTAGCGAGCGGTCTGAATAGGTATGACTATTCGTGAAACATGCTAATTTATGGGGCTATCTCTCTAGACACGGCTCCTCGACCTCTGTAAATTGGACCCCCTTAATGACTATAATTCAACATAATCACATGTTTTGATTACACTAGTAGTAAGCACGTACGTTGCACGTCTTATTTATTAAATGAATGATACGTGTAATATTTTTGAAGCACTAATACTTTTTTTTAAAGAGCTGAAGTAAATGATATTGTTAAAGAAAAAAATTAAGTTAAAAAAAGTCACTTTTATGTAAATAATTACTTATAACTAAAATTTCACTTACGAGTAATAAGAAAAATCCATACAAGAAATTACATATATATCACCCCTTATTCAACATTTTTACGTTATATATATATAATTTTATTGATTGCTCTTATTTTTCCATTTCGAAGTCGGTATGTTTTTCCTTTCTCAAGCACGGGAAATAACTTTTCTATTGTGTTCTTAAACAACATAGTTTGAAAATTACTTCCTTGAAAATATTATAAAAAAAATATCATAATAGTCTAACTGTGAAACTTCTACAAAAAAAGGTATTGGCTAATTTTGACATTATATAATACCTCTCCATCATACAAAATTAATTTTTAAAATTTTAACAAGGTGGTTCTTATTGCTGTAGATCTTAATTGAACATTTTCGAAGTATTGATAATTTTCTATTCCACTCTTTTTTAAATGCATTCAGTTGCTTATAAAGATATAATAGCAATCTTTATTTTGTAACATCAATCCGACAAATAAAACAAATTTAAGATACGACAACAAAAATATACATTAGCAATTAATAAAATGAAAAAAAGTTAATATTCTTCAAATTAAACTGACGATCTGACTCATTTTGTTGATCTATTGATGAATTAGATCTCATTTATGTTAGTGTTTTCGACGATGGTGCATTCATGTGTGACATATGCTAATTATAATCAACATTTCAAATTTTGTTTTAACATCGAGAATTGGGTGAATATGAAAAAAAAAATCTCAAATGATTTTATTTAATATAAAAATTAGTCAAAGACCAATACAAAATAGCTTGTGAACAACGTTTCAACAAAATCTTAATCGTTAAAGTTCAATATAATTGCACATGTGATAATGTCCACACATATCTCCTAAGAGTAATTATTAAACCATAGTTTAATAAATAATAAAATAACTAAATAAAAAACTGGAAAACGCAAAATTCGACCCTAACAATACCTAGAGGGGGGTGAATATGTATTTAATGCGGAATTAAAAACAAATATGAATTAAACAGCAACAAGTCACTTTAATTCTTATATAGATTGTTAATCAAACAATCAAATTTATCATATGTTGAATTATCGTAGTTTGAATGTAACAAACAGCAAAACATAAAGCAGGAAAGAATACAAGAATTGTTCACGGAGAAACCCAACTGGGAAAAATTTCGGGCACTTTGTTAGTCAATCCACTATAAATGATTTATCACCTACAATCTACCAGACTAGACAACGATACAAACTATCTGATCTCCTGACTTCAATTTTGACAGCTCTCCTGAATTATGTGCTCTCCTGCACCAATTCTAGATGCAATAACCAACGCTCTCCTGGAACTCCGCTATCCTGCAGCAGCCCCTAGTTTGGTAAAATCGTCTATCTCCTGTGGATCACGAAGAACAACCCGTTCTTCACAGACTGTAACTCTAGTCACATTTCTTGATCTTCAGCACTTTATGACCGATATGTAGGAAGTAGCAGTTTGATATTTAGATATTGGATTCGATGTTTTTCTGACTAACAAGAACAAATCTCAAAAAAACATGAAGGTTGAAAGTTTCAAGGATGAAAGAAAATTGACAGCACAATGTTTGCTTATTATTCAACCTTAGAATTCTCGTTCTGTACCTTTAGGATGTATATATGTAGGTCAAGAAAATTATGGGCCAGGAAAAAAGACTTTAAAATGCGAAAATAAAATTTCTCGTATAAAGTTGTCGCTCGAGCGAGAGACCAGCGACAGTTGAGCGATAGGGTGTCACTCGAGCGAAGGAGGGGCGACGGTCCAGCGACAATATTTCTACTTTTACAGCTCGAGCCATAACTTGGCGACAGTCCAGCGAAAATCCGTGCCGTTGTCTCCTTTGTTCCAAACTCGAAATCCAAGACCTATTTAATTAGCTTTTGATATATTTGCACATTACTCCTTAAACTTTTATCAACAATTAATTTAAATTCTTTTGTCTACAGAATAGCCAATTACAAAATCAACTAAAACCTAACAAAAACCATAAAATTAGAAATATTAAAAATATGTATAGTTCAATGAATATGATGAGACAATGTTGTTGGACTATCACATGCTTGAAAACCCCTAATAGATGTATATATACAAGTAAAATGATTCGCAGTAATAGATAAATCTAAAATAGAAATTTCATACAATTAAATTCATAATATTAGAAATTAAATTGAAATGCGAACCAAACTTTACTTTTAAAAAAATCTTCATGAGACTCATCATCAACTTATAAGTAGCTTATGTTCATCATTTAGATGGATATTACTAAAATAGAAAGAAAAAAGAACTTCATTATCTTCTTATCGTAATAAAAAATTTCATTAAAAGCCAAAACAACCATTATTCTTCTCACACAAATCGACTTCTCCAAAACTCCAATGTCCAACATGAATACATTCACATGCATAAACATCATTTAGGCTATTTTCGAGTTATGAGAAACTTTAGTTCACAACAAATTGCTTTCAATGACAATGACAATAGTTCTAGAATGAGAAATGTTGATTTTTATAGCTACTAGTCAACGTTGAACGTGCATTGCACATTATTTTTAATTTTTTTTTGTAAATGCTATAAAAATTAATATTTGAATATGCGTAAATGTTAATTAATTTTGAATTAATACCAGGGAATATATACGTGACAATGAATATTAAATTATTTATTTAATTTCTAATTAAGTAAAACTAGATGTTAAATGCATTTTTAAACGTGAAATTATAATTAACTTATAATAAGAATTAATAACGCGTAAATGAAGATATATATTAATTAAATGAATGTAAATATTAATTAATTGAGAATTAATAATAGCAAATTCATATATTAATGAAAGCACAAGGGGGAAATGAATATCTCAAATGCACATGTACATTGATAGTAACTAAATGATTAAATAAATTAAATACATATTGACAAATAAAAGTAAAGTATTATTGAAATAATCGAATTATAGCAGGGTTATAATCATTTAAAAAATAATTCTCACTGAATATAATATTTAATATATTATAAATAATTAACTAAATTTGTTATTATTAACTTGTTTAGTGCACATTTTGAGAGTAATAATGTATTTTTGCTATTGACGTGATAGATAATATGTGGTTAAGGATAAAAGAAAAATTATTGATGTGATAAAAAAATATTATTTTATTGAATAATGTGTGTTGAAAATAAGTAGAAGAATGAGAATGAGAAAAATAATGTGGCTCAAAGCAACTATGCATCTCTCATCTCATTTATTTACATTAATTATTAATTATAAAAATAGTCATATCTTAATCCCTTTCACATGCTCTCCATTGGCAAGAAATTCAAAAATGTAGCATCAATAGACTCTCGCCATCTTTCTTCATCATATGTTTTCTCTGTATATTGGAATTTTTAATGTGTTAATGTTGTGTGGATGGTTTTGAATTTCCACATATATTATAATGTTATAATAATTTATTCAGTTTCATTAATGATAAGAATATAGCGGAAAATAATTGAGTACTTAAATGTGAAAATGATCAAAGATTATAAATGTTTATTGTAGTTATAATGTTGTGTAGTTAGTAAATTTTTTAGTGAGAATATAATTACCCTATTATTTATTATTTCGTTTTTATCTAAACCTAACTATCATGGGGATTCATATGTAATTATCAATTAAAAAAACTTTTAAATAAGGGTAAATAGAATATAAAATAATTTTTTATCAAATTATATAGTAACATTCTGTATGCATAATTTGTATTACATTAAATATATTATTTGGTTGTTATGATATGTGTGAAACAATCAAATGAAACATCCATTTAAATAACAAATTATGGATGTTATTTTTTAAAAACTGGATAAATCAATCAAGGGAAGAAATTTAAGTTATATTTTTATAATAAAAGCTGTTAATACAAATTAATATAATATTAAAAATATTAATTTAGGGAATTATCTACAAATAAAAAATAAAAGGAATTTTTTTAATTTCATATTGAATAAATTGAATTAATATTATTATTAATTAATTATTAACGAAACTAAAATATGTAAGGGTAAATTGGGTATTCAAAAGCTTTTCCTTGGTCTTCCCTTTTAGGCCCCGTTCGGTAGGGATTAAAATCCAATTAAAATTGAAAATACGGCCGTTATTGGGTCCCACTCGTCTAATAAAAGTCAACAATAACGACTAATTTTTCAATTTTAATCTGATTTAAATCTCTATCGAATGGGCCCTTAATATATTGTAGATTACATCAATTCATTGCAAAATCATAATTTTTATTGCATCATAAATTCTTTAAAAATAGAGAGTGATTTTCAATTTCGAGTTTGTTATTTCTCGTTGTTTGAAGTGCTTCTATTATAAAGAGAAAATCGTTGAATCTTAGGAGGCGATTGTCATATATAATGAGCTTCTTGGCGAGACAAATTCGTCTTAAAAAGATAGTGTTAAACACTAGTCTCGGTTTACAAATTCTTTGTTTCATTCTTCATTTCTGCAATTCATTCTTTCTTTCCAAGTAGTTTTGTTTTGTTTTGTTTTGTTAATATTTTAGAATATAATTTGCTAATTCACACATCCACCAACACGTTTAAGATGATTTTTCTGTTGTTTGTGCTTGTTATATTCCGATTCTTCTTCATCTTTATGTTCTTTTGAATGGCATATACATTGCTATTCTTTTCATTATTTTGATTTGTTAAACTTCTATTTTTATAACAGAAATATATATGAGACTAATTCTAGTAAAACCACAAATGGTATAACAAGTGCGATTTCATTAATGGCTTTACAACTTCAAACTATTCGTGTGCCATATATAGAAAAATCAGAGAAATTCAGAAGTGTGGATTTCAAGAGATGGAAACAAAAGATGTTGTTCAATCTCACTACTTTGAACATGGCAAGGTTCCTCACAGAAGATCCTCCTACCATAAAAGGAAAGAAGAATCGAGAGTCGATGATTGGGTTAGATACATGGAAGCACTCAGACTTCTTGTGTAAAAAGTTTCCTAAATGGATTGGATAACATACTATACAATGTTTATAGTGCTATGAAGTCTACAGAAGAACTTTGTGAATCCTTGGAGAAAAAGTTCAAAACGAAGTATGCCGAAATGAAGAAATTCACTGTCGAAAAGATCATCAACTACAAGATGATAAACTTGAAGACCGTCATTAGTAAAGTCTAAGAACTAGAGGTCCTTCTACATGACATACATGCCAAAAATATGAAGTTCAATGAGTCATTTCAAGTTCCTACTATAATTGAGAAACTCCCTTCTTTACAGAGAGATTTAATAAATTATCTCAAACACAAATGCAATAAGATGAATTTGAAATAACTTATTGTCCGACTAAAGATTGAAAAAGATAATAGAAAGAAGACCGAAAGGAAATCTGGCATTCAATTTGGGCAAGCAAATGTCAATCTAGTATAATTTGATTCAAGAATCAACATGAAAATAAAACTCTCGGGTGATGCACCAAGAGAGACAATAATAAGAGTGCTAAGAAATTCAAATGCAATTGCTACAGATATAGGAAAGGGGAACATCATGTGAGTGTCGCAAGCCCAAGAAAAACGTACAAGCAAATGTGATTGAAGGAGACACATTATTTAAAGGGATACAAGAAATGAACTTGTTTGCTGTTGTATCTGAACGTAACAGTGTTGGAAAATCCTAGAGAATAGAAGGTTGATACCGAAGCTACTCGTCACATTTGTGCCAACAAAGTAATGTTCACGAACTACAAAGAACTCAATAAAGAACAAACTTTCATGTGAAATTCTACAAGTCCAAAAGTTGAAGGACAAGGGAAAGTAACTTCAAAGATGACTTCCAACAAAGAGCTCATCTTCAACAATGTTCTACATGTATTGGACATTCACAAGAATCTTGTGTTCGGGTCTCTACTTAACAAAAATGGCTTTAAGTTGGTCTTTGTGTCTAATAAGTTTGTACTTATTAAGAATAAGTTGTACGTGGGAAAATGATATCTTTGTGATGGAATGTTCAAAATGAACATCCTTACTATTGTACCAAAATCAAGCAATTTATGGCATAATTAATTAGGACGTGTAGATTTCAAATTCATGTGCAAATTAATTAACTTAAATTTATTGCCTTCGTTAAAATTTGATCTTAATCATAAATATGAAATTTATGTTGACGCGATGTTGGCCAAAATTTCATTTCATTCTGTTCAAATGAACACTACACCTTTAGAATTAATTCACAATAATATATATGACTTGAAGTTTGTGCAAACTATAGGTGGAAAAAGTATTTTATTACTTTTATTGACGATCTCACAAAGTATTGGTGTGTCTACTTGCTAAGAAGCAAAGATGGGATCTTAGATGTTTTAAAACAGTATAAGAATGGAGTTGAAAATTAACTTAACAAATGAATAAAGAATATTCAAAGTGATAAAAGAAGACAATATGTGGCATCATTTGAAGAACTATGTTCAAAACATGACATTATTCATCAAACAATGACACCCCATTCACCACAATCAAACAGTGTTGTTGAACACAAATATTGAATTCTTAAAGAGATGATGAATGCTATGTTGATAAATTCAGACCTACCTCTAAATATGTAGGAGAAAGCTATCATTTTAGAATATGTCTTTCTTAATAAAAATACCAGAAAAGAAAATGGATAGAACTCCATATGAATTGTTGAAAGATCATAAATCTTCTTATAAATACTTGAAAATGTAGGGGTGTATGGTTAAGGTTGAAGTAGCAAAGCCCAACAAGTTAAAACTTGGCCTAAGACAATTGATTACATATTTATTGAGTATGCCAATAACAGTATCCATATTGATTCCTTGTTCATAAGTCGAATATACTAGACATACATGAATGCACTATCATTGAGTCGAGATATGTCGCATTTCTCGAAAATGTCTTTCTATACAAAGACAAGCAAGAAATAACTTCAAACAGGGGAACTTTTGAAATTGAAAATAGTAATCTTTTAAGTGATGAAGACCAAGGCACAATGAAAGGGTCAGAACATCTACATCATATGGTCTTGATGTTTTTAATATATATATGGTAGGAAATGAAGACCAAGACTGTAATTGATGCATTGCTTAACTTTGAAATTCATCAAATGGATGTTAAAACGGTATTTTTGAATGGTGAAATAGAAGAAGCAATATATATGGAGCAGCCTGAAGGATTTATTGCTCCTAACCAAGAAAAAAGTGTGCAAACTCATTAAGTCCATGTATGGGTTTAAGTAAGCACCAAAGCAATTGCACCAAAAGTTTGACAAAAAATGTTGCTAAATGGTTTTAAAGATAACGAGTGTGACAAGTGTTTGTATATATAAAACACACACCTAAGGCCTATGTAATTATATGTCGATGACATGTTAATTATGAAAAACAATCATGATATCATCATAAACGCAAAAAATGCTACTAAATATATCGACATGAAAGATATGGGTGTGGCAAATGTTATATTAGGGATTAGAATCTCTATGATAATTGATGGGCTTGTTCTTTCCCAATCATTATATTGCGACCGTACTTAAAAGGTTTAATGTACATGTGGAAAGTCCACTGAAACTCCTAATTGATTTAAGTTCATACTTAATCAAAAATAAGAGTGAGCCAGTGTCTTAATTGAAGTATTCACATGTTATAGGCGATCTAATACATTACAAACAACTCTCGTCCAGATATAGCATATGTTGGGAATAAACTTAGTAAATTCACCAGTAATCCAAGCAATAACCATTGGAAGGCATTGAATAGGGTTCTTAGATGTCTAAGATATACCTTAAATTTTGGATTACATTTTACAAGTTATCCAGCTATATTGGAAGGATATCGTGATACGAATTCGATATCCGATATAAAAGGATTCTAAATCTACCAGTGGTTATATTTATACTATTGGTAGTGCGTCGTATCTTGGAAGTCCTCAAAACAAATGTGTATAGCTCGATCAATAATAGAATCGAAATTTATAGCTTTAGATAAAGCTGTAGAAAAAGCAGAATTTCACAATTTCTTAGAGGATATTCCATGTTGGTCCAAGCTTGTACCTACAATTGGTATGTATTGTGACAGTCAATTAGTCATTGGAAGAGCATAAAATTGTATGTATAATGGTAAATCTAGACATATACACCCATAGGCAGAATACCATAAAGCAATTGATTTCAAATGGTATTATTTCCATTGATTATGCAATATCAAAGGAAAATATCGCTAATCCACTTACAAAAGGTTTACCTAGAGATCAAGTATATTGTCTATCGAAGTGAATGAGTTTAAAGCCTATTACATAATAGTCTTTATAATGGTAACACAATCTTGTTGACGGGAGATCCCAAGATCTTGATTTAATGGGAAAGCTAAGTTATGAAGATTCCATGAAGCACTTGAGAATTATATCATATCCATTACTATGATAATAAAAGTGTTTTCTACAGAATGTATAAGGTTAATATATACTTTTATGGTTCCTATAACCAGGATAAGCCAAGTAAAGTATGGCAAAATACTCTTAATAGGAGATCACATATTTAACTGTAAAGTGGAGCCGTTTCTATACGAATTTTGTAGGCTGAAATTCTCTAAAACACTTGTGAAACTCAATAGTGGTTCAAGGTCAAAATAAACACGACCATGAGAACCAAAATTATTAGAAAAGATATTGTGTGAGTAGTGTTGTCTTGATTCACAACAACAGCTAAATAGATCAAAACATCATGCTCACTGATTAACCAAGTAGATCCAATATTATTTCACAAAGCCAGAAGCTAACTCTATTGATGCAATATCTTTTCACATGCACTCTCTGCCTCTCTACTAGTGTTTGTGTTATCACTCGCATTTCTAGTAATTTCCATTTATGTGGGGAATTTTTTGAAATTAGTTTCATAAAAAGTTAAAAGGTGATTTTTGTATCAACTTTAACCAAATAATCGGAAAGGTTTTCAGTAGTCGTTTAGTGCATATGAATAGACAAACGTGTTCTACTCATCTACTAGATGATTGTAGTATATTTGGATTCACAAAACCAATTTCGAATGAATGAGAAATTGAAGTATAAAAGTGGGAAATTAATTTAAATCAACCATTCGGGCGAATGCATTGCCATAGCGAGCATCGAGTTACTGAAAAAATTGACGTATTTCTTAGACCACAACTCCTTAATCTCTAAATTGGACCCCCTTGATTATTCTAATTCATTCGTAATCATTTGTTTTGACTACATTACATCAATCCATTGCAAAATCATAGTTTTATTGCGTATCAAAAATTCATTCAAAGCATAGAGTGATTTTCATTTTCGAGCTCGTTTTTTCTTGCTGTTTGAAGTGCTTCTACTGTAAGGAGAAAATCATTGTACATTGGGACATAATTTTCACTACACCATGAGCACCTTGATGAAGCAAATTAGTCTTAAAGAGATAGGGTTAAACACTAGACTCGGTTTACAAATTCGTTGTTTCATTCTTCATTTCTGCAATTCATTATTTCCTTCCACGTAAATGGCACCAAAAAATTTACCAAAGAAAAAGAAGGAAATAAAGAATATGACCAAATGATTCTACCATTAGTGAAAGAATAAAATATGGTTTGAGGCTAATAAGATGTGTTAATTGCTTTACACCATAAAAGAAAACGAAAACTAGTAACTTTGTAAGATTTTTCTTACGTTGTTTTGTCTACAACTTGTTCTATCTTTGGCTTCTTTTTCTTTTCAAATTTCTTATACGATTCTTCTTCTGCTAGTCTAAACATGATGTATTGTTATAACTAACTTTTTACGTGTTTACTTTGCATAATGCATTTGAGCTTGCTTCTTTCTTTTGGTTTTGGACATTTTAAATTAAAATAATAAATCGTACCATATAAAAATAAACTAGATTTTCTAACGAAATTATTGTTTGAAATTTGTTAGATGATAACAACTACTAATTTCCACTTTTCCATTTAATAACTTTGGAAAAAAAATTTAAATGTATTATAAAAAGAGAAAAAGAGAAGAGAAAATAAAAATCAATAGGCTTGTGTGTTTTATTAAGAACCAAAACCTCATATTTATAGGGAACAATTAAGACTACAAGGGATACAACCGTCATAATGACTAGGGCTATAGGGATATAGAATTCATTCATGAATACTGCTATATTTACAACACTCCCTTGAACGATTATTTACACAATAACTATCTCATTGAAATATTACCTGGCAAACCCCAATTGGACAAAAATGCCAACAAATGAAAAAAGTGTATAAATAATTTGGAGTAATAAGATGATGTCTCGTTAAAACTTTGTCAAGAAAACTCTCAATAGGACAAAATTTGAGCGAAGGAAAAAGAATAAATCAACTCCCCTGATTTTAGTTCTTGTATCAAGTGATCCATATTTTGTATATCAATATCTTTAATATTGATGTTTTGTATGTCAACGTCTTCAAAAAAATTGAGTAGGACAAAACTTGATGACTCAAAAAATAGCTTTTGTTGATCTCTTCGAAAGTCTTGAACAAATCGGAGTATTATTTTAAGAATAAATCTCTTTTAGGTTATGAACATCATTATACAAAGAATATGTCTCGTTAAAACCTTATTAGGAAAAACTTGTAAGAAAAATCCCAATGAAGGAAAAATAGTATATTCATTCTTTTAAGTATGCTATCAAAGTTATCTCGTTAAAAATCTTGTTAGAAAAACTCAATGGAACAAAACCTTGGTCAAGGAAAAAATAGTACAATACGATTTACTCTCCCTCAAGATAATATTACTTGAATTATATGCTCCAAGCATATTAAATCTTTAATTCAAGGTAACATTAATAGCAATGCATATCAAAAATTTTCAATGGGTGAGTTGGCTATAATCAAATTTATTATATGCATATCAAATTTCATGCATTGTCAGGCTAATAAATTAGAGACTTGTGATTACATCCACCACATGATAATCTATCTATTTACACAAGTCTTCACGAAATCCATTATATAAAGAGTTATACATTTCATATTACAACTTTACTTTTTTCTATATTCATTTTGCATAAGTACACACATTTAGATGTTTAGAATGTAGATCTAGAAACTTTAGGTTTCTCTAATAAATTCAATTTGTTGGGATTGCGTTCATTTATTTGGCCAATCATTTGTTCGATCGATATACTTTAATAAATTTATTTCGATATCCTCACTATTCATAATATGGAGCGGTACATTATGTACAAAAATATTGTAGAATTTTTTTATTTTTTTTCAATTCTATTTTTTTTTTCCCATAAGACATAACTTATTGAGATATTTCAATTTTCAACATATCAGGTATCTAGACATCTTCTGGATTTTATAATTTATTATGTCTAAATACTCATTAAGAGTATATACCTCCTTAATGGGATCATTTTTGCTCATTTCTCCATTTGTGTTTGGAGATTTTTATATTAGAACCGAATATAATCACGATTCAAACATGTCATAAATTTATCAAATATAATATTAACTAATACTTATCAAATGGTTGGGATTAAAGCTCACTAGTATTAATAAGACATACCGTCTTGATTGTGTAATCTTAAAATTAAGCTCATAATTTAAATTTTGAGCATTAATTTTGCAAACTTCAATCATCTAGTATTTGTATCGAATTTATTGGATACAAATAATATCCAGATGGTTAATGTATAGGATGATGGAGCCCTATTTATCACCCTGATTAACTTTTAGAAATATAGGGTATTCAGTCTCTATTTTAGCTAGTGATGTTTAATGATCAATTTTCGATAAAGAGAACAAATAATATATAGGAATTTATTGGATTGAAGAATCTTCTAGTTCTTCGTTGAATATCCATTTAAATTTTCAATTTCACATCATTATTGATCCAGTGATTTTCCAACTAGTCATGCCAAATAATAATACGTTCAATAATTGAACTTCTAGTTCAATAAAATATTTATCATTTGAAGAACTATTCTATCAAACAAAAGATATTGTCAATTCTTGAAAATATGATTAACCATGATATAATTATATAAGAATCGATGTCCACGTGACATGAGTTATATGTTTTCCTTCAGGAATAAACTCTAATTCAAAATATATGCTACTCCGAGATCACATTATATTTTATTATTACTTCTTCAAAAGCAATATATCCATATTCTTCAAAAATATTAAAATTATAATTCATACTTTTCAGGAGCGAACACATATTATTATAACAAATTATATAAAAATTTACTCTTTCGGAATAAAAACATAATTTACGTTAGATCGTATTTATTATGCTCTTCTGGAGCTCGTAAAATTTTACTAGAGCATCAATATATAAATACGTATGCAAAAGTGTGACACGTAAAGAAATTGGGTAATTTAATTCGTGATTTTACATAGAAATAGGTCAATATTCTTCTGGAATTTTGAAAATTATAATTCATGATCTTTATGAGCAAATAATATTTCATCTAAAATATTGATTATAATGTTGTGCTACTTCGAAAACAACAAAATATTTGTAATAGACAAATCTACTAGTGATATTTTTCTAAAATATTGAAACCGAAGTGTCATGCTCTTTAGGAGCAATAAAATTATTATTTGAATTAATAAATTATTTACAAATTTACTTTTTAGGAGTAAAAACATAATTTATGTTAGATTTTACTTAATTAAGCTCTTCAGGAATAAATAAAATCAACTAGAATATTTATCTATAATAGTGTGTTATTTGTGTTGACATATGGTTTATTTCATCATTAATATTTTGATTATAACAAACACGATTAATATTCTTTTTAACAATTGATTTTGAGCGATGATAATTCTATGTTAAAATCAATCAAGTATTGTAAAAATGAACACATTACAAATCGGACTCGAAATGAAGATCAAAGTGAAAGTTAAGCATTCAAGTCAAATCATTCGAGACGAGAGCTTAAAAGACAAATTTTAAGAAAAAACAAAATTAAGAGCATGAGAGACGACATGAAAGAAAGATCGAGACGAGAAATCTAAAAGGCCAATTTCAAAGCAAGATCAAAAACTAGATTTCTTAGTTCAAATATAAAAGTTCTAATCTTCCATATTTAGCAAAGTTTAAAAATCGTTTTATGCACGAAAAAATAATTTCATAAAAATACTTGCACAAAAATTTATTTTTCAAAAAATATAAATGTTTCAATTTGATGTTTAAATTTTTACAATGTTACTTACCTTGAAAGATAAATTGAAAATGTTCTTCAAAAGTCTACATTTTACCCCCCAAAAAAAGTCAAAGTCAATAGACGTTCGGTTGACCAGGTGGACGTCCTGTTCGTCCAACGATCAATTTTTTAACCGTTCTGATTTCTAAAACACAACGACTGGTTTAATCATTTGGTTAAGTAGGGAACGTCTGGTTGGGTCATCCGGTTGGTCAGAAATACTTCACTTTGCATTCATAATACAACTAGAAAAAAGTTTTCTTGTCAAATATATTTGTAAAAAATTTCTTTGAGTTTACATTTTTATATTCATTTCATTTATTTTTTCATAACAAAAACTTTGATTATTGAATCAAACTTCTTAAACTATTTCTCTCATCAAAATTTTTTATTTCTATTTGTCCTTAACTTATTTATATCAATCTTAAAAGAGTGAGATTTTTTAAGAAGATCTTCGCACTTACATTAAATAAACGTTTCTATTTATTCATATTGAAAACTTTGATTGATTAAATCAAACTTGTAAAATTATCATATTCATCTAAGTTTCTCATTTCTCTCTTTATACTTAATTTATTATAATTATTTATTAAAAGAGAGATATATTTTGAGAAGATTTTTAAACTTACATTACATTTTTTTCTTCATCTTCCCATTAAAACACTTTGATTAATTGAATCTAATTTTTTATTATCATATTATCAAAGTTTTTCATCTAATATTTGAGCTATCATTGATTACTATTCATTAAAGTGTTAACTTCTCTTAGTACTTAATTTTTGTGTATTATTCATCAAGAGATGCATTCTATTGGAAAATCATTTTGATAAAGTGTGGGTCGTGTTGAAATCTCTTAAATATCAATATTGTATAAGGATCGGTTCTCATTGTTGTAAATCACAATGTGGGTTATATTGAGGTCCCGTGAAAGCTCAATAGTGGGTCGTGTTGAGGTCCTGTAAACCTCAATATTATATAAGGATCGGTGCTCCTTCTATCTGAGTCATCGGAAGTATTGTAAAAGGTTGGATTGCATTATAAGTCAATCAACATAGTGAAAATGTCTTACTCGTGTCAGAGAGTTTAGTAACGGATGATGTAGATCATTACTTTGGATTGAACCTCCACAATTTTATTGTTTGCATCATCTCTCACTTTTACTTATCACTTTTATATTTGTACTTATTATTTGAGTTAATCTATTTAGTTTTTACTTGTTTGAATTTAGATTAATTCTTCTTAAAAAAATTAAAAACCAATTTACCTCCCTCCTTGTTAATTATTCTTGGGCTATCAATTTCAAGAGCAACAATATTTTATAATAGGAACATAATGATTAATTAAATGATAATTAATTGAACAATAAAATAAAGGAAAATAATAAGACAGAATCATTACTTTACATAACAAACATGTTTTAATTTTGGTAAACTACGTATGTCATATACTAAACAATTATTTTTGCGATACACCTCAATGTAATTTTCATCATTTTATTAGGAAATTTTATATGGAATATGACATCAAAAAATTTCGAAATTTTACATCCAAAAAAGTCATATCCCATGTAAATTTTCGGTTATAAAATTACATGAAGTATGATTTTTTTGGACGTAAATTTTCGATTGTAAAATTTATCACAACGTCTTTGCAAGTTCGATTATGTCTCCAACGTTAAAGTTCATCATCCGCCCATGCACACGTATATCATATTCTACTCACTGAACATGTTTGTGTTTATTCCACGAATTACAACATTTCAGGTAGGCATAATTATTTAAGATTTGGCGTGAATTATCAGATGTAGGAGAGATGATGCGCTAGGTGACGACCTTTGGGGGCATGAACTCATCGATAAGTAAAAGCTAATATTTTCTAAATGTTAGATATTTATTATGCCCAATATTTTACAAGCTGGTTTTTAATATATGAATACCTAGGTTATTTTTTGAAAACAATTTCCACCTCATATTTTATTATGCTTCACCGTTTGCATAGCTTGAAACATTTTAAAGAGTTATACCTAATTATTCTAGTACTTATTAAAATTTAAACATCTTGCAAGTTCAAGAGCTTTTAAAGAGACTAATGGTGTGAACATGTGTTGCACGTTAGTTGGTTAATGTTAAAAATAAGAATATATGAATTTTCAAGAAATTTATTTGTAAACATGAAAGATATTCATAAATCAATTAAAAAAAGAGAATGTGTTGTTTATAGAGAATAAATGATTGAAGCAAGAACTGAAAGAAATTAATGAATAAACAATTGATTTCCACATAATAAGAAACAATATATTAAATTTAATAAGAAACACACGCAATTCTAAGTTAGTTGTTTTGAAGCTCTTATTTTCAACCATCCTAGTGCATTCCATAGCTTTGGCATGAAGCATGTAGTTAAAACTTGTTGATAACATTCATCAATATAGCTTTCAAGTACGGCATAACCGCTTCATAGTATTTCGAAGTATTTATATAAATACAGTTTAATAGACTCAGAGTACAAGCAATAAAATAAAAATACGACCTGCCCATGTTTGGTACACATTGAAATTTTCATCATCATTCTTTTACTCATTTTCAACCACACATTTTTCAATAAAATAATATTTTTCATCACATCAATAACTTTTCCTTCTTTTTCAACCACACATTCTCTATCAATCTACTATTTCAGAATACATTCTTCCAAAATAATATGGCTCAAACACACCCTTAATAATTATAGAATGATGTACTTGAGGTGAATCGGCAACTGTTGATAAAGCACTTGAGGCACCTTCTTACACCATTTGTTTGGAGTTTTGAAATTTATACGATAAAGGAAATTTATTGGAGAGATATAAGTGACAAGCATAAATGCAAAAGTCATTTTTCATATCCTATCTATTGTATCACAAGAAATAGAAAACACCTAAAAGCCAAGTTGCCAACTGCAGAGATTGTCGGCAATAACTTTCAACTTGCATTAGGAGAATTCAAAATAAAGAATGAAATAAAGGAAAACCAAGCTCTTCTACTATTTTATCAATTAAAAACCTTCTGGGGAATGTGTAAATTCAATGTTCTGAGAATCTATAGGGCGACATTGCTTCACTGCTGTAGATGTACACGTATAATTGTAGAGTATCCTAACTTTCTGTTTAACCTTAATATTCGAGAGTAAACATCCATGCATCAATAACAAGAGATATCTGACATCATAAAAATAAATTGGAAACACATGGGCAGGCACTGATATGCGCACACTTGAAATACAGATATTAGGATACCTCTCGAGTTGATTCTTCAAAATAATTAGATTTTTGAATTTTTTCCTATAGTGTCTCAAAAACGAAGCTATTAACTGAAAGCTTTTGAAATGTTGTTGGTAGAAAACTTGCAATATTCAAGTAATAATCCCGTAGAATGTTGCTCTTGAAGGTGACAAATACAACTTAATATTTTGAGCAGTTCTTTAGATGTTGTAAGGCCATTACATACATCCTTAAGACGATTCTTTACTCCAACTATCTGCCTACACGGACTGCGGCCATGAGATTTTGTTTGATGAACCAGCATAATTCTATAGTTTGATCACCAATATCCCTGGTGTAGCACATCAAGTTAAAGCTCATACTGATAAGATATAACATTACAAATATTCAAGCTAGTAGAAGAAAAAATTCCCAAAGTTCATGGACTCTAGGTGTAAGCAATAAACAAGAAATTAACTTCATTTTCTTCTTTATTAGTTAATACTACCCAATACTCTCAATTTCATCTTGCCAAACATAACGTCAGAGTCTATTGTTGAGGATTTATTCAACATATTCACAATCAAGGGACAGAAGAAAACGCGAATGGTAAAAGTCTTGTAGGTTAAAAAATAAACATAAGACACGTTAGTTTTGGTGGCACCCACGGGAAAATCAAACTATGTTGTCTGTTCTATTGAGGTAATGGAGAATTTGTCGTGAAATCATTTCTTGGTAGGCGAAAGGGTAGCTTCAAAGGCTACTAACCCACTATTATATATCACTAAAGAGCATGAATTTTGGGGAGGATTTAGAGTACTCCAATTGCTATTAATCCGCTAGAATTCACTTAATAATACAAGAAAAGACCACAAAGTTAAACAACGTAATTTGAATGCCAAGAATGTTTGCTTTCACCAATTTAATATATATATTTTGAAGAAAAAATAACAAAACATGTGATAGTTATTATGGACATGAGCATTTTTCCATAACTCTATTAAGCAAGTATGAAGAGAAGTATTCCCTGATAAATTACAATAAGCTTGCAGAAGCTTTTGAGAACCAGCTGATGCTCTTCTTCAATGATATCCCGCTTCAGATGGATCCATTGTCTACAATTTCCCATACAAGAAATCACAAAAAAATAAAATTAAAAATTAAAAAATAAAAAATAAATGAAAAGTATTCAATAAAATTTGTGAAATATTGAGTAGTCGCAATACACGAAAAACTCCTTCAGTAAACTTAAACTCCAAATTTACACAAAACAGATAGACAAATAGGTGCTTTAACACCAACAAAGGCCAACAAGATGGCATCAGTTAATCCTACATGGTATTGTTTATCACCAAAACTTCCAGGCTACATGAGATGTAATAAATTGATAAAAGCACATTGCATTCCTTGGTGCAACTTCATCTGAAAAATACAATAACAGCATTTATAATACAAATTTGGATCTCCGAGCATCAGAAGTCAAAACATTCAAGTTTATTGGATCGAGAAAAAAGGTAACTCAAGTCAAATAGAAGGGTAGACATCATGTAATAAGTTCATTGAGAATAAGCCTCTAAACTGTAACTGCCTGTGCACAAAGACTAAGGAATCTCTTGAAAGTGCCTCTTATTTTAATTCTTTCTTTTATACTCTTTTACAATAAACCCACACAAAAAAAACACACACACACACAAACACACAGAGAATTTTTTTTCTTTTTTGTTTTCTTTTTAACTTTCAAAGTTTATAACAAAAAGTTTCGTTCTATTTTCATCTGCCTTACAGTAACATCTAGGCGAGCCTACACCCCCCCCCCCCTAGAGATGGCAAAAAAATCCGTCCCACCCCATCCCGACCCGACTCGAATGGGGCCAAAAAACCCGCCCCGACGGGTTGGCGGGGCGGGGCGGGGATTGCCACCCCGCCCCATCTAGTTAAAAAAAAAAATTTGAACATTTTTTATTTAATTTTGGAACATTATTTGTTTTCATTACTTGATTTGGATATTGATGTAGTTATTTTAAGTATTGTTTGCTTTGGATTATAAAATTTTGAATTTGTATTTAATTGGAAAATTTTGGTTTAAAAAAAATTAAATTAAATGGGGCCCCCGCCCCGTCAAAGGCGGGGCGGGGGCGGGGGCGGGGGTGCCCCGCCCCGTTGCTATCACTACCCCCAAAAAAATAAAATAAAATAAAATAAAAACAACATTAACTCAATAAATCCTGAAAGTAAAAAGTCAATAGAAAATAAATGTTAAAAGTTGTTAAAAAAAATTATACCTCATCTTCAAGATAGAAATGATTTTGATTTTGTTCTGGAATTCACTGATTCTGTTTTGGAATTGATCTTGGTTGATGGTTTTATTAATGTGATGATGAACACAAAGGATATAAGGGAATCAAAGGAGAAATATAGGATTATGGTTAGAAAGTTGTAAAGCATTGAGTATGTGCAATTATTTTCTTGTATTCCCTGTTAGAACTTTATTCGATTCTGATCAAACAGTATTAATGAACTTTGCAACAACAAAAACAAGTGAAAATCGCACAGATAATTTCATCATGTATCAAAATTACAACTAGGTTGTACAATAGCATTACTATAAGGAAAATTTTGTAGAAATACGTACATTTGTTTGTGTTTGTACTTTCGACCATATTACATAGCAGAGGAATTGAAGTAGAAAAATGAATTTAATTGTATTACTTCGAGAAGAATGAAAATTACAATTTGTACAATGCACAATGTTGTATATAAATAGAGAACCAACAATCTAACTGCCTATAATTTATCCAGTTGTACTCTTGTCTGAACATAGGGTTCTAGCCGACGTGTTTTCCACAATTCTAATTGTTATCCCTTAGTATCAGAACGAACGATGACGTAGAAAATATTCATTATAACAAGTATTTACTTCAATCTTCTATCTGTATATAGTCATTTTGTCTGATGAAACTCATTCTATTGGAAATCCTAGAATTAAGCATTCTATGTATTTGAGTAAAAAAATTGCATAGTTTGACCTATAGAAGAAATAGTTTTATTTTAGATTGAATTAGTATCATAAATATAAAATCAAATTAAATAGAAAATGAAATATAATAGTAAATAGTATGACCCATTATTTGCACAATACTAAATTGAAAGTATAGTTTACATGTTTCTTGAATATCATCAATATTCTTAGCAGATACATCGGATTTATAGACACAGACCACATCACCTAAAGGATCCCAAAATATAACTCGGATAAGAAAAATTCAAAATAGATTGCATGAAGTAAGAAAAGAAAAAACTATATACTTATTTCAGAAGTGTCACAGCCAAACTTTGCAGATGCATTAGGTGTAATAAAATCTAATGGAACAACTGCACACTCAAAAGGAAAAGAAAATAAGCTTAAGTAGATCAAAGTTATATACATCAATTAATATAAAATGTGCAATAAAAAAAAAACTATTACTACAACCATCAGTTTATTAAGGACTAAACTCACAGGTTGTATCTTTACTTAACATTAGTTTTCCTAAAGTAGCACGACAAGTAAATTTTGTAGAAGTACCCTCTTCTACTATTTTTTTTTTTTTATCTCGGATCCGGAGAATGTGTAGCTCTAGGCACTCTTTTTGAGCATGCAATTGTTGTCGACGCACATTACTCAATTCTCGTGCTTGGGCGTATAATTCTCGACGTCGTGTATTCCATGATACTTCAGATTTAGCATAAATCGCTCTGCGATGCTTCTTTTCTAGCTCACAGCTTTCAGCACTACCCTCAACAACATCCATATATAACACAAATAACTAAATACAACGCAAAGTAAAAACAAAATAAAATGTAAAAAAGAGTATAAACCACAAGAAAACAAAAACCAGTGCAAACAACATAACTAAAATTTGATTACAAAAATTAGGAATAAAATGCAAGAATATACTCTTGTAGATATGTTAGCACAAAAAATGCACCTAATTTGTTTGAATATGCTGGAATCTAGTTTGATTGTAAAGAGGCAAAGTTAGATCAATCTCCGCGCAGCTCGGATGGGAGTCTCATCGCTGCCTCGCGCGTGGAGATCTGCTATCGCGTTGTGCCTGCGCAGGCAGTGTGGAGAGAGTCTTCGCACGCACGGAGACTCTCTCAGCACTTTGTGAAGATCGCTCTCCCCATTATGCAAAGACTCCATCCTTTTTTTCTAATTCACCCCATGTGTATCATGTATTGTTTGTATTTATATTAAAATAGGTTATAAACCAAAATATTTATTTATTTTTATGTTTAAAACAAGAATGACGATTTCCTACCACCTACCAAGACTCGAAGAAAAAAAAAATATTCATCCTTACATACACCCTTAGCAGGAGAGTGTATGTCAATATCAAGACCTTCAACGAAATTAGTTTCCTCAACAATCATCAACCGAGGGTCCTTGTGAATAATAATATTTTTATAAATAAATAACTTCATCCACACGAAAATGAACAAATCTTTACAAAAATTCCCTTAAAAAATGCAATCATGAAGCCAATTTGGAAAACCCTTCATCTACACCACAGAACTTGTAAGTCAAATGAAAGAGTCGACGACACAAATACCACAAACAAGAGGAGAGCGTTGGAAGACGAAATCGTTGAATACAAAGAACGAGAAGAAAATGATAGAAAATAGAAAAACACACGACATTGTTTACGGCAACGTTAGCAAAACATTGCAAAAGGATCTACCGCAATGTTGAAAAAACTCTGCAAAATGGTCTATCGCAACGTTTAAAAACGATGTAAAAGGGTTTTTCGAAACGGTAAATAAAAGCTGCAAAAAGTCTTCCCTCAACAGCAACACCGACCCTACAACACAAGCTAAAACACTGCAAAAGATCTACTGCAACGTTTTTTGACCGTTGCAAAATGTGTTTTTGGGTGTAACGATTGGTGGAAATTGAAATATTGTTTAAATTTTGATCTACATATTAAGTAAATTCACAACAACACCTACCTCGAAAAAATAGTGTAGAAATTTTTGCCTTGTGGTGCGCCTCGAATTAAACTTCTCTTGTTTGAGCCCCATTTTTTGGGGAAAAAATGCATTTTTGAATGGTGTTTTGCTCACATTTAAACCACAAATTTTTCAATAAAATAATATTACACGTAAATCCAAAATTTTTCCTTATTTTTCAATTTCATATTTATCATCAATACACTATTCAAAAATGTTTTTTTTTTTTTTTTTTTTTTTTTTTTTTGACAAAAATTGGACTCAAACAAGCCATAAATCTAGATACAAAAATGCTCCAAGTACAGGAGCATTTTGACAGAATTCCTACAGGAATTCAAAGATTGTCTCACATGGGGGGCGGGCCCCATGTGATTCAAAAATTGACAAAACTTCCCCACCCCCCTATAGTCTAGTCGATCAGTACATGGATTTTAAATCCCTGTTCTTGTAGCATGATTGATCTAGATATTAAGCTTTAGAACAGTAATACAATAAAGAGAACTTCTTGTTGGCGGGGGGGGGGGGGGGGTGAATTGTCGGTAATATTTTGAAAAAGAGTGGCAATTTTCAAATTGATGTTACGACATTAACTATAAAAATGTTATGAACACATATTATAGTTAGCAATAATTTGATACGAGAAAAAAAAAAATTGCAGTGGGTAGGGCTATATCCAATTAAATTGTACGTATGATCAAAACAATAATTGTAGTTGCTCAATATAAATATAAAGCATGCAAATATAAATATAAAGCATGCATCGTACTTAGAAGTTTTAAAAACCGGAATGAGCTAAAAATCACTTGAGAATCAAAAAGAAACATAGTCAATTTGTTTGTTGGTTGAAATAATTAAGATTATCTAGGCTGCTAGGGTGAATTAGTTGCTGGTTTCTAAATAAAGAGTTTGAATTTTTTTTTTTTTTCTTTAAGGTGTGATTCACTTTTGATACATATATATAATGCCATGTGCTAAAAATCTAATTACAACTTGCACTCAAGATTGATAGGGCAATTATTGTCATTAAATGATATTTATTTTTTCTATCATTAATAAATGAGATTTTGTTATTTAATCTAATTGCAAGCAATTTTACTAGAGTAATACTATTTAGTCTCACTGGTATTATAATTTCAGTCTATGTAACGTTAATGTGACATTAATGTCATGTTTGGTACGAATTAAAATCATATTTTAATCTAAGTCAGATTCAAATAATCAATATTAATCACATTTTTCATGGGTCATACAACTTTTCAATCACACATTTCAAAAACTTCTATCACAATCTACTTAAATCTAATTTTAATCTCTACCAAACACCCACTAAATGATAAGTCAACATTTCATTTAGCTCATCACCCAACACCACATAAATTGAATATTATAATCTCAATCAAGCTAAATAGTATTATTCATTATATTATATTATACTATTTGACTAGCCAAGATCCCAAAATTGTATGCGTCATTACACCGTTCCCACTAATCCCTGAGTGTCATTATGTGTTTGGTTGCATTCAGGTCGGGTTAAGTTAGCGATATTAGCCCATATTTGATGGTCATTATTCTTGAAAATGGAGTTTTGAATTGTCACTTTTTAAAAAATGTGTATTTAAAAAGTAAAAAGAATTTTTTAATTTACGTTTAAAATATTTTATTGTGTAAATGTTTTGTTGAAAATGAGTATGAAAATTAAATCAAACACGGGCGTAGTATCCTGTCCTAGTCAAAAGTAACGTTTCCTTTTTAAAGTACTCCGAAAAAAAAAAAAAAAAAAAAGGAACTCTATCCCGGGGTCAAAGTGCTCTACAAATGTTTTTGTTAGGTACATGTCAAATACTACTACCATAGTTAAGATATAAATTGTAGCATGTTTTAATTTAAAAATAGTCAATTATAAGTTCGCTTTCTATAAGATATTTTTTGTTGAATAGCAAACAATACACTTTTATATATATATATATAAAGTAACATTTCTGGATATATATCGCATATATTATTCTGGATATTGTTACCATCATGGAATTAGTTCAGGCTGTCGAAGAGATCATGTACAACTTTTGAATGAAGATTTACCATTATTGCATCCTTTTCAGTTCATAGTATATGGGGCAGCTGCTATGAGTCCTTAAAAGTCTAATCAATAATCGAACAGAAGTCCCACTAGAAGTTTATTGACTTGACTCTTCAACTGATGTTAGCACTTCAAAAGTTACTCTTACAACAATTGCATCTTTAGGAAATGCCGACTTCTGTTCGAAATTGCTTGACATTCTAGAACAATGCTAGTAATGCCAGGACTGTGATCGTCCAATTTGTCGATCGATAAGATATTTAAGATTGATCAGTTGTTGGTCTGGTTTGACCATTCTTTTCTAATTACCCCTTAATCAATTTTTTAACGACCCCATATGGAGGTTGATTAGGGGTGGCAATGAGCCAAGCCGACGGCTCGGCCCTTACCTACACGAGCTCTCAGCTCATCGGATTTTGAATGAGCTCGGCTCGTGCCCCAAGCTCGCCGCTTGCGGGTACTCAACGAGCCGAGCCGAACTAAAGCTCGCCGGCTCGTCTGTTTTTTTTTTATTTATTACACTATACTAAACTTAAAATATATATATACACATTTTCAAAACATTTTTTAAAATATACATTTTCCAAAATATTTTTCTTTTTTAAAATAATAAAAACAAAAAATAAATAAATAAACTATCATTTATCCGAGTTTGGGACCGGCTACTTCAATTTCGAGTAAACGGAGTTAAAAATTATACACGAACAACTTGTTACGTATACAATTTTTTAAAAAAATTATAAATGTATTAAAATAAAATTTTGTGGTAAATATAGTTAAATTAAATATTGCTTACTTGACTACATGCAATTTCGGCATATTTATTTTGTAATCGATAATGAGCGTCTTCTCAGTCTTTCACGCACATTAATACTTCCAATATATTTTCTTTAAGTCGACTCCTGACCTCGAAGAGAACCTTCTTCCCCACACTAAAAATAAACTCCGAAACTACAGTGCTAACTGGAGGTGTTAGTAGATCTTTTGTTATTACAGAAACTACTGATCATCGACGTTCATACATTTGCCAGAAATCAATTATTTCTTCTGAATTTTTCCTAATTGCATTCTTACTAGGCATATTATGATTAAAGTAATCAATTGATTCAGCAGGCAACACATTTGGACTATTACTCTATGTTTGAGTACATGCAGTGGAAGACAAACTACTACTATTACTAGAGGAATCAAATGCATATGCAGTTGAATCATATCTATATGAGTTCATGCCTTGGAATAAATTTAAAATTTCAGCATCGTCATCTCCTATATTAGTGGGAGGAGTAGTTGTAGAGCCGAATGGTACACGAGTAATATGTGTACACATTCGTGTAGCATATATTTCATACATTTCACATAAAGTTTGTTCCAAATTCCTATAAGTAATAGATACGCTAAAAGTTAAAGCATTTGAAATTTGATTAATAACAAATTTAGTACCTGATAAATTATATGAAGGGTCCATGACACATGCTAACGGAAATAACATGGGCAAGTCATCCTAATATTTTCTAAATTTTAATTTCATAGAAAATATAATTGAACTAAAATCGAGATCATCTTTAAATCTATTAAAAGCCCTAGCAATTATTTACAGACGTTCAAGGACCATACAATTAGTAAGATAATAAACACCAGACAAAATATTTGTAGAATCATAAAAACTTGTCAAAAAATTTTAATTTGAAAACCTAAATGCCAATCGTGCTCATTTAAAATAGTATTGTCGTCGTCTCTCATAGGCCTACGGCTATACAATTCAGTAATTTAATGTTCGAAATCTTCACATGATTTTAATAATAAGTATGTAGAGTTTCATCTATGCCCTACGTCGCTAATAAAGGTTTTTGTATATGACACCCCAGTTTCACCACAAAAATTTTCAAATGCTTGTTTTCTACTAGGTGCAATCGTGATATAAACTAGTACATTCCTAATTCGTTAAATTTCATCATTAACGTGTTTTAAACCATCTTGTATTATTAAATTAAAAATATGGTAAACACATCGAATATGAAATAAATAACTATCGAAATCGGGTTGCAGTACCCTATGCAATTTATCGATAACAGACTTATTTACACTACCGTTGTCGAACGTAAAAAAATGAATTTTACTCTCGCATTTATATTCTCTAATAATGTTCATAATAACATTAAGTATATTGTTAGCATTGTGCAGGAACTCAATAATTTTAAAAATAATATTTTTTTTATGCAAGACCAAAAGTGAGTCTATATAGTGTACAGTTGCAGCTATGTAACATTTTTTATTAATCATCTCCCACATATCCGAAGTTAAAGATATTACACCCCCATATTTTTCTAAATCCCCAATCAATAATTTCTTTAAATTAAGAAAATACGCAATTGTATCAGAACGAAGAGTATTTCGACTTACCCCAACGTATCTCGATTGAAGATATTGTTTGACGTAGGAAATGAAATGTCAATTGTCCGCTATTGCTAGTGGAACTCCGTCGTGGTAACGAATTTCACCATTCCTTTTTGAGATTTCTCCTCCGAATACATCAACGTAGAAAGTGGCGTATTAGTAGCACCGACACCTGGACTACTAAACTGTAGTTGTATTTGACCAACTGGAAAAAGCACATGTTTGCCCACACATGTTTTGTAGTGACGGTTGAGGTAGGTGATTCCAATGCCTTCTTGCTATGACAATCATTGTTGACAATATTTATATACTGCTTTGATTTCTGGAATTCCATCGAACACACGACCAGTTTGAACCAATTTAAAATGGTTCCAACATTTTGCTTTCTTCTTCCCATTTCTCTTCTTCCCTCTTACATCGAGAATATCTAATGCAAGTTCTTCATCATGTTCCAAATCAATTGGATGACTAGCATCAATATCAATGTCATCCAAATCAATTGGATGACTAGCATCAGTATCAATGTCATCTAAATCAATTGGATGACTACCTTCATGAACGTCAAAATCTTAAATATTTTCTAGAATGTGTAATCCATTTAAACCAGCGAATTCATTCCCCAATTGACTTTGGGCAGGTGTTTCGCCTCTGATCCCGAACAAGTTTTCAATAAACGATCGTGAATTTATTTGTAAATAATTGAAATTGAATGTTGAAGACTTGAAATAGAATTGAGAAGTGAATGAAGATTATGTAATAATGTAGAAAATAAATTGTAAAATCAAGATTATAACTCAACAATGTAAAAATAAAAATTTAGAAGAGTATAGATTATAAAATGATGATAATAATTTGTAAATAAATTGTAAAGAGTAGAGTAGAGAATGAATTATTGATAGTAAGTTTGGTGAGGAAAAAATGTTGTAATTGGTGGGTATTTATAGAGGAAGAAAAATGAAATGGAAAAATAATAATAATAATTTAAGGACCGAAACGGTCACTGAAAATTCAATGACTGTTCTGGTCCTAAATTTAATTTTTTTTTTATGAGCAACGAGTCGAGTCGACTCATGGATCGCAAAAAACACGAGCCTGGCTCGTGGGCTCGCTCGGCGAGCTGCTCGACTCGTCTAGCGAACCGACCTGCTCGACTAGTGCTCGGGCTCCTTTGTCGAGCCGACTAGCCGCTCAGCTCGATTGCCACTAGTAAGTTAGATTTATATAAATTCATCAAACTCGGGAATCTTTTCAAATTTATAGTGCCTAGTCCCATTTTTAAAATACTAAGAAAAAAATTAAGCCCATATTTGGACTCTATTAATTCTAAAATATATTTTTCTGTCTTTTTTAATTAACCACACATTTTTAAATAAAAAAATATTGTGTGTAAATCATAATTTTTTCCTTCTTTTTAATTCATACATGCATTTTACTATTATTATGGAAAATGTCCTTGCATTTCAGCATTTTCACCCGTATTTCCATATTTCATTGCACAAAAAGTCATTTTTATTAATTTTCTCAATTAAAAGCTCTTAGATATGGAAATAAGGGTGAAATACTAAAAAATGAAAGATATTGATGTTTTTCATAATAATAATAAAATGTAATCACGTTATATGCTAATTATCTTTTTTTTTTAAATCACTATTACAATTTTTTCCCCAAAAACTAATTATAACGAGCGTAAACAGGGGCTAACTAATTGATTTGGGGCCATTCTTAAATGATTACAATTTTCTCCTTTTTTTTCGTATTATTATTCTAACGAGCCACGGTCCCATGAACCCATCATGCGTATATTAGGGTACACACAATCATAACTTCCACTACCCTCCACATGCTTGTCATGTTACACGTGTCACTATTCTATTGATATCCTCTCCAGCCTCCACTGAAAATAATATTCAGGTGTGTTTGGCATGAGCGAAAACAGAGGAGACAACATAGACGGAGCTGGGGGGGGGGGGGGGGGGGGGGGGGGGGGGGGGGGGGGGGGGGGGGGGGGGGTGGGAGGGGGGGGGGGGGGGGGGGGGACTCCCAACATTGTCCGCGGTACACTATTTTTAGTTAATTTGTAATGTATTTTTCAATTTCGCCCCCTCCAAGATTTTTTCTCGCCCCAAAAATTTTGAAATTTTTTATTTTTTTCCATTAATAAATATTGAGTAAATAACTTACATTTTAAAATTCAACATACAAAAATTTTAGATCTAAACAAAAGATCCAATAGTTACTTAAATAAATCAATAGCCCAAATCCAATCCAAAACCTAAGTTCCCAATTCTCAAGCCCAACTAATTAAAACCCAATTCCCAACCTGGTTTATGCATAATGCATGTTTAGTTGTTCTTGAATATTTGAATTTAAGAATTAAGTAGAGTAGTTGCTGTTAGTTTGTGTAATTGTTAGTTATTGAATATTTGAATTTAAGAATTAAGTAGTAGGATAGTCAGTAGTGATTGAATCGAACATTGAATTTCAGTACTATTTTAGTACTCAAAATCGTTGTTTTCAATTCTTTTAGTTAAAAAAAAAAAAATTCGCCCCCCCCCCCAACTTCAAAACCTGGCTACGTCCCTGGGAGACAATACAACCAATGTTTTGATATAAATTATTTTCGTAAAAATATACGTTTTCAGACAACCAAAATTGCAGTCAACTAAAATATCTCAACCTATAAAATATTGAGCAATGCTTGGGGTACATCACATTTTACATCGGGATGTACTCCTCCCTCACATGGGGATGAGACCGGTTCGAATAAAAAAATATTTTATACAATGGGTCACACTCCCCATGTGAGAGGGGTGTAGCACATTATGTACATCACTTGATGTACAAGTGGAAATACCTTAGATACTAACGTACGAGGTCCTTCTAACATAATCAAGATATTCCAACACACTTATTTTAGGGAATAAGCCACTATGTCAAATGTTTTTTTTTTTTTTGCCTACCTACTTGACATATGCAAGGATGACAACAATTAATTAGATAAAAAATAGTTGATTGTTTTTTAAACGGTTCAAATGTGCTATAAAAGTACCAATACAATTAGAATAGTCAATACACATATATTTTAGTTAGGCTTATTAGCACAAAACGTCCATACGTTTGACAGTTAGTGTGCAAAACATCCCAACGTTTCATTTTTTTGCATTTTCACCTCTATTTTCAACGTTTCAGTGTGGAAAACATCATTTTCACTATTTTTCAATGTAAAATGACCAATATACTCTCAAATTTAAATAAAACAGAGAAAATGAAATGAAAAATAAAAAAATAAATTGTAATTATACTCCCAAACTTTTTAAAAAGTGTAAGTGAGTCCAAAAGTCTTATTAAAATACTTAAGCACAAAACGTCCCTACATTTGACACTTAATGCGGAAAACGTCCATACGTTTCAAACATATTTGTATTTGCTCAATAGCACAAAATGTCCTTACGTTTGACATTTATTACGTAAAACGTCCTTACGTTTCATTTCTTTTTATATTTTCGTTTTTATTTCAACATTTTATTTCGGAAAAACATCATTTTCACTATTTTTCAATGTAAAATGACCAATATACCCTCTACTTTCCTTTTTCTTCTTCCCTGTTACCAAACATAGCCTCCAATTCAAAGTTCCCATATTGTGGCCACTGAACCAAATCCTCTCTGTATATCTCTCTCTGTAGCTCTCTCTTACACAACTTTTTCCTTTCAATGGCATCTTCTCTTACCCTAGCAACACTCCTGCTAACAGTTTCTCTAATCTCACCGTCACAGTCGGCCACCTGTCAATCGCAGACGTTCACCAGCAACAGGCTTTACACTTTCTGCAACGATCTCCCTTCCCTCAATTCCTACCTTCACTGGGCATACGACCAGGCCAAGTCCACCCTCTCCGTCGCCTTCATCGCCGCTCCGGCGAAACCCAACGGCTGGATTTCATGGGCCATAAACCCGACCGCCGCCGGTATGGTCGGGTCCCAGGCCATGATTGCATTCAAGGACTCTAAGGGCGCAATGACCGTTAAGACGTATAATATCAGTTCGTACGGTCCTGTAACGGAATCCAAGGTGTGGTACGAGGTAAGGGAGTCGTCGGCCGAATTTTCCGACGGGGTGATGCGGCTTTTTGCTACTATTGTGTTGCCGGAGAAGGGGAAGAGTACGGTGAACCATGTGTGGCAGGTGGGCCCCTCTGTGACGGCGGGGGTTCCCGACAAGCATGAATTTCAGCCGGGGAATTTGAACTCCAAAGGGAGCCTTGATTTGTTGAAAGGACAGAGCATTGCTTCTAGCGGTGGTGGGGATTCCAGGACCAAGAAAAAGAACGTAAGAAATTGCAAATTTCTACTCTATTTTACTTATACTGGTTCATTCGTTCTTTGATTTTGGGTTTCATTGAAATTTCAAATTCTGGGTAATTTTACATTCGATCTGATTTCGTTATGGATAACCTTTTGTTTCAATTTCTCTATATAAGAAAACGTTGCAAACTAACTTTATTTTCCTTTTTGTCCAATTGCATTGAATACTTCTTGTTAAGTAGTAATTGCAATAGGAATGTTTAGAAAACCGGATAAGAAATTAAAAGTGAAATCTGTGTACGTGCATCTGCTTGTGGGTGATTGGGGAAAGTGTTCATTTGGGATACTAATTTTGGTGATTCTTGCTTCAGATTCATGGGATACTGAATGTAGTGAGTTGGGGAATTATGTTTCCAATTGGGATCATTATCGCGAGGTACGTGAGGTCATTTCCCTCGGCCGATCCAGCATGGTTTTATCTTCATATCTTCTGCCAAGTCTCGTCCTACGCCATTGGTGTTGCTGGTTGGGGGACGGGACTTAAGCTCGGAAGTCAATCCAAGGGTGTTCGCTATACTGGCCACCGCAATATTGGGATTGCACTCTTCTCTCTTGCTACTCTGCAGGTAACTTTCGCCACAATTCCGTGGATGTGAAAATTGATATTTTCTCTATATTATCTTGACTACAAATTGGTGTTCTGTGTTTGGATTTTTGTATAGATATTTGCATTGTTCTTGAGACCCAAAAAGGACCACAAGCTTCGATTTTACTGGAATATCTACCATCATGGAGTTGGCTATACTGTCCTTGTCCTTGGCATCCTCAATGTGTTCAAAGGTCTGAATATATTAAATCCAGAACCCAAGTGGAGGGATGCCTATATTATTCTGATTGCTGTTTTAGGAGGCATTGCTCTATTGTTGGAAGTAATCACTTGGATAATCGTTCTAAGGCGGAAGTCGGGGAATTCAACCAAACCCTATGACGGTTTCAATAACGGTCATGATAGGCAAGAACGTCTAGCCCCATGATGGATCATATGTTTTCATGGACTCGTAGCACGATCGGGTTTTACCCCATCCTCTTTCTATTTTTCTTGTTTGAGATAAGATGAGGGTTAGGGTTCAAGATTGTGGGATTATTGCTTATTTTTATTTTACTTCCATGTGTCTTAGATTCTGTAATCAGCTTGGTATATATAGCACGCGACAAAATTCGACCTATAATCTTGTTATTTTCGTCGGAACTAAAAATTTTGTTCAGATTCTATGAATGGCTAGACTTTGCGTTTGGGCATTGTCCTAGGACAAAGTTCCACCATAAAAAGGATGTTTGGCCAACAAATGTAAGAACCTTGCAACTCTTGGCAATGTGTGGGTAGTAGGTTTATGATGACTTGTGAATGTGCAATTCTTAGTTTGGGAAACTAAAAATTGAAGACCTTTGATAAATCGGGTGCCTTACGCGACCACCTAACTCGTCTAATATTTGAGTTGGATTTATCTAACCAATCAATAAAACCTAAGATTTTTTTCTCGATAAATTTAATAAAATAAACAATTTAATAACCTAAATGACTCTTACGAGAAAACTTTATTCAAGACATTATTCTTCTCGTTAACAATATTGAATTGAGAGTTGGTCCCCCCGTGTCTTGTTTTTTGCTTTCCACTTCTTTCACTTTCATTATGCTTCTCACTTTTGTAGCTATTCCTCTTTCATAATCTTGTTTATAACCATATAACTTTAATGCATTGATCTTTCGCTAATTTGAAAGGACACAGTTGTTAGATAGTCATACATTGTCGAACGCGCATTTTTTTTTACGGTTGAACGATTAGATAAAGAAATATGATATGACATTATCTTTTCGAGATTTGATGCTTGTGCACATAATATAATGGATAAGATTTTAACACAGGTGTAAAATGTTTGGTCGAGAACAATATTAATTAATAAAAAAAAAAAAAAGTAAAATACCCTTTATTATATTATCGAATTTTATTCAATTCTATGTACGAACAAGCTCTGCTCTCTTAGGAGGTAATTGTGAGTTGTGACGTAAGTGGGCATTAAACGTCTTATTGTTAGTAACAAAGAAATTGTGACAATAACCCATTGACATGCACACTTTATCTTTAATGCAACTGTAGATAGAGATTGGTTGTTCCTTCTTGCGCTTCTATCTTGATACACGCCTCGTGCCTCACTATGGCAAATCCTTATGGACCTATTTCCCTAACGGCCTCCTGCCAACGAGAATGGAACAAAGTAGACAGAAACTTGAGATTTGGAAGATTTTAAGCAAATACCATAGTATTAAGTGGTTCTAGAGCAAGTAGTTGATGAGTGTATTTTATACACTTATTTATGTCGTTAAACTAGAGCAATTATTGTTATTTTAAATGAATTGAGACTTAATTTTGTATATATTTTGTTTGTTAGGTGCATATCGATGAAAAACGATAAAATTGGACAAAAGAAGCAGAAAATTGGTTAAAGTGGAATTAATCCAAAGTTTGGGGACTAAATCGTAAATTGATAATAGTTTATTCAAACCTAGTATCAATGATTGGAGAAAGGTTGGAGTCAATTAGATAGATTTGGAAGATAGAGGATCAAGAAGATACGAAAAATGGACCAAAATGACTAGAGAATGAAATACAGGGATCAAATTGCAACAAATAGAACTTTACTATAGTGTCCATTTACCTAAAGCAAACCCAATGGGTAGGGCGCACAATGAAATATACGGCGCGCATAGGCCATTTCTAGACCCAAACGGGCCAACTTTCTTATTTGATCTAAATTCTTATGGAGATCAAATTCATCCTACTATTTTACTTACAAAGGACGGCTAGAACGAGAACGCATATCAAAACCCTATTTTTTCAGACCAAGAATGAGGTTAGCACAAGATTCAAAGACAATTAACATAAAAAATGAAGATTCAAAATTCGGGTTGAAGATTAACAAAGAAGAAATTGATTTTTCACTTTTCAATCATTGTTTTCTATTCTAGGTGATATTTTTTTCAAATATTTTTGTGTAATTTACATAATAACATTCTAGACTAATTATTTTCATGTATTGGATGAAAATGAAATATTTTATCATTCATTTTTAATTTAAGACAAGTGGTTATTTAAATTCTTGTTTTTCTTGATTAATCTTCCATGAGTATTTTTATCATTTGATTGTTTGATCACCAATTAAATATATATAGTTGCTTTTTATAGTGTTGAGAGCTTATAATTGGTCTAGAACACTGTTTGATTAACATACATGTAATAGATATTAAGAATAATATTTATCACGTGTGCAATTTTTGAGAAAATTGTAAAATTGAATGTGTTCTATGCATTCGAATTCGGACTAGGAATATTTTTGGGTCGTGACTATAATAGATTTAATATGTCTTGAAAAAAAAAAAGAATTAGTTACAATAGAATTATCAATTGTCAAAAATGTATGAATGATACTAACTACATAATTGAAATTTGAAATTAATAATAATAGGTGGATTCGTAATACAATACACATATTCCATAGACATATAAAATTCGAATTTTACAAGTTTCTGTAGATTAATTTAGAATAATTACAAACCACAAATATCTTTTATTCGCTTACTTTGAATCTGATTAGAAACTAGTACACTTGATTGAATTTTATTCCTCGTGGGATGATACACGTTACTCAACACGTATTATTTGTAAATGATTTCGTATGCTTGTGAGTAGGGGTGGGCAAAAACCCGCCCAACCCGATCAACCCGCCCGACCCGACCCGACCCGACCCGACCCGACCGGGTTGGGTCGGTTTTTGCCATTTTTTTCTTGGGTTGGGTTGGTTTGCAAGGTTAAGTTGGTCGGGTTGGGTCGAGTTGTGGGTTAACCCATCCAACCCGACAAAAACCACCCAACCCGAACCGCTAATTAAAAAACTAAAAAACTTTGCCAAACTAAAATAGAATAAAAGTGAGAGATCCGGTAAAAAAAAAGTGAAAGACAAAAAAAAAACTCTAACATATCTTCCATCATCTCTCTCACGCGGCGGGCGTCGTCTCACCAAATCATCAACATTGGTTGTAATTTTGGATGAGATCTTTCTTCCAATACATCTCTCTTTAACGCAATATATTAACGTTGCTTTAAATTTAGTACTTTGGTGATTTTAATGTTTGTTGATAAGTCGTCCCAACTCCCAACCTAACCCGACCAACCCAACCCAACCCGACCGACATTTGGTTGGGTTGGGTTGGGTTGTGTTTCAATCTTTACATGGGTTGAGTTGGATTGAATTTATGCCAAACCGAACATGTTGGGTTGGGTATGGGTTGGGGAAAAAACCGACCCAACCCAACCCACGCCCACCCCTACTTGTGAGTTTCGCACGAATCGTAGTGTTTGGAAATTGATTATGCCATGTCCATATCTTACGTGATATGGAAATTGTCAATATATTGCATGTCATGATGATGCCCAAATGATGAAAATTAAAAATAGAAGTAAAAATACTCAGCGATGCTAACGTTAAAAGGACAAAAAAAAAATGGATATTTTTTTTTGTGCTTATAGAATATTCTGTTCAATACTCTATATGGAACATGATTTTTCTTTTTGCGATAGTGGATAATTGGAGGCATTAAAAGGTATAAAACAAATTTAAAATTTGTACGAATAAAACGATGACCATTGATCTTTGAGACTTAAGTGCAATTGAGGACTGACTAGATTATGGTCTATCTTTATGTTAATTATTATTTTTTTTAATTTCGAGAAAGTAAAAACAAATGTGTGAATCTTATACTATATTAAAGAAGAATAGTTCGCAACAGTGTTCCCATCCAAAATTCCGCCTAAGTTATTATTATTATTATTATAATATATAAGCAATTCCCATTTTTAATATAGTATAAGATTTTTATTGTATTCATTTTAATTATCTGCTTGAAAAAAAAAATTATGTTAAATCAAAAAATTGTCCGTTTGCAAAAAAAAAAAATAAAAAAAAATTGCCTCCGCGTGCCTAATTAAATTTTTATTTTTATTTTTTTAATAACATACCTAGAATTTCCTTCGTTTATGTTTTTTCTAATAATTCTACTTATTTACTTTTCACACAAACTATAAATATAATTTCACTTATTAATAATTTAATTTAAAAATATTTGAAAATATTCAATTCTATACAAGTCGAATCCCGTCGGTGGCGTTGCCCCCGAACCCCCATGAGGGGGCGCTGCCCCCTCAATCCCCGCGATCGACCGGACATGTCGATCTCCGTCGGGGGTGTTGCCCCAAACCCTCATGAGGGGACGCTGTCCCCTCGACCCCCGCGACCTGACCGGGCAGGTCGATTCCCGTCGGGGGCGTTGCCCCGAACCCCCACAAAGAAAAAGTTTTTGAAAAAATTAAAAAAAAATAATTTGGCTTTTATGTGCAATTTTTAATCTCTGACCAGGACTACAGTTGTTTGCGCAAGGAATGGATTCATTGATTGGAGGTATGGGTCAGCTAAAAGGAATTTACATCTCTGTGTATACGTTCAAGACAAGAATATATTCATGCTCTCAATCTTCTCAAACTTTGCAAATAATTTGATGCTTCAAATGAACTCTTAGTATATTATTCAGCACTACCTTCTATTCAAATGGACGTTGTACCATCGAAAGTTATTGGTACCGAAAGTTTGTTTTGTTAATTTGATCAATTTTGCAATAAACGATATGTTTTGTTAATTTGATCAATTTTGTAATGAACGATATATTTTGTTATTGGTACCGAAAGTTTCAATTTTGCATATCAATTTTGGAGCTCTGTTACTGAAAAGTTGTTGGTTGATAATTCATTTCAAGATTTGCAGAAATGTACTAAACTGGAAATATTTCTATTGTGCTTAATTCACATTTTCTCAAATTTTATTGATTTTTTTTTTTTTTTGCATATATGATATATCGACGTGCTTGAATTTGGCAAAGATATTATAGTAGATATACATACCTCTTTCAATAACTCTTGGAATAATAAGAATTACAATGATAAATTTCATCTTTGCTTTTTTGGTGCATCAAAAATTATTTTTCAAAAATCAACTATAAGTTACAGATGAAAGTTGAATTTTGCATCCAATTCTGCAAAGGTAACATATTATAATACCTCTGAAATTCTTAATTTGTTATTATATATCACTCTTAAAAAAAAAATAAAAAACAAAACTCTACGACGCAGACACCATGCTAGATGGAGACACGGACCATGTCTCCTTACTAGACGGAGACACAGATTTAAAAAAAAAAAAAAAAAAAAAACCACCCCAAACCCACAGTTTACTTTTGCACCACCCCACATGTATTTTCTTTCATTTATCTGATTTGCATATAATTAGTTATGTGATGTATATATTTTATTTAAAATTACTTATTCATAGAAGTGTTTTGCATCTAATTAGATTGGAAAATCAATTAGCATATGTTTCTCATATTAGAATTGTTTATCACTTAAAAGAATATTTCTTTTCTTTCTTTATTTTTTAACTCTCAAAAACTAGTTTTATTTAATTATCGATTTTTTAATTTGTAATTATCAAATTTGTAACTTTAGATTTTTAACGAGTAATTTAAATTAATAAGTCATTATTTATTACTTGATTACATATTATTATATTAATAAAAATAATAATCAAATTAAAAATAAATATAAATTATGTTATATTTTTAAATAATAAAAGGACTTAACTGAAATTAAAATTTGTTGTGTTATAAAATGAATGACAACATAGAAAATAATTTAATTTATATATATATTACACCATCTGAATAGTTTTACACTGTGCGAGGTTGTTCGTTACTCTAATATTTGTGAAAATTTGAAGTCCAATCGAAACATTATTTTCACACCAAATTCAAGTTTTACCCAATTTGGAAGTTGGGTAGCATTTGAATATTGTTCATGTTTGGTATAATTGAAAATTAGATTTTTAATAAATTTTAATAAAAAAAATGATAAGAGGGATAATTATATAAATACTCATAAAATTAGGGATGACAAAAAAATCTGACAAACTCGATACCCGCGGACCCCTCCCCATTACCCACTTAATTGGGTATTCGAGTCGGGGACAAGGAGGGAAATTTTGCCCCGAGACGGGTTCGTGGCAGGGACGGGTAACGAGGCGCCCCGTTTAATTTTTATTTTTTTAGAATTCAAAAATTTCACGAAATTTCATTAATTTTAATAGAAAATGGCAACTAAGTTTATTTATCTCTATCTAATGAATGTGAGCAATAAAATAAATTATTAAAAACTTTAAAAAATTAAACGGGGTGGTAAACGTGGCAAGGGCCTCGTCTCATCCCATCCCGCCTTAAATGGGTAACGAGGCAGGAAGGAATGGCTTGACGGGACCGGGAGAGGTTGCCCCTACCAGTTGTCATCGTTAAAATGAAGGCATTTAGAAAAATCACGTTAAAAGTTTTTTCGAAGTGAACAATACTGTCCATTTTTGTCGACAAATGTTGGTTTTTATTTTTCTTTACCAATAACTCCACCCTCCATTTTACCATCACACCACACAATCTTGTCTCCTGTCAGCCACTAACTCAACTTCGTCCTTCTCTCTTGTTAGCCACTAAAATCAATACTTCTTAATTAGTCAAATCAACTAATAGTCTAATATAGACGAAGTGATTAATTAAAAATAAAATAAAAATTCAATAATTAATTTAAAACAAATATAATTCAGAAATCCAGTAAAATTTTCTGAAACAAAATATTAACCTCCGTTATATTTTAATTTGTAAAAAAAAATTAAAACTATCAATAAAATGAGATTAATGTTATTTGTAGTCACTCAATACCGATAGTTGTCCTAAAATAATTGATGTATCCTTATAATTAAAAAAGCGACAAACACTAAAAAAATGGATAGAAATATTGTGATAAAATTAACAAAGTGATAGAAAATAATAAATGTGATAGAAATTTAAAAAAAAAAGTGACAAAAATTCTAAAAATAAAAGAGAGACATTCGAAGAAGTGACGGAAATTAAAAAAGTGAAGCACACTCAAAAAGTGAAACATTCGAAAAAATGACGAAAATTCAAAGAAAGTGACACTAAAAAAAGTAACACAAATTCAACAAAAAAAAAAAAAGTAAGATAAAATAGAAAAAAAGTGATAGAAATTCAAAAAAAGTTACGAACACTTGAAAAATAGACAAAAAAAAATAAAAAAAAAAATCAAAGAAAGTTACCAACACTAAGAAAAGTGACACGTTCAAAAAAATGACAAAAAATAGAAAAAGTGACAAAAAAAAAGGTCAAAACACTCGAAAAAGTGACAAAAATTCAAAGAAAATGATATACGCTAAAAAAGTAACACAAATTCAAAAAAAGTGACATAATAAAAAAAGTTGCATAAATTGGTGAGGATTTATATAGGGGAATGAGGATTGCTATCATCTGATCTTAGTATTTTTGGTAGTTTAATGTCTTGTTGGAGTTTGGAAAAACACTTATGCTGATCTTTGTTAACAATTTATCAAATGAAAACACTACGCAATCCACATGCTAAAGTTTGCAAGTCATGGTTCTTGTTTTTGTTGCACATATTGAGAACTTAAAGGATCACCAAGTATGTAATCAAACTGTAAACTAACAACATTCAAACAAATTACACTATTGTACTTACACATGTCATCAAGCTTCAAATGAAGTATTAACTTTCATTTGAAACACTGATAAAACCATAGTGAAATAACTTAAATTACTGTTTTTGTTGCACATATTTCTCATATTGGGTGTATAAAACCTCAAATTGTTCACCCCAAGAATCTCATTTGGACAAAACAATGACCATTGTCCATTGGATTGGGGCGTTTTGAGAGTTTTATAACATATTAATTACGTCTTTAAATTATTTAGTTAGTTTATCAGGGTATTAATCAAATTAGTTTTTTTAGAGTATTTGACATAATTTGCCCCTGATAAAATATATGATTGAAAAATTATGAATTTTATAAAATGTGTGGTCTTAAATTTTTATCAAAATTTTAATCCGCACAAAAAGGGCATCAAGTATGGCGTGTCAACATCTAATGCAAGTTGGAAATTGTCAGTATATTGTATGTCATCATGATGTTTGAGTGACGAAATTAAAAATTGGCTTAGTAAACACCTTAAGATATTATTGGCATGCGACTTCATTATTCAAATATCATGTTGATGGCCTTCCACGTAGTTGTCAAATGACGATACTGCTCTTTAATCTCGAACTTTATTTTATTTTAAAATAATTATTAAATTTAATAATCTTATATATGGAAAGTATTTATAAACAAATAAAAATGAGGGATTGAAGACGAGAGTAGTACTTTGAATTATGGTGAATTTTAACATTTGAATTAAATTTACTATCCACTTATAAATTGATATGTTACGTCATCAATGCTCATTAGGTTATTTCACTATAGAAAAACAATCTTAAAGCAATGTTTTCTTTGTGTGATTTATGTTTATATTGCAACTTATTTATTGCAAGAAATTTTGTTATAGTTTCCCTATGAATTTTTAATATCATAATTCTTTCAAATGCCTGGAAAATTGTAAAATGATTCTCGCATGTTCAACTTTTTCATTAGGTTAGTTGATAATTACTGATCGAAGAATTATAACAAAAACATTGGAAACTTACTCGAACAATAAATTACGAACCGTTAATCTAGTTTTTCCAAAATGACAATAATGTAGTTAAGCGCAACAACAACAATTGATAGACTCTCTAATACTATCGTTAACTAGAACAAAGTATCGAGTCCTCGATTACTGGTTCAATTCATGCAAAGATATCAAGAACACACCCAAGTCACACCTTTTTCTTTTTTGTACTAAAATCACTGGCATAGTGGCATTTATAAACAATTGCCATTATTTTTAAAGTATATTCTAAAACCCTAAAATTGAAATCGCTAGTACTATTAAAGCCCCATACAATCCCAACCCACTCTCCCAAATTCTTTAGCTTGCTCCAGTTACATTTGGAGTCTTCCTTCCACCCATAGTAGAATTCCCACTTTGATTCTCTGCCTTACTAGCCAATCCCAGCGTACCTTTTGAAGCAAAATTTTCCAGCAAGACATCGTGCTTTTCCGGCACCCCATTCTGCACTGACCCACCCACCTGCCACACTTGGTTCATGTCCGCCGCATTTCACGGCATTGCCAGTGTAGCGAATATTCTCATCACCCTGTCGGAATATTCCACCTGCTTGTCCAGTACGTCTTACAAAATCTTGGACTCAGTAATGAACCCATAAGATGAAATATTGTATGTCTTCACCACCATGGATCCATTGGACTCTCTGAATGCTAGTAGAGATTGGGAACCCACCATGCCGGAGACAGTCGGGTTCAGCGCCCAGGAGATCCACCCGTCAGGCTTTGCAGGAGGCGCGATGAAGGCAATGGAAGGAGTCGGGTCGGGCTTGGCAGCTGGGTCTTTGGTCCAGTGGAGGTAGGCCTTCAGCACCGGGAGGTCAGTGCAGTTGGTGAAGCGTGTGTTTTCCATTTTCAAGGTCTGTGACATGCAGTTGAGTGAACTTGCTGGTGAGATTAGCAGAGGCAATGCAATGAGAAAAAGAAGTAAAAATTGAAGAGAAGCCATGGACGGATTGAACAATAGAATTCTGAGCATAGGCTGAATTGTTGGAGAAATGATTCCATACAAAGGGGATGGAGAAGAAACAACAAACGAAAAGAATACCGGAATTGAAGATAGAGGCTCAAATAAGAAATTCGTTGTTCTCAAATAATATTTACCCCCTCTCAAATTGAATTTGATATTTAAAGGACTATTGTCAAATAGCTTGAAGGATTAATCAAGCCTTGCAATAGAAAACACTTGAGCACTTAGTGTTTTCTACCAATACTTCAATAACACTTTGAAGGAAATATGAATATGAAGAAAAGACTTTTAGAATGAAGATTTGATCACATTTTGTTGAATTGTATATTTGATGTGATAATCTATCATATATTTATTGATTTCAATCAACTCCCACAAAATAATATAAAAAAATCATGAAAAGTTGTAAACTTTTCACCGAATGTCACCAAGAATTCAAATAAAAAACAAGACTTAAAAGGTTGTTTTTCAATTCTATGCGACCGCGTAGAACAAACCTATGCGGTCGCATAGGTTAATCACTTGCATGGCGTATAAACCATGCATGTCTTTAAGCGACCGCATGCCAAAGGCCTATACAACCAAAATTTGGCCTTCAAATCCTTTTATCATTCCAAAGTCTATTTTATTGATTTTAAACAATAATTTCGACAATCCCTCACTTGTTCCAATATTCAATAAAATTTCATATTCAAAATATACAATACTTATGCATAACAATTAAATATTTTTCGATTTGAATATGACTATAGTGTAATTCAATTAAAGTAAAGTCGAAATTAAAAATAGTAAAAAAGCTTTGAACCAATCATTCTTTATAACAATACCGATAAGAAAACACAAACAAGTAAGTATCACGTACTCTCAAATTTCTCAATCTTGCTTAGCGCTAATATAGCTTTGTGCTTATCATATTCAACGAACTTTTAAGAGAAAAACTCCAATTCTCTATTGAGGTGGCACCACCTCGAAGTTCATCTAAATGAAATTCTTCCAATATCTTGTACTGAGTTTCATTAAGAGCTTAAAGCTCAACCCTCATTTAAGTAACAATCAACATTATATTATTAGGATAGGGTTATCGTGATGTTATAATGTTGAAACTGTTCACATATCGAATGACTTGTTGTTATCATTTGAACCCAAGAGTTACTTATTAAATAATGACAAGTAGGGCTGCCATCATTGGTAAATCTTTTATTTTAAGAGCTTCAACCCCATCGTACTTTAAGTAAGATATTACTAAATCTTTATTTAGATTTTTAGTCAAGGGATTCGCTAAATTCTTAATTGACTTAACATAATTTAGGGAAATTATTTCGATATCTGATAATACTACAAATTCAGATTTCATAGTTGAGTGTGTAATACATGTTTGTTTATTTGATATCCAAGAAACAACACTTCTTCCAAGAGTAAACACCCAACCCGAAGTCGATTTATTTTCACCCGTGCTAGAAATCCAACTAGCATTGGTAAATTCTTATAATATCATCGAGAATTTAGAATATTGTGGACCTAAGTTTTTTGTTTTTTAAATAGCCAAGAACTCTTCCAATGGCCTTCCAATGTTCCTTACTCAGATTACTGGTAAAATTACTAAGTTTATTAATTGAAAATGTTATGTGTGGTCTTATGCATTAAACTGCATACATTATACTCCCTATAGCATTTGCATACTCCAATTGAACAATTTCTCTTTTATCATTTTTTATAAGTTTTAAACATGGCCCAAGAGGGATATTAAATTCTTTTATGTTCAAATGTTTGAACTTATCAATCACATTCTCAATATAATGAGATTGACTCAAGAAAAAAAACCCTACTAGTTTTTGTAACTTTGAGACTCAATATGGTATCAACTTGTCCAAGATCTTTCTCTTCAATGTGGAATATAAAAAATCTCTTTGTTTCTATGATTTCATTTATGTACTTACTCATAATCAACATGTAATCAACATACAAGTAAATAAGGATTATATATTCATCACACACTTTAGAATATAAACATTTATCTACTATTATTTATGAAACCAAATGAATTATTAGCTAAGTCAAATTTTTCATACCATTTCTAAGGTGTTTTTTTAAACCGTATAATGATTTCACCAACTTGCACGTTTTATGTTCATTTTCGAGTAAAGCAAGCCCTTCTGGTTACTATATGTAAACCTCATCATCGAGATCTTCATTTAAGAATTCCATTTTGATATCCATTTGATGAACATGCAAGTCATCTATTGAACCTAATGCGAATAAAATTCTAATTGAAATTATTCTAGCTATCGGTGCATAGGTATCAAAATAATCTATTCCTTCATTTTGTTGATATCTTTTAACTACTAATCTAACTTTAAAGATATTAAGAGAACCATCAACATTGTAGTTTCTCCTAAACACCCATTTCCATCTAATATTGATAATAACACATTTATTACGTTTTTCACCTATTAATACTTGCGTTTCTATGATTGTTTGATACATAAATGCACTAAGTACTTCTATATCTTGGTTTAAGTTGCAAATGGATGAAAAATTGAAGAAAATAGCGAAAATGACCAAAATGGAAGAAAGTGAAATTTCAGGAATTAAAGGGAAAAATACTCTAAACTTGTTTATAATCTTATGATGAAGATTTAAGAGTATTAAGGTCAATTGGATAAAAGAAGGAGTCAAAGGGATGAAACATAGCCAAAACATTATCATATATCAACTTTCAAGTTAAAAAGTTTTTCACTGATTTTCAATTTCATCTTGAGACCAGTTGATCGAATTGGAAGTTGACATTTGAAGCAAAGTTGTAGATCATTGAGTTAGCTTTCCAACGCATTGAATCACCTCAATCAAACATGAGATGAAAAAGTTATGATAAAAATACTAAACGACGTGCAGAATAAAAAAGTAACTGGACAGAGAACATGGCGTCGCGACACCATCAGACGGGTTCAGATCCGCAATTTTTTTAATTTATTTTCTCGACCCAGCTCGTCTCTAATTCTTCACTAAAATTCACTACCATATAAAAGGAAACAAAAAAACCTAATGAGAGGGACTTTTGGGCAGCCAAGCAGGTGATCTCTTATCAAGAATTCCATGGGAGGCTAAAAATCTTGGTGAAGCAAGGGAGGAACTCAATCGGATTCGATGATTTTAACACTTTTCATTCATCATTTGATCTTTTCATGTTTTAAACAATTCAAAATTTAGATTTCCCACTCTTATGAATTTATTCTGAATTGGTTTAACAATTATGAGATTTTCATGGATTTAATCATGTTTCTTCCATTGTTGATTGGATCACTTATTGAATTTCAATTTCAGTAATTTATTGGTATGATTATTTACTGTTTTATGCTATACATATAAGGTCGATTTGTAATCTGATTTCAATAAATAATTGTGGGAAATTGTTAAAGGAAATATAATTCTTAGGATTACATTTGAAATTAATTGGTTTGAATGATAAATTCTCCGATTAGAGCGCCAGGATGGAAGCCTCTAATTGTGCTATAAAAATGAGTGATTGATGTTAAATGATCCGATTCGAATGAGGGAATTTCGATGTTTCACTACTTTAATTCATTAATTTTAATTCCATTATTGCAAGTATTGATTTTAATTTCCCTACATCGAGATTTTCTATAGATTTTGAGAGGACAATTCACCCTCTTCTAGAACCTCTGAATAATTTTCCATCTCTCTGTGGGTACGATACTCCAAAACTACACTACAACTACCACGTTATACTTTGGACGTAATCAAATATGTTTGGATTTGAGTGGTAAATCGACAAGTTTCCATTGAATCCATTTCACCTTTAATTGCATTTTTCCGAAAGATACTATCACGAGAAGTCATAGCTTCTCTATAAATTTTAAGATTGATCTCCACTAGTAGACAAAAGGAATTGTTCTTACAACATTTTTCTTTTTTTCCTTCTACTAGGTAAAACGAAATAAAATGAGATTCAGTTTCATCCAGTCCTAAAGACTTCTCAATTCTTGTTCTTTTTGCTTCTTTGTGGCTCACTAGATTCATGAATGTAATAATAGACGAATTGGAATAATTGTCTCATTCTCTTCATTGGTAACACACACACACACACACACACACACACACACACACGTGTACACACACATATATATATATATATATATATACAAACCTAAGAAACTATCTTAGGAAATATACAAATTAGGAAAACCTAGAATTAAGATAATTAGCCAACTAATTACAATCTGTAACACTCCCCCTCAAGTTGGAGCATAGATATTAATCATGCCCAACTTGTTACAAAAATAATCTACATGAACCCCATTCAAGGCTTTCGTGAAAATATCTCCTAATTGTTCTCCAATCTTCACATACCCAGTAGAAACCAATCCTTCCTGAGTTTTCTCGCAAATGAAATGACAATCAATTTCAATATGCTTAGTTCGCTCATAAAATACAAGATTAGATGCAATATGAAGAACAGCTTAATTATCACACCACAATTTTGTTGGTACTGAAATTTTAAGACCAATTTCAGTCAATAGTTGACATATCCACATTATCTCACACAGACTGTGCCATAGATCTATATTCTGCCTCTGCACTCGATCTTGACACAACGTTCTGCTTCTTACTCTTCCATGAGACCAAATTTCCTCCAATGAAAACACAATAACCGGATGTGGATCTTCTATTCACTTTGGAATCAGCCCAATCTGCATCTGAAAAACATTCAATACGAGTGTGTCCATGATTTGCATACAAGATGCCTCGTCCAGATGCTCTTTTCAAGTAGCACAGAATCTGTTCTAGCACTGCCCAATGGTGAACTGTTGGGGATGATATAAACTGACTAATAACACTGACAGAATATGCAATATCTGGACGAGCTATCGTAAGATAATTCAATTTTTCAACCAATTTTCTATATCTTTCAGGATCTTCAATTCGCTCTTCATCTTCTATAAGGTGCATGTTTGGAGTCATTGGAGCACTACAAGGCTTGACCCCCAATTTTCCCGTCTGAGTCAATAAGTCAAGAACATATTTTCTCTGAGATAAGAAGATCCATTTCTTACTCCTTGTGACTTCGACACTCAAGAAATACTTTAGCATCCCTAAGTCCTTTGTGTAAAACTGAGTATGAAGAAAAGACTTAAGAGATGAGATTCTCGTAGTATCACTTCCAGTAATGACAATGTCATCCACGTACACAACTAAAAGAATGATACTAGCTACCGATTGTTTGTAGAACACAGAATGATCAGACTTGCTTTTTATCATACCAAACTTTTCAATAGCCTGACTAAATTTTCCAAACCAAGCACGAGGACTCTATTTCAAACCATACAGAGATTTTCGAATACGACAAACTCTCCCAGACTCCCCCTGAGCAACAAAACTAGGAGGTTGCTCCATATACACTTCTTCCTGAAGATCACCATGAAAAAAAGTATTTTTAATATCTAGTTGATGCAAAGGCCAATGTTGAGTAGCCGCCATAGAAATAAACAACCGAACAGATGTCAATTTGGACACTGGCGAAAAAGTGTCAGAATAGTCCACTCCATAGGTTTGAGCATACCCTTTAGCGACAAAACGGGCTTTCAGTCGAGCAACAGACCCATCCGGGTTTACCTTAACTGTAAACACCCATTTACACCCTATAGCCCATTTCTCCGAAGGTAAATCGACCAAATTCCAAGTACCATTGTCATCCAAAGCATTCATTTCCTCTATCATTGCATGATGCCAACCAGGATGAGATATAGCTTCATGAACAGTTTTAGGAATAGAGATAGAATCAAATAATGCAATAAAAGAACAAGAGAAAGACGATAAACAATTATAAGAAACAACAGAAGAAATAGGATAAGTACATTGGCGGTTACCTTTGCGTAATGCAATAGGGAAATCACCGTTTGGAACCGGATCTGATGACGAATGAGCAGATGCGAGACATGAATCAAGAGGGTTGCGCCTGGAATAGACTTGACTAATAGGAGGCCGAACATGGGTTGGTTCCGAGATCGGTTCAAAGGATGTGATAGAATATATTAACAAATCATCATCATCATCCTCCTGTTGAGGTGCGGTAGGAGGAGGAGAAGGAAAATAAGGTGTGTCTTCCATAAAAGTAACATTAACGGAAACAAGATATTTGTTAAGATTAGGACAATAACATCTATAACCTTTCTGAAGACGAGGATAACCAATAAAGATACACTTCAAAGACTTATGATCTAATTTGGTTACATGTGGACGAACATTCCGAACAAAACAAGTGCTACCAAATATCCTAGGTGCAACAGGAAACAACGACTTACTGGGAAAATTGATTTTGTAAGGGATCTCACTACAAAGAACAGACGAGGGCATGCGATTAATCAGAAAACATGCTGTAGAGACATCATCGGCCCAAAAAGGTTTAGGAACATTCATTTGAAATAATAGGGCTCGTACAGTTTCAAGAAGATGTCTGTTCTTTCTTTCGGCCACCTCATTTTGAGATGGAGTATCAACACAAGATGTTTCGTGAAGTATACCATTTTGAACCATATAAGACTGAAATAAAATGGACGTATATTCTTTGGCATTATCACTTCGCAAAGTACGGATTGAAACATTAAATTGAGTTTGAATCTCAACACAAAACGCACAAAAAATAGAGAACAACTTGGAACGACTCTTCATTAAATATAACCAAGTTAAATGAGAGTAATCATCCACAAAAGTAACAAAATACTTAAATCCTGGTTTAGATAAAATAGGACAAGGACCCCAAACATCAAAATGAACTAATTCAAAAGGAACACTGGCACGTTTATTGACTCTTGAACTCGAACGAAGACGATGGTATTTTACAAACTGACACGACTCACAATCTAAGGAAGACAACTTACTAAACTGTGGACAAAGCCTCTTGAGCAAAGGAAGAGATGGATGACCCAACCTACAATGGGTCTCGAAGGGAGATGTTACACTAGAGCAAACAACAGATTTAGGTATTGGTGTGTCCAGAATGTAGAGGCCTCCAGACTCATGTCCTTTACCAATAATCCGCTTCATCATAAGATCCTGAAATAAGCAATGATCAGGGAAAAATGAGATGCAACAATTAAGATTGCGAGTAAGTTGACTTACAGACATCAAATTAAAGGATATGTTAGGTAAATGTAAGACAGACGATAGAGGAAGCAGAGAGGTAGGAGTAGCTGTGCGAGATACAAGAACACAAAATGGTGACCCATATGCTAAAGTAACGGTAGAAGTGGAAGTGTGTGACTTAAAAGTAGAAAACAGATTAGAATTACCTGTCATATGATCCGTGGCACCAGAATCAATGACTCATTTGGAGGATGAGGAAATAAGACACGCATTTGGATTACATGAATCAGCAATTGCGGTGACAGAGGGAGAAGAAGACTTTAGTGATTCTTGATACTGTGAGAACTTGGCAAATTCATCTGCAGAAATGAGAATTGATTTTTCAGAATTCTCATTAGTGAATGCAACATAGGCTGAATGAGCTTTCTAATTCTTGTACTGGAGCTTTCTACAATCATGCTTCGTATGTCCTGGTTTGTGATAGTAATAACACACAATTCCTCCAGAAACTTGTGTTCAAGTTTCAAACCCTTGTGAGCATCCTCCTTTGTTTCCATTCTAATAGGTTGATCTCCCAGACTCATAATTATTATTTCGACTGACCAAAGCACCACTAATCTGAAAGGCGGAGTACTTTCAGTGCGGAGTACTCGACTAAATACTTCTTGTAGAGATGAGATCTCATAATCAGAAAGAACTTGTGCCTTAGCAGTCTCAAATTCGGAGGAAAGACCAGCAAGAAAACTCATAATAGCCATTTGTTCTCGTTGGCGTTGTTGAACCTTTATATCAGGACTAAATGGCAATAACATATTAAGCTCCTCATAAGTCTTCTTAAACTCCATAAAATAAGTCATAAGAGACTTATTTTATTTTTCTGCACGGTAAAATGCTTTGCACACCTCAAACATGCGAGAAATGTTCCATTTACCAGAATATAGGAAATCCAAATAATCCATCAATTCCTTGACAAACTCACAGTGATTGATCAAGCTAATTACCTCACCATCAATGGAATTTCGAATTTGCAGGAATAAGCGAGCATCCTCTCGAAGCCACGTCTGCTTTGAATCATATTTGGGAGCATCTTCAGTCAAATGAGTATATTTGTCAATACTTCGTAGATAAAGTCGAACGGTCTTGCTCCAATCCAAATAATTCGAGCTGTTAAGCTTATGATCCGTGATTTTCGACATTACAGGTACCATATCCGATGCAACAATTGATTTCTTCTCATCCATAACTTCAAAACAACAATACAAGAAGGCCCAACAAGTCCAATAACAAAAAAAAACAATTTACCAAAATAATGCATGCCCAATAACAACTTCTGGCTCAATGAAATTGGGCCCAACCCAAATGAATATACTTGACCCAAACCACCAAATATTTCAGACCCAATACAATTACCCAACAGCCCAAATAAAACACCAAATATTGCAGCCCAACTTCTCTGAAGGCTGAAAAAAGAGAGACACTTCTCTGAAGGTCGAAAACGAGAAACTCACTCTCACTGAATGGTGACGGACGACGACAAGGACTGATCGGACCCGGACGGAGGTTGAATGATGATGGGCGGCAGCAGGCGATGCAGGTAGTGCTGACTGAGCTGGCTAAAAAAGGAGACAGAAATCTGACCACGCTTGAAGAACCAGACTGGACCTCGCGCAACCACCGGATGGAAACATGCGATGGCTGAACGGCGATCGACGACGTCCCTGGTGCAGTTGGCGTTGACTATCGTCACCGAAAAAGGATGAACCCTAGCGTGCGATCCTAGGACGGCACTAGTAGGGAGCTGAACGGCTATCAAAAGCTTGCCGGAGAAGGTGCCCTAACCCTAACCTTGCCGTGTCTCTAATACCATGTAATAATAGACGAATTGGAATAATTGTCTCATTCTCTTCATTGGTAATACACATATATATACAAACCTAAGAAACTATATTAGGAAATATACAAATTAGGAAAACCTAGAATTAAGGTAATTAGCTAACTAATTACAATATGTAACAATGTACATATTTAGAAAATGTTTCATCTTATGTTCCACTCGAACTAGAAATCTCATTGTAAGTTTCCCTTAATTCATTATTGGAGGATAGTGGATTCACAAAGAACTCAACATTACTTGTTTCAGTTATTACATTGGTCACCAAATTTAACAATTTATATGATTTGTTATTACTAGTAAACCAACAAATGTGCATTTAATGCCTCTTGTGTTGACCTACGGTTGATCTTATGCTTTGATTATAACAAACAAAGTATTTTTTATTTCTAACATTTGTATTCGAGTATTCATTGTTACATGTTGCAAACTCGATCAAATTGGAGATAAAACAATTGCTACCAAAGGATGTGAAGATAACGATCAAGAAAGCTCATGATGGAAATCGAGTATTCACAATCGAGCTTGATAATCGAGCACTTGTGCCAAAACAATCAGAAACCAATCGAGCACTTGTGCCAAATTCAAAATCGAGCAAAAATCATGCAACTAGATGCTCGAACTCACTTGTAAAGGTAAAATACTTGAATCCTTCGCAATGACTCATTGAAAGCTCAAGTGACGAATTTTTATGCACGATAAAAACTTACTTTGTAAAACGTTTGCATAAAAATTATTTTTCAAATGTGAGAATCTCAACTTAATTTTCAATCCTACTAGCACCACTTACCTTGAAAAATCAAATAAAAACTTCATGCAAAAGCCTACCTTGTGTCAAAAATCAAATGGACAAACCGGGACTTTTCTGTCCATCTGGACGTTCGGATGGTGAACCAGACGTCTATTTGCCTCTAACAGTCAAATTTTCAATCGTTCCGATTTATAAAGAAGTAACTGCTGTTCAGTTGTTCGATACTATTTGAACATCCGGATGATTGTTCGATTCGGCTGAGAATTTCACGTTTTCAACTGCTATAAATACCCATTCATTATAAAAACTTAAGAGCATTCAAGTGAGATTCTTTTGAGCAAAATTGTATTGATTTCTCATATCATTTATTATTATCAAATCATTTAATTTTTAAAAAACTCTTGATCAAATTAACTTTTGAAAATCATTTTACACATCAAAGTTTTTCGTACCTAACACTTGAGCTTCCTTCATTGCTATTTATTAAAGTATTACCTTATTTCTCTCTTTGTACTTAATTGTGATCATATCATTTATTAAGAGAGAAGTTTCAATTTGTAAAATCAATTTTCCTTAAACTTGTGGGTTGTGTTGAGGTCCCGTAAAATTCAACATTGTATAAGAATCGATACTCCTTATTTGTAAGTCAGCGAAAGCTTTGTAAAATGTTGGATTGTACCACAAGTCAATCAACATAATGAACATGGCATTACTCGTGGTGGAGAGCTTGGTAATAGAGAACGGAGATCATTGCGTTTCTTGGGACTGAGAGAAATAATGCAAAGCACATGAACATATGTACGAGTTTGAGATGTATTATCTAGAGAGTTTACCGTATGGTATCGTTTCTCTATATTGGTGGATTATTCCGACCGTTACATTGGCGTAATGACACGCATGTTGCTATTCTTTTTGGTATTTCTTTGTCTCTCCCCCCATCTCATCTCCCTATTGTGGTTTAGTGGCGCACTCTATCATTTAGATCTGTCAAGATCAATACCAATGGTTGAGTTAATGATGAGTTTGCGAATGGGGGAGGTATCATCAGAGAGTACGCAGAAAATTGTATAAGGGCCTTCTCAACTTCATATAGACAGTGAATGATATTAGATGCAGAACTTATATTCGTGATGGGATACTACTGGCTGGCTAGAGATCTTGATTTGTCAAATATTCTGTTTGATGCAGACTCGACTGTGGCCATTCACTGCATCACCAGAGGTGGCGAACCGTGGCCTATCAAGGGGATACTCAGACAGATTGCAGATATCTTTTTCTTTAACAGAAATACGATTTCCCACATCTACAAATAGAGGAACCAAGTTGTAGATGCACTTGCTACCGAGATTTGGCATCATCGTAGATACCAAAAATATGGACCAATCGACTTACCACGACAAATTAGGGTGCTCGTTCAGATTGATAGATATGGTTTGCCCATCATTAGAGTTTGATTTTTTTTATCTCGCATTAACTTTTATTTTTGCTCACATTTGCGCGTCTTTAAGGGAAGTAATACTTTCTTTTTTATTGCTTTACTTTACTTTTACCGTAAGGGAAGTAGTACTTCATTTTTTACTATTTTATTTTACTTTTGCTATAAGGGAAGTAGTACTTCCTCATTTATTATTTTGCTTCATTTCAGTTGCAATAACGGTAATTCTCAGCCACAAGTGAGGGCATATTAATAAAATTTCGGAAGTACCACCCTCATTCAACTAAAAAAAATGATTTGCCATCGCCCCCCACATAGATGAATATTTCAGTATCAATTGATTTTGGCAGCTCAAGCAGCCTCGCATAGACACACTTATGTGAGTAGAGTACCGAAATTTATCCACCAAATGTGTCTAGGTATTGATACTAAATTTATGTCAAAACAAACCAAAGTGATAAGTTTACTTTTCTTCACAAAAGTTATAACTAAATTTATCCTTTTCAAGCTTTCGCTATTGATTTTGAACCGAACCGGATACAACTTTCTTATTCTTTATTACTTGTCCTTAAAGGTAATTGCCAAATGAGTAATATCAGTTTTATCTTGCTTTATCCTTTCTTCTTCTTGCACACAATATGAAATGAGCTCATTAAGAGTCCAATTTCCCTTTTGACAGTTGTAACTTACCCTAATTAACCGACTTGTGCAAGAATAAAAATCAAAATTAAATGCATGAGCAAGTCATCACACAATTCAAGCTTTAATAGTTTTAGTTTTAAAGCAAGATGAGACATCTCTATGATGTACTCTCGAATATTTCTTTTACCTTTATATCTTAATGAAAATAAGTTCACCAAAAATGTACTAGGTTTGGCCTTATCGCTCTTTGCAAAGCGTTTTTCAATTTCATCAAGAAAATCCTTAGCAGTAGTTAGCTTATCGGACACAGAGCGCCCTAAGTGATTCTGGAATACCACGCTTCATTATCAAAAGACTCGGTTTGAAAGATCTCACTTATCAAAGTCCATTTTTTCATCACCAAAACTTTTATCCGTAAGTGCAGTGAGTTGTTTAGTCTTTAACGCGAGGTCTAAGTTCATGCAATTAAGAACGATCTGAACGTCCTCTTTCCAGTACTTAAAGTTGGTTCCGTTTAGCACGGGAATAAAATTGATATTGATAGGTATTGTAGAAGTTGATGGATTAACTAAATAGAGAACATATACCCAATTAACATGCTCACATATGAATCCCTATTAAATAATTAATTAATTCAAATAATAGTAAACTCCATCACAAGAGACCGAGCACAACATTGATATTTAGTTTTTAGACATAAATATCAATTTTTAAGTGGTACTCTTGGTGTAGTAATCAAACATTGACAATAAACTATGTCAAACAATAAACCTATATTTGGACCAATTTATTGTTCACATAAAATAAAACCTTATAATTGTTACATATTTATTACTATAGATGTGCATGTAATTCGGCCAAATATTTACCTTCCTTTTGTCCGATAAATATATGCATGAATTACAAACACACAATCTTCCTAATATTTCAAATAAATTAATCTAGACGAGAGATAACTTTGGTAACATGTTACTTTAATTAATTTATTTAGGAAAATTAGTAATCCAAAAGAAATTTATTTTAGGGTGTGTTTGATAGCCTAGAAAATTAGGTGGAAAAAGAAAATGTTTTCCAACTTTACCCAATTAATGGTGTTTGATTGCAAAAGTTTTCTTGGTTTTTGTTTTTCCTACGTTTTCTAGGTACAACCATTTTATGCACATTTTCTTGATTTTGTTTTCCCACCTATTAGGTGGGAAATCAATTTTCATTTTTTTTTAGCAATGGCAACAAATTCTATCAACTATTGCAAAAAGAATTTTCACTTTTGTTGACAATTTCTATGCAAAACAAAGTCAAACGAATATGGTAATTTTTTCTAATTGTTTAATTTTTTTTACTTTTTATTAATTGGAACAAATTCTAGACGCAATGGTAGAAAAAATTATCAATTTAATGGACAATTTTCATAAAACATGAAGTCAAACGGACACCAAACTTTTAACATTTTACAGGTGAAAAATTATATCAATCAAATACAATTAATTAAAATTCTCAGTAAAACAAATTTTAGGTAATTCAATTCCCAGTAAAATATTTTCTTTCCACATTTGCAATCAAACGGACCCTTAATACCAAAATTTGAATTTTAATGGTTAATTCATACTTCTTTTATTTTTGAAACTTTAGGAGCCTAAGGGTTAATAATTCAAAATTTTAGGGATCAGAAAATAATTATCCAAAACTTTAGGGGTCAATTTAAACTAATTATGAGCTTTTTAGGGGCTTAATTACAAAACTTAGAACTTTAATTGGCCAAATTAATTAATTTTCAAACTTTAGGGACTGAATTATTAAACACAGAACTTTAAAGACCCAATATGATGAATTTTTAACTTTAGGGGCTAAATCATCAAAGTTTTAAACTTCGGGGCCGAAACTTTAAAAACTCAACCTTAATCTGAAATTGCAAGTAAGAGCCTGAAATCATCAAATTTACAGCACATAACTCACCTCCAAAATTCATCCAAACCCTAAATTTTTTTTGAAAGTGAAGAAATCGAGGAGGAAGGGGACCGTGGGGCGGCGTCGCGCAATTGTTTTTTTTAACTGAAACGAAAATCATGGAAGACCAACCGAATAATGTTCAAATTTAACAAAACTATATCCATAATTGTTAAATTAGAAGACCATGAAATTATACAATACCCAAATTAAAACTTTTGATATTCAATGATTCAACATGAATTGACTCTAATGCCACTTGTTGAATTTTTCATGAAAATTAAACTTTACATAATTGCCAAGATTTTCATGTCAAATTATCAAAAAAAATTAATTAATGCAGAACATACATTGATCCATTGATTTGTATCTTGAATAATGAATAATGAATCTTGATCTTTAAGTCCTTGTTTGAACCATATTAAAATTTTCATTTTCATTCTTCTATTTATTTTCAACTACACATTTTTCAATAAAATATTATTTTCCATCACATCAATAAATTTTCCTTATTTTTCAACTACACATTTTCTATCAATCTACTATTCAAAAATACATTCTTCCAAAATAATGTGGATCAAACACACCTTAAATCTTGGTTTTTTGTTTTTCAATTTAATTGCTCCAAATCTTCTTTTTGATTCTTGATTATGAGTTTATGGATCTTCCTTTTCAATATGTTTTCTCTTATTTCTTGTGTTGATGGGATGACACAAAGAATGAGAATTACATATGAATTGTGGATCATAACTCTATATATAGTTTTCATATGTATTTGGTACCATGGTCTATGGATTCAGTCTCTACGCATAGAATCCGACCCACACTTTATTTAGATGCTCAAAGCTCAATTACTTAATTCTTTATTATCACTTTAATTTTGAGCTTAACTTTAAGATAATTTTTATACACAATTAATTATATATGTCGGCTCACATGAGAAATTAAATAACTTCTCAACAGAAGGAAGAATGGATTCAGAAAAATGAACAAAATATTTTAAAGATAAGAGCTGTAACTGATACAAATATTCAAAAAATTAGTAAAAAAATTGACTAGAATAAAAGAAATTAATAAAAAAAGTGCCTCGTTGGTTATAGAAATTAACCAACGAGTTGGAACAAGAAGCATGAGAAGATCAAGAAAACAAACCATTAGTTCATGAAATTCACTCAAGAAAAGCCAGACGTGTAGTAATTTTTACAAAATTACAAAATTTTGAGATTCTAAAATTATTTGTTTTAGTTCTGAATGAATTATCAGGGTGAGGCCAATTATGAATATTTTATCAAAATTATCTAGAATTACGAGGCTTCAACACCAAACCATAGAAATTAGGAAAATTCGAATTCAATGGTGGTGTGTGGTGGCGGACTGCAGTGGTGGGATGGATGGAGTCTGTTGAAAAAGAAGATAGCATTTTTGTAATTTTTTTTATAATTTTTTAAACTTATTTTATATTTGTCCCTTCAAATAAAAACAAAATACGTATAATGTATAAAAAGAAGAAAGAAAATGCGTTAAAATTAAAATGTGCTCAAACAGGGCAAGCAAATGTTTGACATTATTTGCCCCAATTTCCCATAAATTACCCATTGGGCCTTGTGGATCGGGTCTGTTTTTTTATACCTGACCCAGTAAGTAACGTGATCCAACCCAATCGGTAGTAATTTAGTACCCAACCCAAACCCAAGCCCAATCAAGTATAAAATCATGAACCCTAGCTGAATCTTCATTTTCTCTCCAGCGTACTTCCGCCACCGCACAGGAGGAGCCCATCTTGGCGTTGCAACCAGGTTCGATTTCTCCCTCTTCCCACAAGCTCTTACGTAGTTACACGCGTGTAGTTTTAACGATTTATACATACAATTTCGGCATGTGTGTATTGATTGATTCGTTTATTTCTGTTTAGTTAATAATATGAAATTAAATACGAATTGATTGATGGAATAGTTTGTGGTTTAATTTTATATACGGCGTTTCGACTCAGGTTTATCAGAAATCGAATTTGTATCTTTTGCACTGATTCATGTTCCTGAACATTATCTTATAAATGAAAGAAATGATCGAGTCTTGTTTCTTATATGCCGTGCTTTAGCAATTTACTTTTGGTCCGGAAAATGTAGAAAAGGTTTTATGTATTTCTGGTGTGATTTTCGATGTGACAAGTCTCTCACATTTATTTTCCAAGAAAAAGATTCGCTTCAGTTGGTCCTTTGAATTTTCTAGTTCATTCTACTTTGATATCAATTTACTAATTTGGGATGCGTGTGAACTCTATTTTTGTTACATATCTTGAGGATTCAGTCTTCAACCATTGAGGTTCATTTTATAATGAAGGTAATTTTGTTGTAGAAACCTGTGAGGATCATCTTATAATTAAGGTAATTTTGTTGTAGAAACAAGATGGCTGTACCGTTGCTCAGCAAGAAGATTATCAAGAAGCGTGTCAAGAAGTTTAAGAGGCACGAGAGTGATCGTTATGTGTCCTTGAAGGTACTTGCCAGTTTTCTTTATTATCTATCAAGAAATGCAGTAGATAAATGGCTAATCATGTTAATTTTTCTTTATTATTTCTATCTTACCTGAGTTGTGGTTTCTATTGACTTGAGACAATAGTAAAATATGATTCTAAATCCTTTTTGATCGTAATGATAAGTCTCAATACTGTCGTGTTATTGCTTTATTTCCTAGTTTCCAGTGATTTCCTCGCGATGATCCTCAGAGTGTTAGTCATTAATATTAAGAATTTGCAGTTATACAGACCCTTTGATTTTATTACAATATTATTATTATTATTATTATGGTACTAAATTTTTGACAAACTCATTCCGTTTCAATATTGATCTGGTTGTTTTTTGAATTCTGCGCTCTCTAGAATCATTGATGATCATGTACCAGTTTTGCCTGTAGGTCTTTTGTTTGTTTAGTATGCCTTGTTGTGCATTGAGTCTTCAACTATGATGTCAAGTCATTAATTTATGCATTTTGTGGCAGACAAACTGGCGCAGACCCAAGGGTATTGATTCACGTGTGAGGAGAAAGTTTAAAGGATGCACCCTTATGCCAAACATTGGGTATGGCTCAGACAAGAAGACCCGCCATTATCTCCCAAATGGATTCAAGAAATTTGTTGTGCACAATGTCTCAGAGTTGGAGGTTTTAATGATGCACAACAGGTCGATATTCATTTTTTTGTCTTGATCTGAGATGGCATTATTAAATTATCCCTTGACTGTTTAATTTGTTCAATACCAGGACTTACTGTGCGGAGATAGCACACAATGTCTCTACTAAGAAAAGAAAAGAAATTGTTGAGCGCGCAGCACAGTTGGATGTAGTCGTCACCAACAAATTGGCTAGGTTGCGCAGCCAGGAGGATGAATGATATGTGTAATGGCTTTAGATTTTCAATGCAATATTTAATCATTATGCAGTATCAGAAGATTTTATGGGAATTCTATGTGGGCAGGTTTTGTTTTTTGTCTGGAGTTTTTATTGAGATTATGGCATGCTACTTCATCATGTCGTGAAATGTTATTTGGTTTATTCTGTGTTGTCCTCTTGAAAGTTGCATTTTATTTTCAAGTTCATGCAATTTTGCGTACTCTTCTCGTGTTGCTTAAATGCTTTACCTTAATGGTTTGCTTGCTGCCTTCAACAATTTTTTTGAGATTTGTTTGACCATGAAAACTGTGAGTATGTAGAGTTTTAACCATAATCTGAAACGAATTATTTATCTATATCTTACAGGTGCTTTGACAGTGTGTTTACAATGATTGGCAAACAAAAAGTGCAATTTTATAGCTCAATGTTAGTCTTCTGTACACTGCCCTATAATTATTTCAAGTTGGTGGTCAAGCAAAATAATGCATAAAATTAGAGATTCTGATACCAGAGAACAATGAGATTCTAGAGCAAGTCTAACTGAATAGCTGTTGAACGATTTGATTTGTAGAATATCTTGGTGTCTGAAGGTTTCTTTCAAGGATTGGGTGCCTCCTAGAACGGCGATAGAAGTCCCAAAATCTTTCAATGCTTAAGTGGGTGAAGAGCCCAAAGAATTTTGTTTTCCATACTTGGGAAGTGATAGAATCTTGATATACGTGTGAATGACATGTTGAAAAGGCCATAATTTTACTTTTACTTTGGCATTTGACCAATAAATAGCATTAAAAAAAAAAATCAAAACTTAATTTTTAAATCTAAAAGGCAAAAATACCCCTCATTGGAAGGAGAAGAAAAATCGGCCACAAATCGTCCAAACGTGAAAATCGTCCAAAAAACTCTCGAAATAGATCATTATTTACACAAATCGACCACTTTCAAAGAAGAATTCGGCTACCTACTGACAAAGATGATCCACGCCGACTATCCACTCACAGCCGAACAAAGATTTGTTTTTTTTTTGTTTTTTTGGATTTCACAACTTTTTTCACATATATGGTTTTCAATTATTTACACTTTTTTTGTATTTATTGAATTATATATGCGTAGATCTGCTTGAGTTTTAGTGATAGGGGTGTGTTTGCCTCATTTTTTGAGCTTTACATCGCCGAAAATAGCTATTTCCGGCCATTTCCGACGATAAAATCCGCCAGTTTACAGTCAGACACGAAAACGGCGGTTAAAAGCCGGTTCGACTTGTGAACCGGCTTTTAACCCCGATCTCAATTAAGAATTTGGGCCGTCTGTCATTTGGGTCGGCCCAGACCATTAACGAAGTGGGTCGACTGTTAAGTCGGCCGCTTAATTTTTTTATATATATAATCTAATAAATATATATTATATAAATATTTTACATAATATAAAAAAAGGCCTATAATTAAATTTTTATTATTAATTATTAATTATTAATTTGATAATTAATAATATAATTAAATAAATAATTGTAACTGTTAAATATTATATTTTAACAAATTATTTACTTCTTATTTTTTCCTTTAATTTTTTTTTGATAATTTAATAAGTCAAATATTAAATAAAAGTTATATATTTAAATATTTTACACATTTCATTACAATTTATATATTTAATAAATAATTGAATAAATTGAATATTAAATAAAAATTTATATAATTTTATATTTTACGTAATTTAATCAATCGAATATTAAATAGATATTTGTAGAATTAAAAAAATTTATATGGTTAAATAATTAATTTTAATTTTAATTTGATAATATAATAAAATTTATATTATTAATTTTAATTTTAATATGATAATTAATAGTATAACGAAATAAATAATTGTAATTGTTATATATTATATTTTAACAAATTAGCAACTTCTTATTTTTTCGTTTAAATTTTTTTCATATATGAAAAAATCAAATATTAAATAAATATTTTACATAATATAATAAATTGAGTATTAAATAAAAATTTATATAATTTTATATTTTACGTAATTTAATAACTCGAATATTAAATAGATATTTATAGAATTAAATATTTTACGAAGCCGATTAAAATTTTTATAATTAAATAATTAATTTTAATTTGATAATTAGTAATATAATTAAATAAATAATTGTAACTGTTAAATATTATATTTTAACAAATTAGCTTACGTAATTGAATAATATTTACTTACTGAAAATTTGTACGTAATGACACAAAATTATATTTTCCTTTTGGCAAATTCTTTTTTCTTTTCATTTTTAAATTTAATTATTTCTTTTGTGTAGTTGTTCCAATTCGGTTCAATTCATTTTATGAGATTATACTGTATTTCATTATCTTATATTCGAAGTGCTAACTGTTAATTTTTTTAAAATTTTGCAGTATGGAGTATCACTTGGATTTGACATTGAGACAGATTCCTGGGCAAGGCTACCTGGAACGGTAACTTTGGTAGTTCCATTGCCGTGTTGGAGCTGCTGGATGAGCATCATGTAGATATGCTTCGATGTTTACATCTTTGGCCACTGTATGAGTTGAGAGATGTACAGTTCTCCGGGCAGATCCTCGATGCACTACTGTGTCGGTTGCTTAGTCCACTCGACGGCGATGTCCTCCACTTCGACCTTGGGGGCAAGGTTGTGAGTTTTTCCATGTTTGATTTTGATCTCATCACAGGACTGAAGATTACGGGTGATGATGCAGCTCGTACTGATACTCAGAGAGGCAGACTGCACGACACTTACTTTGAGGGACATGGGACGGTGTTGTTGTCGGCTTTAATGGACGCGATCACGAGGTGTGACCATATGTTCCAATCCGTGTAGGGGGCGGTCCAAGGGCTTTACCGTCGCCAGTGCCGAGGGCTTTGCCGCCGTCGCAGCCGCCTCCGAGGGCTTCACCGCAAGAGGCCTCATCGCCCTCCGAGGGCTTCACCGCCGCCGATCAGGTCACCTTCTCCACCGTCCACTGATCTCTACGATCGCCTGACAGTATTTTATAGCGGGTCAGATGGACGAGATATGCCTAGAGTTTATGGGACAGGTCGAGGATTTATCTAATGACGTTGGAGTTTTACGTCACCATGTGGTAGAGCTTCAGGATGATATCGCAGCCCTCCAGGCGATATAATAGGCATGAGATGGGGTGACGAACAGGGTGATGGAGGGGGTCATTTCTGGGCGGATGATGCTACGTTGGCTTCTTTTTTTATGTCCCCGGAGGAGGGTAGGACAGAGGCAGTTCTCCCGGAGGAGGGTAGGATAAATGTAGTTGCCCCTGAGGAGGGTAGGACGGAGGCCTCAGATGAGGAGATGGTGGTGGTGGTGGGGAGGACTGAAGCAAAGGGTAGGACGGAGGAGGTGGTGGTGGTGGGGAGTAGGGAAGCAGGGACGGACCTAGGAAATTTTTTCAGTGCAGACGGTATTAAAAATAAAAAAAATAAAAATTATAACACAAAATTATACTAAAATGAAATAAGTTACAATGGTTCTTTACGAGTTTTCATACACTGATATCTTTGTACAATCGTTTCATTATCAATATTTAAGAGTCGTGATGTGACATCAAATCATCGATGTTATACCATAAATAGCATTACTCGTAGAAATAAGGCTTAATTTCTCAATTAATTCCTTAAATTTTAGACTTTTAAAATAGTAAATTAGAACATTTTACAGCTTGAGAAGTATCTATTTGTTAAGACTAGAATTTAAGTTCTGATGCCTGACTTTAAACCAATTCCAAAGTGAAGAAAGCAATTGAGAGAGAGAGAGAGAGAGAGAGAGAGAGGCATTAAATCGAACAATAACTAATGACTTAATTAATGAAAGCTACCAACCACAATCCAAGAGTCTTAAAATCAAATTATTAAGCATAGTATTCACTTCAGCAGGAAAGATGATTAATGTTTCTAGAAAAACAGGCAAAGATGGCAGCACATACCATTACAATTCATCCTCAAGGGATTGCTCGCTTTTTTATGCCCACCCACACCACACTACTCTATACCCCAACGCCCTACCCGCAAATTTATCTTTTAGTGTTAGAAACAGAACAAGCATGCTTACAAAAAGAAAACTGATGAATACCCAACAAGGCAACAACACTTGTGAAAACAGTCAATAGCAGATGAATATTATAGAAAACTCACCTACTGGGCGCCGACTGATGAAAACTGAAGAAAACAAGGGACGTGCGTCGATGCGTGGTGGATGCAGGGGCGTGCGCAATGCTTCAGTCAGCTGAGCTTCAGAGAATTGTAATGGATTGTATGGCTTCTATCATTCAGTTTGGGCCAATTGTTTATTTTTAGTATTGGGTTGCTGAAAATAATAGGGCGACCTAAAGCCCAGTGCAGGCAGATGCATGCACTGGGCTTTGGTTGGGTCCGCCCCCGTCGGGAAGATGTTATCCTCGAGGTGGAGGACGAGCGTACGCCTGACGTAGCTGCGAGAAAAAGGCATGCCGTTGACGCCCCGGAGCAGGTGGTCGGAAGAGGGTCGGGTGGCCTTCGCAGTACGTCGTTTCTCCCTTCACGGTTGAGGCGAAGAGCAGAACGTTCGTTGACATGACGTACCCCAATCTGTTTCGGGAGGTGGACGCTGCCAAATGGAAAGCGTTCGAGGCGGAGTCGAGGATAATTAAGCCTCGGTAAGTATTATAGAATTTAAATGAAGTACGCTACGCTAATTCATCTATATCTTTTTTAACATTTTTTTTCCAGACAAAGCCACCGAGTTGGGTCGATGACGATATCAGATGCATATAAGTGGTTTCACGAAATCACCACTTCGGGGATGTGGCTCGCTGACGATGTAAGTAAAATAATCATGTTGTTGTTTATTATGTATATATTATTTTTTTATTTTATGAAATGAAATAACTCCTTAAGTCTTTTATTGGTGTTTCCTGATGTAGCACATCGACCTGGCCATGGAGTTATTGCGAGATCGAGCTCGACGATATCCGCGATCATTCGATATGCCCGACCGACTCATACTGAGCACTAAGTTTTTGGGTACTGTTACCATTGAGCATGAGTCGTTGCTATGTATGTGTAGTAAGTATATGCTGCCTGAATATATGGCCGAATGGGTCGTAGGGATATTGCCGAGATTCGGGAGAAAGGCATGGGAGGCTTGTACACATATATATGTTTTAACGATCGTGAATCATCATACCATTGCCGTGGAGATTGTTTTTGCTGACTCCACGATGTATGTGTACGACTCCGACCCTTCATGTCTGACACAGGACCAACTCGAGCAGCAGTTGGAGCCGTGGTGTGCTGTCGTAAGCACCCAAAAATAGTCCTTAAACCTCTAAAACTAATGTAGTAGTGGAAGTAAGGGTCGATCCCACGAAGAGTGTGTAATTCAATATTTTATGCTCCGTACAATGATTGTGGGGATTTTTGTATGCAAACAATTGTAAATAACGCAATTAATAACAATGAAAAATAAATTAACGAAAATAATCAAAAGACTAACATTGGTCCAAGTCAATATCCACTTTCGAAAATCCACAATTGATCATAGATGTAAGGATAATTCAATTCATATTTTGAATATTCACCGTTGAAATAATCTTCCTATTTCTCTTTAATTTCAGTTAGTTAGAATCAAGCGTTCTAATTCACCCTAATTATTAAATAACCCCAGACCAACGCTCAAGATTCAATTTAATAACAGCTTTACACAATAGAGAAATCGATGAACTAGATAACACAAACACCATCGGTTGCATTCAATCTATTTAAATATTCTTCTTAAGATTCAATAACCTCTATCACTGAAAATCATCAAATCTTAGTGCTTCACAAGTTAAAGGGATCAAACAATTACGAATTTGATATTTAACTTAGTGGTAGATTGCGACGAATAATAAACTAGTAGGCCTCCTAGAAATTAAACATAACAATCATAGAAATAAGTGCAGAAGAATATTCAATACTCAAAAACATGAATTAAATTAAGAAAAACCATTTAGATCTCACAATATGTGGTTCATAGGCTTCAATCTCTTTCGACCAAGTGTAAAAGTTTGGTTACACATGATAAATCTAAGAAAAATAGAGAGAAAATAGGTTGAGGCATTCTGGTTCATTCTAGTTCTATTCTAGGGTTTATAAAGTGTAGAAAGATTTGTTTCCATTAGTGTTTGATTGAAATTAGGAAAATAGAATTTTCGTCCCGGAAATGAACCATGTGGCCGCATGGTTTAGAGGCTTGCGGCCTCAAGAAACAAGTGAAATCAGCACTTTAACTCTCGGGAATGGTCTGTGCGGCCGCATGGAATTAAAGGCTTGCGGCCGCATGGTTTTACGAAACTTCCTGCGGATAGTTTTCAGTATTTTGACCATAACTTCTTCTTCCGATATTCGATTGAAGCGATTCAAGATGCGTTGTAAAGCTAACTCAAAGGGATAGAACTTTGATTCAAAGACCATTGTCAAATTCGATTGTTTGCCATGTCCAAAATTGGTCTCAATATGAGGCTGAAAACCGATGTAAAACTTTTCAGCTTGAAAGTTGATATGTGAAAATGTTTCGGCCATATTTCACCCCTTTGAATCTTTTGTTCATCCAATTGATCTCTAACACTCTTGAATCTTCATCACAAGGCTAGAAACAAGTTTAGAATATTTGCACTTTAGTCCTTGAGCTTTCACTTTCTTCCATTTTGGTCCTTTTTCACATATTTCTTCCAAATTACGCAATATCCATAGAATTACCACCTAAACCAAAATATGAGAATACTAAGTACATTTAGGCACAAAATTATCATATGAGCGAATTAAATAAGGAGGGATAAATATGCATTTTACATTCCTATCAAGCCGCTTGCTGTGATCGTACCGTTGATGGCTGCCCAAGCAAGTGTTATTGTTAATGACAGGCTAGCCATCGTGCGGGACCAGACGACGGCGAGATAGTTGAAATCGTAAGTATTTATATTTTGTTTTGTACTTGCAAACTTAGTTTTTTATCTGACACGTTTTCGCACTTACATTATTATTCAATTGTAGGGGTGATTGCGTCATTTTTGTAATAAAGTACATCGCATTTTTGAGTATAAGACATAAGGTTGATGGAATCAACCAAGCATGTATACAAATTTGGAGGAATAAATTAGCGTGCGATTTGTACGAATTCGAGTGTGATCCGTAAACGTTATACATTTAATTGTTGATTCATTTATTTAATACTTGTAAATATTGTAAAAATATAGTACATTGAATTGAGTAACTCTTTTATTTATGTATGAAATAACTGTTACTTTTGTATACTTAATCAAATTAGCAATTAAATTCTGTTCATTTAACAGCAATACCATTACATATTGGACTAATTGTCATCTAGGGAAATTTGATTCGTACAAGTTTGACGAGTATGGCCGACTGCTCTACATCTGCCGCACCGATGCAGTCGAGAAAACTCTCAAGTAGAGGGTATTCTAGAAGTTCGTGGACGCCCGGGCCACGCGGTTCAGTTACCGGTAATGACAAACTATTAAGTGGGAAAATATGGTCAGGAACTTCCCAATCAGATTCGTTCGGTAAGAGAAATATAGTCTCAGCATATGCAGTTCTCCAATATTCAGCCGTGTAATAATGAAAGCATAATGTTCTCGCTGCAAAACCTCTGCTCATAGATACCGCGACTGAATGCTCAGATGGAAAACTCTCCAACTGAAATCGAGTACAAGTGCATGTGTGTTCATTCAGGTCCACAATGTATATCAGATGACGTGCACACTGTACAGAGATGCGCAACTCATCCAGTGGTTCTACATTCAACCTCCTCGCAACCTTTGCGGCCTTGAACAATTTTTCCTCTTGAGCCGGGGCTAGCCAGCTCGAGCAGTTCTGCGATTCCACACGTCGGTCGTGAAACCACTGCTACAGTTCGTACGGATGTTCTCAATCAATGCGGGAATTGGCAACTCTCAATCCTTCTTGAACAATGCATTCAGAGACTCCACGTTATTTGACGTCATCAAGTTTACCGACGTCCTGAAAATGTGATCGTGTCCAATGTTCTATCCCCATTTTTGTAAGATAATCCCATGCCGATATCGACTTATTTCCTATCTCGACCAAAAACTTATTACATTCCTCGACACTGTAAGCTTCGGCCGTCCTCCTGAACAATGAAACGATGCCTTGGCCCCGGTATCTAGTCTTTAGATTGCCTTGTATATGGTACATGCAGTACCCATGATGTGCCATGAGGAAAACTTCAGCGATAGCATTTATTAGAGACTGATCTCGATCAGTTACGAAGGCAAGATGAGGGACTTCCCCGATCACTTCCCTGAGCTTCGTAAAGAACCAACTTATTGACAGATCATTCTCGCTGTCGACTTGCCGAATGCAAGTGGGTAAATTTGGATGTTGGGATCTTGACATGTAGCAATAATCAACTTGCCCATGTATTTCGATTTCAGAGTTGTACCGTCGACTAAAATTACCGGTCGCATCACATTTGTAAATCCTCTAATGCATTGTCCAAGAGCCATGAATAAATACTTAAAACAATTCTCGCCCTCCATCTTAATGAAAAAAGTGGAACCGTGATTAGTTGTCCCCAAATTATGGCAGTATCTGGCCAATTTAGCATAACTCTCCTCGAACGAGCCCATTAAATCCTCCAACGCACATTCTTTGGCCTTCAAAGCCTTCTAGTAGCTCATGACCACTTCGTACTCTCGTCGAACGTCATTAATGATGTCTGAAGGTCTGTAGATTGTTCGTGGGTTCTGATACTTGTGCATTATCTGTCATCCAATAAACCATGATCGAGCTTGTTTGTGATCGTTTTGACGAATTCCCAATTCACAAGGATGTTCCCGTATATACTTGCACATTACAAAATTCTCATTCGTATCCATATTAGTCCCTCGCAACCGCCAACGGCAACTATCGTCAATGCAAACAAGTGTCAACAATGATTTGTTTGATTTTTTTACCTTGAACTCAAAATTGAATTTCAATGCCAGCAGGTGCACAGCTTCCTGCAAAGCTTTCTTCGTTTCAAACAGTTGTTCAACATACAAATCTTCATCATCGAGAACCACACGTGAAGAATTAGATGAAGGTCCGCTCGTTCCGGCCTGAGCTCCCACCCCGCTCATGTCTCTGACGGGATAAAGCAATTAAATCCTCATTTGTAAATTCATTTACATTTTCGCTGTCCTAAACTACCGATTGAATTATGTGCGTCTTAGTGATGTCACGATGATGAACAATTGTCTCAGGAATATTAGTGTCATTCTCGCGAGCTATCTCCACTGTATCCCAAAAATTATTTGCATTGTCATCAGCTACATCCGAATTTTCATTTCTACCTTCTACGTCGTCCTTCATCACTAAAGTCACGCAAATTGGTGTCATTTGCGTTTTGTTCAAATCAAACAAATAACTCACGTCAATATCAGATGTAACATTTGCAGGTGGAATTGAAAATGGCAAATGCTCTTGGAATTGATATCTCAGTACCATATTGTATAGAGATAAATCGACGTTCAACTTGTTTTGTATATCATGATACAGTTCGTCGTACGATGTAGTCTCTGTTATATGTGTTGGCATATTACGTTGTTCGTCACTTGTCCATTTCCATGTCCATCGATTATTTTCATCCAATTCAAAATCACCAAAATAACAAAATGAGAGTATAATCCTCATATCTGTGTGGCATGGCAAAATCGAATTTGGAAATATTTCAAACAGAAACTTATTAAAAAACAAAACAGCACCTAACAGTCTAAACATCCAACATTTTGACAGTTAACAGCTCATTTATTGCATGTTAACAATCGATTTTAAAAATCGACTGTTTACAGCCGAGAAATGGGTTGTTAACAGCCAACATTTTTGGCTGTTGACAGCCTATATTTAGGCTGTTAACAGCCAAAAATTTTGGCTGTTAACAACCTAAAAATCGGCTGTTAACAGTCAACTTTTTGGGCTGTTAATAGCCTAAATATCGGCTGTTAATAGCCTAAATGTTGGCTATTTGTGTTAGTCGATTTTTAGGCTGTTAACATCCATTTTTTGGCTATTACTTTTCGTCGTTTTTTGTAACAGCCATTAATGCAAATCAATCGAAAAGTTATGCAGATGAATTCTTTTCCCATTATGCTTAAAATAAATTATGCATATGCTAAAAAAATTTATCTGCCAACTCCTACGTCGAATCTTAATTTATTAAGTAAAAACATACACATATTTAACAAAAACGAAATTAAACATATGTAAATATGCTTACCGATTCGAAGTAATTGACCGAGAATCTTTTTCTTCAGCTATCGATATTTTTGATATTTTCAGAGTGTAGAAGATGAGAGAATTTTTATCTGTGTTTGAGCTGATTTTGTAATGTTATGTAAGGAGTGTTTTATTTTTATTTGTTAACTAAAAGGGCAGTATTGTCTTTTGAACAAAATCATATTTTGTAATTGCATTATTCACTTAAGGGCATTTTTGTCTTTTGAACACCATTAGGTCATTTTGAAGTTATTCACTTGTGAAAAAGTCAAAAAGCAATTATAGGCCTTTGACCAGGCCATTTTTAAAATTACTCCTAGAATCTTGGTACTTCATCCAAAATATATTTTGGAATAGTATTTTTTTTTTTGAAAAATGTGTGAGTAAAAAAAATGAAAATTTGCAATATTATTTTATTAGAAAATATGTGATTGATAAAAAATGAGATAGTACTTAATCTTGACCTCATAGGTATGTGTTCAACAGTTGATCGAGGCTTCTGTGCTTATTTAGCTTTGTTTGATGTCCATTATTTTTTTTAATATTTTTCTTTTTCTTAATTATAACAACACATTGTTTAAATAAAATAATATTTCACACAAATCTTAAACTTTTCAGTACTTTTCAATCATATATTTTTTCATAAATCACTATTTCAAAATTTATAATACACCCAAAATGGGTGCCAAACACATTCTTAAATACCTCATTAATGAGTATAATGAATTTTTCATATATTGGATATACGACATTTCAAAAGTTACTGTCATTTGGTCAATTTTCTTGAAGGAAAAAAAAAGATCATGATGTCCATAACAGGACTTGTAGGGATAGAAAAAGAAAATATTGAACTATTTGGGTCTCATTTCTTAAAATTCATTTTCAATCAAACGTTTAATAGATTCACAACTTTTATTTATTTTTTAATGATATATTTTAACAACTTTTATAAAAATCTACTAAAACTTAATTTTTATCCAAACCAAAAAATGATTGAATGGTATATAGAAGAGATTGAAATCGGGTGGATAAATGTGGAGCGCAACATGTAAAGTAGTAGATTTATCATTCTACTTTTGATGGGCTCTATATCGGTGTACTAAACAAACGAGTTGAGGTCCTCAGCTTGGCTAGTGGTAGAGGTGACAATCTAGCCAAGTAGCTCGTCAAAGCTTGGTCCATGGATGGCTCGGGCTCATTTTAGGACGAGCATGAGCCGAGCGAGAGGGCTCCGTAAGCTTTGCTCACCATTTTAGACAAGCCGACTCTTTGAAAAAATAACTTAGCTATATAAGTCGTGTTAGTAGATTTGGAACACAGAATGAAATGGACCATCTTAGATAACTATCTACAACCACAAAAATGGAATCATGACCTCTAGCGGTTTTAGGCAATCCTAGGACAAAGGCCATGCTAAGATCACACCGTGGAGTATGAAGAACATGGTGGAGAGTATACATTCCAGTATTTTGACGTTGTGCCAAGCGTAATTGACAAGTATGACATTGAGACACAATGCGAACAACGTCATTTTTTGGGAAGGCCAATAAAACCTATCCTCGATTGAGTTAGTAGTTTTGTCTCTATCGAAATGACCAATGAGACCTCATGCATGTAGTTCCCAAATAAGGAACTCACGAATTGACGTACGGTGGATACACAACTTGGTTCCTCTAAAAAGGTAACCATCCTTAAGCAAGAAAGCAACATTATCATAGGATGAGTTAGCTAGAACTTCTTGAAAGATGATACCGAAGTCAGGACAAGTAAGATAATCTTCCTTCAAACGATCAAATTCCACCACCGTTATGCTTGTAGCATGGAGTACAGTAGTAATACAACTAAGAGCATCGGCCACTTTGTTGTCAACCCCCACTCGATGTTAAAGGACAAATGTGTATTCTTGAAGAAACTCTACCCACTTAACGTGTCGATCACTCAAACTACGCCGAGAATTGAAATAACGAAGAGCTTAATGGTTAGATAGAGAACGAAATCTTGGGGGGCAATAAGTAAGATCGCTAGTGATGAATAGATTGGATAATAACATATAATTCCTTATCATAAGTCTAATAATTCAGTCGTACCTAGTTTAGTTTCTTACTAAAATACGTTATAGGATGGTCATCTTGACTTAAAATGCCACCGATACTAATATTAGAAGCATCACATGCAACCTAAAAAATTTAAAGAGATCGGGATAGCGTAAAATATGAGCCTCTATCAACTTTTGTTTCATGGCTAAGAAGGCTTACTGTGTTGATGAGGTCCAATGAAAATCCTTTTTATCCATACACTTAGTGATGTGGGCGGCAATAGAGCTAAGGCCTTTGATGAATCTTCTTCAGAATGAACATAACCCATGAAATCTACGAGCTTCGGTCAATTTTGTAGAGTTTATGCTCCAGTCATGAATTACTATTGGTCACAAGAAATCCTTTGAGCGGAGATAATGAACCCTAGGAAGATGACTTGTGACTGTATGAAGGAGCACATCTTAAGGCTAGAGTAAAGTTTAGTAGAACGAAGGGTAAGCAAGACCTGTTAAAGGTAATCTAAGTGTGCCTATCGCGACCAACCATTTATCAAGATGTCATCGAAATAGCCCATGAGAAATTTTCCAATGAAAGGTTGCAAGACATGATTCATGAACCTCATAAAAGTGTTAGGAGCATTAGACATTCTAAAAGGCATAACTAACCACTCATACAAGTTATCCTGAATCTTAAAGGTGGTTTTCCGTTCATCCCCTGGTCTAATCCTAACTTGATAATAACCACTATGTAAATATCCTCGAGGAACGAAATAGGGAACTATGATTTTTTTTGATGGTACAACTATAGACATCTTTTTTTAAGTAGGACAGGGACCGCACAAAGACTAAGGCTATGACGAATAAAACCTTTTGTTGGGTTTTGATACCCAATAAATTCGGTCGATGATGTTAAATCGATTTTGTTGGATTATACTTCATAGGTCTTGGCCGATGAGTGAAGTGAAATGTCGACACTACAATCGAACAAACCATTCTTACAACCTATTTTGGCCATTTGAAGTAACCTAACTCATTAGTGTTGCTCATGGCCCGACCCATTACCTTGGACGATTTTAGAGTTGAAAGCCCATTTATTGTTATCTATTGGGCCTCTATTCCTTGACCTAAAGCCCACTATCTAGGCATGTTTTCTTGTGTTTGCCTTAGTGTGAATGTTGGTGGGAAACCGTGTGTAGAGAGAAAAGAGGGTTCGTTTGCTTCGTACTTCCCTTGGCTTTGTGCCGTCTTCTTCTTCTTATCTTCTCTTAGCCTTTGTGGCTGGTTTTGGGCTACCTATATCATTCACACTCAGCCCTTTATGGGCACATTGGAAGTAACCGATTTTGGGAAGAAATAGTTGGGAGGTTCGGTTTGTTATTGTGGTGTCGATTTTGATGTTGACTGAGCCTGAATCTTGGAGCAATAGAAGGAAATAACCAGCACCTTTCAATAGTAAAGCCTCAATTTGCTTATTAACCTTGACCCGCTCCAATGGTCCATCCTATCATAGGGGCGATTCAATAACTGGGGAACTAAGGGACTAGATTGATAACATGGTGAATATCATGAATGGCAGGGAGCTCATATGGTAGTTCGTTAGGGGCGATGTCGATAAACTCATGTAGTAACAAAGTGACATGAAAGGGACAATCACTATATGATTCAAAGCTGGTTGGGAACAAGCTTTGATCACCAACACAAACATCAATACAGTGTTTGTGAAACTCATGCTCAAAGTCCTTATGGGACAAGCCGAATGAGTTTTGCTTAGGGTGATGGTTTCTTTAGAGGGTCAGAAGGTTTAGCTGGAAGAAGTAGAATGGGCTTGCCCTTATAGACAAACACATAAATGTTGTCTGGCTCGAAGTGCTTAACGTTGTGATCATAAAGTCAGGGTCAGCCCAGAAGGATGTGAGTAACATCCACAGTATCCACAATAAAGGTCCTTTGAATAGAATAGACCCAACTTAAGGGACACAAGACAACGATGAGTGATAGGCAAAAAATTCCTATCGACCCATACCGCCTTAAAAGGGGGAATGTGATGTTCATGTTTGAAATTGAATTTGGTCACAGCTGATGTGGAAACGACAATCATGGTACTACCACCATCAATTACTAATTCGTAAGAGCAAAAGTTTCACGAGATGTACGTATCCATTTCCAAAAATAAAAGTCAACATGGGTGGAGAGGATACATCTCATAACGAAGACAACAACATCTTCCTCCAACACTTAAACTGGTCGAGGCCTCATCTGAATGGTCAATATGGTCGATCGTGAAACATTTCAAATTAAAAGCAAGGGTACGATGAGGACACCGAGAGGTAATATGACCTTAATTCTGACAATGACGACATACGATTGAAAGGTTAGGGAAGTGGGAGGACGCAGAGTGTGAATGTTGACTCCTATTGGTTTTATGGAAAATTATAGGCGAATTTGATGACCCCATAATTGTGTAAGACTGGGTAAACATCGAGATACTACCAGGAATGGTTGATAAACCTTTGAAGATGGAACTCCAAGTCTTAACATAGTATCAAAGCACATTAAACTCCAACGAACGATTCAATTCGATTAAGACTTAAAAAAATGAGCACACAGATCTCAAGATCGGTTTGCTCAAACGAGCCACTATCTTGTGGGGCATGTTAAGGAATAAATCACATGTTAAATGAAGACGAAGACATAAACCAATTTATAAAGAATTAGATTCCTACCCTTCATAATGTTGACTTTTTAAGATGAAATCTCAATCTCATGAGGATTGACGGAGGTCGGAGGACCACATCAAGCATCGGGTGGACGAGAATACCTCTCATATTCAAGGGCTTTGTGGAAAGCATCCTCTAAGGAGTAAAGATTGAGTGCATTGACCTATTGTTTGAGGTTAGACCTCAGGATGTTAAGGAACCTAGTAATAATTATGTTCTCAAGTTCATCAAGAGTGGAACGGTGCAACAACTCATCAAAACGAGATCTATAGTCAAACGCAATCGAGAAGTTTTCTCTATAGTTAAGCAGACGCTCTAAAAGTTGAGATCAATGGTAAGGTGGGATGTACTTTTCAATTAATTTTGCTTTCATTTCCCCTCACACTGATATACTGTCAAAATCGTTCAAGGTTATGTGTCAAGGTCTGCCAATAGCGTTTAGCATATTTGATAAGTTTCATTTTAACAAAACAAATATGCTAGTTGTCAAGCATGTGATGCGAATCGAAGTACTCTTCGATGGAATCCAACCAGTCTATAAAAGCTTTGGGGTCTATGCTGCCATCAAATTCAAGGGCATCTATTTTAATTTATCTAGTGATGTCATTTACCTTTTTTGATGAAAATAAAAATATGAACTAAACTAACAAATGAACAAGATGGTTTTTTTCAGATGTATTTTTTCTCAAATTGTTTTTGGATTTTTTTTAAAAACTAATCTAAATTACTAAAACAAAAGAAAGTTGTTGATGAGACGATTTTTCTTGTGTTTGTGTTCAAAGATTGTTAAAAAAGTGGTTGTAGGACTTGGAATGGGTGGTGGGAGAGTTGCGATATGTGTATGGACTGAATGGAAACGATTGGTTAGGATGTTTTGGATAGATGGTGTAAGGTGATGGTGTGTACATGAATTAGATTCAAGAACAAAGGATGTTAGGCCAAAGGAGACGAATTACTGTGATACCAAATTGACATGAAAAATGTGTGAATTTAATAAAAGAACAATAAGGTGCAGGAGAATGGGGGGAGCGAAGGAAGGAATTGAGGGCAAAATGAATAGCATTATTCATGTAACTCAAGTGATTAAAACATGGGGACTTCATTTAATTAGTCTAGTCAAACCAAGTTTTTGTTTAAAAAGTCCATCAACTAACTTCTTTAGTTAGAAGGCCTAAATTTATGAAAAATGGAAAATATAATTTGTAAATGACTAGAATGTCCTTGTATACAAAAATACATTATTACCCTAAATCCTATTTCAATTTCCATTTAGCCCTAATTCAATTTTTGCTACCATTTCTTCTTCATCATGTGAGTTCGAGTCTACAGGTATGCCACTCCTCTTCATCTTCTCTTCATCATTTTCTTCATATAATGAAACAAGAAGCTCTACATTCTCATTTCTATGAACTCTCATTTGGTTGAAATGAGTAATAAAAGCTTGAAACATTCTTGTTGGGCATTTGGAGAAGAAGATGGTGTATTATAAATTTTCAATATTTTGGTTGTTTTCTTTCTCCATTTGTTTGAATCATTTCTTCATGTTGTTGTATATATGTTTATGGTGCTCATTTGTCAACAATCATTTTGAATTCATTTCATCATTGGATTAGAGATTTGATATATGTTACTTCTCATCCTTCTTCTCACTACCCCTTATTTGTATTAATTGGAGTGAAATGTAAATTGGTAAAGACATGTTTGGCTATTCTTTTCATTGTTTTACTGTAAAACAAACATTTGATTTCCGTCTGTACAAAACGACTTCAATATCGTTTTCTGAAATCCATAACGATATACATATCGTTATTAGTACTAGTACTGTAAGATGTTTGAAATTTGATGAATTTTTTTATGTTGAGTTATAGTTATGAAAACCGCGGATATTGTATGTATATCAGTTTGTTATGCAGTTGAATATGAACAGTCCATTGAAGGTGTATGAAAATGGAAATATGCAAAACGATTTCGATATCGTAATGATAATAGATATTGAATATAATTGAAATTTACATATCTTTCAAGTTTAAATATTGTACACGTCTAGGGTGTTGGTATAGTGCATATTCACGTAAGGATGTGACATTCGTTCAAGTGGCACAGAGTATTTCATATCGTTCAAGTACAAAATTGCATTCTTCGAAAATGGAAAATGGAAACACAAAACGATTTCGATATCGTTTCAGAACACACTGCTTCTCTAAACAAACTACAACGACATTGAAACGATATTGAAATCGTTCTTGAAATAAAAAACGATTTTGAAAAGGATTATTGAAACAATATTGAAATCGTTCCTGAAATAAAAAAAATGATTTGGATATCGTTTCAACGTAAAATACACACTGCTTCCCTGATTTTCATAACGACATTGATATCGTTCCTGTGTCTCACAACGATATCAATATCGTTTTCATCCAAAAACCGCACGGATTATTGAAACGATATTAAAATCGTTCCTGTAAAAAAGAAAATGATTTGGATATCGTTTCAGAGTAAAATACACACTGCTTCCCAGATTTTCATAACGACATTGATATCGTTCCTGTGTCGTAAAACGATATATATATCGATTTAATACCAAAATTTTACTGATTAACATAATGATATTGAAATCGTTCCTGAAAAAAGAAAACGATTTTCGTATCGTCTCAGTATTAAACTTGACGATTTCGAGATGTTACACCTAAAATAATAACTCAAACGAATTTGATATCGTTTCATTTCATTAAAAATGATATCCATATCGTTTCATCTAAAATTATAACTAAAACGACACTTATATCGTTTCCTTTCATATAAAACGATATCCATATCATTATAACGTTAAACTTCAAATAACAACTCAAATGAATTTGATATGGTTTCCTTTCATTAAACACGATATTCAAACCGTTCAATCTAAAATCATAACTAAAACGATACGTATATCAACTGAGTTCGATGTCACTCAAAATAAACTATGGGAATATTTGTGTTCTCATGACTATATACAACTTTCGAACTATTTTCATAGAAATAAAGTATCTTCGTTTGTTCTTTCTAAGTCATTCAAGTGACATAAACCCACTTGATGACCTTTTCGATTGTCGTACGTATGTTGAAGGCATGTTGGGTGGTTGTGGACGATCGAATCGTTATTTTTAGCCAAAACGATATAATTATCGTTTTTCATGAAAAGAAACGATATATATATCGTTGTAGTTATTTTTTGAATTGGAACGATTTCAAACTCGTAAAATTTGTACTGAAACGATATGGACGTCGTTATGTTATTTTGTGAATTTGATATATAATGATGTTCATATCGTTTCAGTACAATTTTGACGACATTGATATCGTTTCAGTTTAAATCATAACTAAAACGATACATATATCGTTTTAGTTCATATAAAACGATAATTATATCGTTTTTGTTAAAAATGACGATTCGATTGTACACGACAACCCGACATGCATTCGACATATGTAGGATGATCGAAATTGGTCATCAAGTGGGTTCGATTTCACTCAAAAGAAACTATGACGATATTTGTGTTCTCATGACCATATAGAACTTTCGAACTATTCTAATAGAAAGAAAGTATCTTCGTTCATTCTTTCTAAGTCATTCGAGTGCATCAACCCACTTGATGACCTTTTTCGATCGTCATACGTATGTTGAAGGCATGTGGGGTGGTTGTGGACGATCGAATCGTTATTTTTAGCCAAAATGATATAATTATCGTTTTTCATGAAAAGAAACGATATCTATGTCGTTGTAGTTATTATTTGAACTGGAACGATTTCAAACTCGTCAAATTTGTACTGAAACGATATATACGTCGTTATATTATTTTGTGGATTTTATATATAACGATGTTCATATCGTTTCAGTACAATTTTGACGACATTGATATCGTTTCAATTTAAATCATAACTAAAACGATGCATAAATCGTTTTAGTTCATATAAAATGATAATTATATCGTTTTTGTTAAAAATGACGATTCGATTGTACACGACAACCCGACATGCATTCGACATATGTATGATGATCAAAATTGATCATCAAGTGGGTTCGATCCCACTCAAAAGAAACTCTGACGATATTTGTGTTCTCATGACTATATAGAACTTTCGAACTATTCTAATAGAAAGAAAGTATCTTCGTTCATTCGAGTGACATAAATCCACTTGATGACATTTTTCGATTGTCGTACGTATGTTGAAGGCATGTTGGGTGGTTGTGGATGATCAAATCGTTATTTTTAGCCAAAACGATATAATTATCGTTTTTCATCAAAAGAAACGATATATATGTCGTTTTAGTTATTATTTGAACTGGAACGATTTCAAACTCGTAAAATTTGTACTGAAACGATATGGACGTCGTTATGTTATTTTGTGGATTTGATACATAACGATGTTCATATCGTTTCAGTACAATTTTGACGACATTGATATCGTTTCAGTTTAAATCATAACTAAAACGATACATATATCGTTTTAGTTCATATCAAACGATAATTATATCGTTTTTGTTAAAAATGACGATTCGATTGTACACGACAACCCGACATGCATTCGACATATGTAGGATGATCGAAATTGGTCATCAAGTGGGTTCGATTTCACTCAAAAGAAACTATGACGACATATGTGTTCTCATGACCATATAGAACTTTCGAACTATTCTAATAGAAAGAAAGTATCTTCGTTCATTCTTTCTAAGTCATTCGAGTGCATCAATCCACTTGATGACCTTTTTCGATCGTTGTACGTATGTTGAAGGCATGTTGGGTGGTTGTGGACGATCGAATCGTTATTTGTAACCAAACGATGTCATTATCGTTTCAATACAATTTTGACGACATCGATATCGTTTCAATTTTAATCTTAATTAAAATGGCATATATATTGTTTTAAGGTATATAAAAAGTATATCTTGCACGCCGTAAAAAGTTTACGTGGGGGATGATAGGGAAGAAATAAAAAATTTAATATTTGGACCGGTGAATGATTACTTAAAAATATAAAAACAATTATTTAAAATAAAATTAAAGATTTTTAAGTTAATTGTCACTAATTATTTATATATTTCGAAATCATAAATTTTGTAGACATTCAAGTCATCTTTATTAAAATTAGAGGGTGTGTGGTAGACATTAAAATCAGATTAAAATTGAAAATATAGCCGTTATTGTTGACTTTTATTAGACGGGTGGGACCCAATAACGACCATATTTTCAATTTTAATTGGATTTTAAGCCGTACCAAACAAGCTCACGATATATAATTGGATTTTCAATATAATCTTTCAATACATAATTGATAATACGTATATAAAATAAAGTGAAATATTTGACTATAATTTTTCAAGATATTCAGAACTATATGGTTATATATATGTTATTGCATTAAAATAAATAATATTGTTCAATGTCTTAGTGAATTATCATTTTTTTTAGAGGTTGAAGGTTTAAATACTTGGACATTAAAAATTTGAATAAATGGGTCTTTTGACAATTTTAAATAATTAAAATTACTTTTTTTTTATTCATTTTAGTCAAAGGTCATTTGAACAAAATATTTGTGAGGTTTGGCCATTTCAACTCATTTTCCCTTAAAAAACATTGTCTCAAGTCCCTTTACATAGAGAAGAACTTTAAAACTAAGTCCCTACTTGGCCTACATTAAGATTTTAATACATTTTTCTCTCATTTCTTTTCAACCACACATTCTTTAATAAAATAATATTAAATATAAATAAAAAAAAATCTTACTTTTTTAACCACACATTCTCCCAAAAATTACTAGTACAAAATATATTATTTTCAAAAATCTCATTATAATGGAAGCCAAACAAGAGCTAAATAAACTTCTTATCTAACCATATCCAAATAAAAGATAATTAATATAATCTAGATAAACTCCAATTCTACGCGGTCTTTCACCTTGAATAATCTTTCAACTCTTTCCTTATTGCATCACAATGTAGTTATTGTACTTTGACCATATAAGAAGTGAGCTAGTTGTAGAGGGATTTTACCATCAAAGTAGAGAAAAAGATTAAGGGGTGTAGGATTAAAACTTTCACAAAAAAGTTTGGGTAGCACATTGGATGGACCACAACACCAGGCATCACAAGATCATTGAATAAGGCCACATTATTGCCTGTACCTTTTCTTATCCAATCTACAACCATTCATTCAATCCTAAAATGACAAATTCATAGCATTCACGACAACTTTAGGTTTCATACTAAAAAGACAAATATTAATGTAACTTGAGTACTCATTCCATAGAGCAGAAGAGAAAGTAGGGTACTAGATACTTAAATCCGAGACACAAGCCATGATGTCTAATCTGGAGTACAAGGGAAATGATGGTGATAAATTTCCTAGAGAGGAAAAAAAGTTCATAGCTTAACAGAAAAATCAAAGACAAGCATTTAACAGTTATGCAGACATTCAACCAATCAAACAAGCCATGTGCTGGAGTTATACGAAAGAGAGGAGTCCATGAATTAGTAATTGCAAATGTAAGAGAAAGCAAACGAAGAAGCACGTTCGTGTGTAAATGAAGGAGTCTACTGAAAAGACGATAAGTGTAAATTATTGAACAATAGGAAAGAGAAACTCCTTATCTGTAAAGGTTCCCATGGTAATTATTCACAGTAACTATATATCAAAACATGGGATCAATCTTTCTTAGACAACAGAAGATACAGAATGTAACCTAGAAGGGACTACAAGAAACCTCAAGTCCACGTTTGATAAGGACGGGAATAGATAGTTTAATGAACAAGATTTTATCTCATTTTTGTCAATATAGTTCAATTCTATCCAGTCTCTCTACCAAATATGCTGCAATCATTGTGAAGGAAAAGTAGAAGATGCAGAATTTACAGAATGAGTGCTCAGAGTACCCAATCATGCAGTATGGGTAAGATTGGCAGCCTGATTCAGTCTTTCAAGAATTCCACCGGCCTTTCTCTTGGCTCTGGATGTCCCATTTTGAGCAAGCTGAGAGATTGTATGGTAAGTGCTTTCCTCGTTCCTTATCTCCTTCCACTTAGTTGGATCACTAAAACATATAGTATAAAGGATCGCTATGCAATTCTCCTTGCTACGAGCACATGCAGTCTCTCTAATTATACACAGCAAGCATGGAACTGCCTTTAGCTCTCCCATTTCCTCGACTGCCTTTTGAATGCTTGAAAGCATGGCAAGAATAGATAACAACTCGTCAACAAGTATCCTTCTCACTATCTTTTTCAGTATTGCTCCCACTGCACCATCTCTAACAGCTCTCACTTTATTCTCGTGGTTAATACATAGATTAAAAATAGCAGAAGCAACATCTTTTATAACTAGTGGATGCCCATCGTCTAATAGATCAATGAGAGGTTTCAATGCACCAGATTTACCAATGCGCTCCTTATTTGAATCAAGAGCCGACAACGAGAAAAGGGCTGCAGCTCCATTGCCCATTGTTGCTGTTGTTCCTGTTCTTAATGCATCCATAAGAAGAGGTATAACCATTGGTTCTTCTGCAACGAGCTTCTTATTAGCATCGTGAATGGAAATGTTCAAAAGTGTTGTGACTAAATCTTCTTGGAGGCTCGATAGAATTTCACTTGAAGACTTTTGAGAGAAGGGGAACAGCAACTGAGGTATGGCATTAGGATATTCACCAAAAAGTGCCCGGAACGACGGCACGCTTTTTGTCAATTCCCGCAATTCTTTTGCGGCATCCCTTTGAGCAGACAGCTTTTTTGACATATTCTCCAGCAAAGTAATAAAATGGTCTCGATCAGCTTTCGTTAATCCGTCATAATTGGAACGCTGAACACAGTCCGGCAATGTAATTCCATGATTCTTGCACCAGGTCATTATCATTTCTCTAATCAAGTTATTTGGTGTAAGAAAAGTATGTGAGATTACATGCTGCGTTTTCGGGCACAGCCTATTCCCAGCATTTAAACGAGTCTCAATGAAGGGTCTATCATAAGTCTGCAAAAGTTGTAGCGACATATCAAAATACAGACAACAAAACTAAAATCAAATCAAATCAAATCGAAGGTATTTTAAAAATCTCCAATCTCTGGAATACAGTCATCTTGTTATCAGGAGAGTACAACTAAATATCATTTTCACCAAATCAACCAAAAGGACTATTAAAAAAACAACTGAAATCAGAACTTGTAAAATGAAAATTCCGCCCCCGCCCCCGCCCAAAAATTCATTCAAAAAACAATTGATGCAAAGAGATGATCAACAAAAGAATGAAAGAAATAGTCCCCCCGCCGCCGCCCAAAAATTCATTCAAAAAACAAAGCTATAATTGAGGGTCAAGATTTTGCAACAAAAACGAAAACAATAATCTTCACCCGTATTTATCCAAAAATAAAAAAATCATAAACACCCTCCAAGAAATTATCATACAATCTTCAACATTTATCTTTTATCTGAAGAAAAATTTCAACAGCCAATATCCTCACCAAGATTTACACACTCAAACAAATCCAATGCATAATTCAAAGCACAAAATTCACACAAACATCCATAAACCTCAAATACAAGAAAAAAAATGATATACACAAAACTTCATTCTACTTTATAAAACTAAAAATCACGAACCTGACCGGTGGAAATTATAACAGGATCCCTCATAAGTTCCTTTGAAATTGGGCACTTAAACTCCTCCGGCACCGCCACGGTATCATCAAGTTCCAAAGAAATTGGTTTCTTTAATTTCAATTCCCTTAAGGCACCCAAAATTTGCTGGGTTCTATCGACTGCGTCCACATTAATATCATCTTCATCAACAATTGCCTTCACCATTTTCTGCAATTCATTCTTCAATTCAGTGGCCTTAGCCACCAGTCCCTGATCCCCTTCAAAAACACCACTCTTCGCCATCACTATTCAAAAATGCCAATCTTATGAAAGAAATCTAAATGGGTTTTTCACTTTTTCTTTGCAATTCCTTTTTTCTCATTATCCTGGGAGCTTTAAATCGTTAGATTTTTTCGCGCACCAAGACACGCAGTTCGCGTGTTTTGAGTGAAGTGTGGAATATACGAATGAGAAGTGGGGGAAAGTCTGGGAATTATTTGTTGTGTGTTCTGTACTCTAGTCCTAGTGTATGGGGGTTGGGGTTGGGGTTGGCAGCTGGCAGCTACGCAGAAGAGGTCTGTAGCCAGTAGGGTTCCATCATTTTTTTCAAACTATTTTACTAATTTCAGAAAAACATTTAAAGATTAATAAATAAAAATTAACCTTTTGATATTTTAATAAATTTTTATAAAATAGACCTCATTTTATAAGCATAATTTAATATATCTGCTAACTAATTATTTATACATAACATCAAATAGAATAATTAACAGAATCATTTTTTATAGAGAATTATCTATCTGAGTAGCATTTTTCTTTTGAATTGTGATCATCTCGAGCTATATATCTCGAAGTACATTGTGAGCTATAAAGCAAGTGGAGTTCGAAAGGTCAAAAATCTACTTGAGTGAATGTCACATGATTTATCTTTGTTAGGTGTTAACAAAAGGGGTCATATCCATATCTTCTTCGACTTCCACTTTGAGTTGGTCTTGTAACGATACAATTGCTATGAGAGAATTTGTTGCTCCTAATTTTGAATTTAAGAGGGCATTAATATGCATTGAATGATGAATTGAAAGTATGCTGTGATATCAATAAATATACATGAAATATTTATTTCAAAGAAATATTCTAAAAATTAGTAACATTTGCCAATTAATATGTTATTGTGCAATGGATCATATTTTTGAGAGGTCATACTATATTTAATAGGGGTGAACACGGTTCGCTTTGGACGGTTTGTTTTGTATTTTCAACCCAAATCATATCATGCGGTTTGAAATTTTTCCAAACCAAACCAAACCAAACCAAACCATTATTTGCAGTTTGATTCGATTTTAATCCGCGGTTTACATATCGACATTATAGTTATATGTTTAAAACAAGTTAACATATACATTTAAACAAGAACTAATAATGTTAAATATTAAATTACATTCATATTTGTTTAAAATTTAATATATAAACAAAAAGACAAAAAATAGTATCAAATTAAAATCTAGGAACAAACACTCCAGATTTTACAAGCAATAATATCTGGATAAGTACAAGAGTAATGTTGCAATGAACAACAACTGTTTAAACTTTTCTACATGGCCCCAAATCATATTTTTTCCGCATACTAATTGACATGGTTCCCATTAAAGTGTTCGGCTCTTTAACTAATTCATTCAACTATTTAGCTAATTCACACCCTGCCTGGGAAAGATTAAAATCAGCAAAACACTGATTTTTTGACCGTTATATGTAGAAAAGTGGGGCCCATCATCTCACATAATTTGCTGCAATGGCTGGAATTTTGTTGCTACAACGGGTGAAATTCTACTTTCTACTGCTCCCAGACAGAGCCTCATTCAACTCTACATGAATTTCACATACTTCTTGAAAGAAAGAGTTAGAGGTCACATACTTTGAGCCATTAAATTTTAAAATCATTTCATAGAAAGTCTTCAAAAATCGAGCATATACTTTTGCTCGATCCCAATCGACATGTGTTGGTGGTCCATTTATATTTCTTCCATCGGACATGTCTTCATTAAAATATTTTGTATAGTTTTCCATCATTTTCCAAAACAACAAAAGTTTTTTTAAACTTCGTAGCACCTTGCAACATCGAGTATATGGAATTCCATCTAGTCGTGACATCCAAACACAACAAAGCTCGAGACTCAATATTTGCTTCCCTACAACTCTCCTTGAACCTTTTTAGTTGTTTTGGGAAGATCTAACAAAGCTCACTACATTACAAATAGCTGAAATAACATGGTTTATTTCTTTCAAACCATCACAAACAATAAGATTGAGTATATGAGCATAACACCTCATATGAAGCATTTTTCCGCCCAATACTAGACCATTCTCCTTCTCAAAACAACTCTTCAATCTCAGTAATGCTACATCGTTGGAAGAGGCATTATCAATCATCACACACAAAATCTTATTGATTCCCTAATCTTTAAGACAAGAAATCAACTCATTTCCAACTATATCTCCCTTATGGCTTGGGGCTTGAAAGAAACTTATATTCATTTTTTGAAGTGTCCAATCATTATCAACCTAATGAACAGTTAAATACAAATAACTAACATTATGTATTGACATCCAACAATTAGTAGTCAAAGAAACTTTATATTGACCCAACTCTTTCTTTAATTTCTTCTTCTCGTTTATGAACAAATTATATATATCTCTTGCTATTATCATCCTTGAAGGAAACACAAATTTTGAAAAAAAAAAAAAAGCTTGTATAACTCTGAAAACCTTCATCCTCCACATGTCTAAACGGTAACTCAGATAATATGAAATACCTTGTAATCTGTTCTTTAACTTCTTTTTAAACAAACTTGATTACTTTGGTTTGCTTGTATTTTGTAAATGCGTTATTGCATATATGGCTGGGCAACATTCACAATTTTATGTTCAATTCATTTTGTAATTATGGGCCTATTTTTTTAATTTTTTTTTATCGGATGTCCAACTAAATACTAATGACAATGGCTTATTGACTTGTTTGTTATGCATGAGTTAAGTTAATTAAATTTGTACACTTCAAGAAAGTATACTTTAAATTCTAAAAACTATACTTTAATAATATGATAACTTATAATTTAATAAAAATATTTTTTAATTAAAAGAAGTACGGTTCAATTTGGTTTTTTGCATTTTTTAAAATTTGAAACCTAAACCAAACCATTTTGAAACGGTTTGGTTCGGTTTGAGAGAAAAAAACCGCGTAAACCAACGGTTTCAAACCAATAACTTCGATTTGATTTGCGGTTTCGCGATTTTTGTGCAGTCCTAATATTTAAGATATACTAACAAAATAATTTTTTACTAATTTTAGGAATATTAATTTCAAATATAATAATATATTTTTGAAAAAATCATTAATTTACTAAAGTAAGAAAAACATTAAAAGATTATGTAACATTGTACTAGATTTTAGGCCATGTTTGATGGGCATTAATTTCCATGGAACTAGGAAAATATTTTCTTTTTCCCACCTAATGTCATGTTTGATGAGCCAAATTTGGATGGGAAAATCTTTTCTTGCTTTTGGGCCACGCACCTGATTTTCCTCAAAATTGGGGAAAATCAATTCCCACCAATTTTGTGGGAATTGATTTTCCAACTAACTGCAATTTTTTTTTTTTGGTAATGAAAATAAAATTCGTAACCAATTGTAAAAAAAAAATCACTTTAATGGACAATTTTCATGTAAAACAAAGTCAAACGAACACTAAATTTTGATAAAAAAAAAAATTCGTCTTTTTTATTTACTTTTTAGCAATAGAAACAAATTTTATAACCAATTGTGGGAAAAAATATCATTTTAATGGGCATTTTCATGTAAAATATAGCCAAACGAACCAAAGTTAAAATTTTCTGGGTGGAAAATTATACAAATCAAACACACTTAATTAACAATTTTCTGGAAAACAATTTCTAGACAATTATTTTCCCTAAAATTCATTTTCTTTTCATCCATTTTCCACCCTTGCAATCAAACCCTTATAGATCATTATCTGAATTTTTTTAAGATTGTTATTTAGATTTTGTGTGATTATTATAATCTAATTACAAAAAGAAGGAAATTAATCCCATGTTTATTTGGAAATTATGTTATGATTAAACATTGTGACTTAATTAAGCCCATGTTATTAGGCTTATTTAGGCCAAAAATAGATTGTGCTAACTTTACATCTTTCTTCTGAATGGAAATTACACACACACACACACACACACACACACACACACACACACACATGATTTCTAATTCCCAATTCAAAAATGAAATTAATTTTTTTTATAAAAAAAATTAAGTGATAATTCAAACTAGGTAATAACTCAAAAAGTTATTTTTATATCTCCTTTCTCTGTCCTCTAACTTTGCTCTCTATATCCTACATTCTCTCTATCATCGGAAACATCGCTGCACAGCGACATCATGGCCCATAGCGGTGTGAGCATCGCGCGATGCGCACGCATGTTGATGATGATTGTGACTGATATGAGATATTTGTGTGAAGCCATTGTGGTCTTTTGTTAGTGGTTGGTTTTTTGCATATGACGGTTGTTCTGAGGCGGTGCTGACAATTGTGGTGTAGATGATGATGATATTAGTGATGGTGAGGTGGTGCGGCGTTCGGTTGGTGTCGTGGTGGATTGGGGGTTTGGATGGGGTGGGAGTGGAGTGGAGTGGGGTGGGGTGAGAAGTGTTTGTGATCAAATATTTGTTACCAATAAATAATATGTGATATAAAAAAAAATGTAAGATTGGAACTAAATTTGTAATCGTGACTTACAATTTGTCAAGTTATGACCAAGTAATTTGTCATAATGAAATAAGTCGTTACATATAAAATTTGTAATTAAAAAATACTACATGACCTATTAATTTGATAAGTTGTGACTGATAAATAAATTGTGAGGTATAAAACTTATGATCGTGGCCAAGAAATAATGCGTGTCTAATTAATTTGGTAATTTGTGGCTGATAAATAAGTTGCGGTTTGTAAAGTTTGTGATTTGCGACTACTTGAAAATTACTTTTTTCTTAAATCTATTTTAACCACATGTTATCTCAGTAAAATACTTTTGCATAGTAACTTATAATTTTTCCTATTTTTTAATCACACTTTTTTTAAAATAAAAAAAAAAATATATATATATATATATATATTTATTTTTTTTTTAACTTCAAATAATCTCTCAGATACGAACAACGCATTGGTATCACTTGTTCTTATCCAATTTTTTTTAAAATGGTTAAACTGCTAGTTCAAAAAATGTCAAAGTTTAAACATCAAAGGCTCGAATTAGGTCGAATTGGTGGTTGAATAATTAAATAAATGAGCTCTCTTTCACTTCCAAAAAAAAAAAAAGGAAAAAGAAAAACCGACCGATCTTAAGGGTGAATCTGTGACTCTTAGAGGTATACCGAATGGTTTTGAAGGTTAACCGTTGGTTTAAAATTTCCTTTTTTTTTTTAACCTATATTCAGGGGTGGAGCCAACCCGTTAGACTAGGGGGGTCCTAGAGGTGGAGGGGTAGCCCCTGAATTTTTTTTTTTGAATACGTTATTAACAAAAAAAAAAAATAATAATCAAGAAACATGTAAAAGAAAGTATCAATCTTTAATTTAGCAAAATCATACTTTATTATAAGCGTTCTTTCGAAATTCTCATACTTTAATAACGTTGTATAACAACATTGCTGTGTAAAAGCAGCAACATGAAATCCATTGTTCATGTTTCCTCGAGATAAGCCTACAACATATAAGACCAGCTCAAGAAAAGAGTAAAATGACTATGATAAAAGAACGTTACAAAGGATAAACTATAACTTCTTCAGCAACATCATAATTCGAAGTTTACATGATACAACTTTGTTAATTTATCAATCATTTCCACTAGATATTCTACTCTATAATTAGGATTGATGTAGCACGATTAGTAGGGTTCTAATCCAACACCATAAAAAATGGAGAATACAAAAAAAAAAAAAAAAAAAAAAAAAATCAAAATTAAAAAATTAAAAATTAATTTTTTTAAAAAAATTGGGGGGGGGGGGGGCATTTTATTCTCTCGCAATACCATTTCTATCATATCTAATTTAAAATAGCCGCATGTTATAAAATCCCATATTGAGTGTTCGACTGAACTTATCAATAACTTTTTCGTAAGAATAGTATAGATCCCAAGAAATATGTAAATAATAAATAGGAAAAAGTAATGAATTTTTTTTTATTGAAATTAATATTTAACTTTGAGTAGATAACTTTTTAATAATTTTTAATTTTAGATGAACATATGCATGAGAGCTTTTCACAACTTTCTAAAAGTGCACCCATGCAACATGGCTTGCTTTACATATTCACGTCCAGTAATTTTTGTGGGACATTTACACTAATAATATATTTTTCTTATTTTATTGGCATCAGCAGCCGGGGAATAAGATATGATAATCTTTTCAGGGTAATTAGTACCTAATGTTCTCATCTTACACTATTATTATGAAAAACGTCACTACCTTTCATTTTTTGGCATTTTCATCCTAATTTTCATCTTTCATTGCACAAAATGTCATTTTTCATCCATTTTCTCAATTAAAAATTGTGAAATGACGAATATACTATTCTCTTTAAATAAAATAAAAGGAAAAGGAAAAAACTTATTGCAATCATAGTCCCAATTTTTTTTAAAAGCCCAAATTAGTCCCAAATAATTATTAAAAGTGTAATTAACACATAATATCCCTATTTTTCACTATTATGATAAAAAAAGAAAAAGTCATTTCCACCTTTAATTACACATTTAATTACACAAACCATCATTTATATCTATTTTCATCCAATTTCTCAATAAAAAACTGTGAAATGATGAATTTATTCTCTTATTTAAATAAAAAAAACTAAAGAATTAATTGCAATCATAATCCCAAATTTTTAAAAAAGTGCAAACGAGTTCCCATTAAATTTATTTAAAAATTAAAAAAATTAAAAGTATAAACAGGTCCCAAATAAATTATTAAAGAATTAGAAATTAAAAAAAAATTTATTTAAATAGGAGAGTATATTCAATATTTCACAATTCTTTATTGAGAAATTAAATGAAAATGAATATAAATAACAGTTTGCCAATTAAATGTGTAATTAGGGTGAAAATGCCAAAAAAAAAAAAAAAAAAAAGTATGAACGTTTTTCGCAATAACGGTGAAAGATAAGGACATTATGTACTAATTACTCTTTTAATAATTTATTTGTGACTCATTTGCACTTTTTTAAAAAGATAAAATGGGAGTATGGTCGCTATTAGTTTTACTTTTACTTTTTGTTTTATTTAAAGAGAACTGAATATTCATCATTTCACAATTTTTAATTGAGAAAATAGATGAAAATGACATTTTGCTCAATGAAATGTAAAAATAAGAATGAAAATACCAAAAATGAAATGAATAGACGTTTTCCACGATAACAATGAAAGGTATGGATATTATTTACTAATTACCCTTTTTTTAATTGAACAAGATCACGTTTGTGCCTTTATGCATGCTTTTAAGTGGTTCAATATTTTTTTTAGAGCAGATAGAAAGTGCTGAATACAAGTCTCGACATCCACTTATTTATAAAGTTTGTACAAATAACAAAATTTTATGAAGGGATACATTAAAAGCGTCGTTTATTCGAAATTAATTTTGACAACTTAAAGATATCAAATTGAGTTTTTCAATAACCCATTTTTTTATTTTAAATTTTAAGTAGTAGTTATATCATACTATGTTATTACAAATACTTTTAAAATCATATAATGTTAATATCATGTGATTATTGATCACGCTACGTTGAGCTGTGATTGAAGTTTGGACCTTTGATTTCCTGCCAATGTTACAAGAATTGAACCGTATAGGTTAAACCTATTGAAAAATCAAGATCTTGTTGATAATTGTTGTTCAACCATTCAATAAAGGAAGTGGTGGAATGAATAAAATAAATAAATTTACAGCGAGCATAGGCGCCCCCGCGCCATACCGACCGTTGGGAGTCAGTTTTTGACAGTTTGGGTCTAATTCTGGTGGCTTTTCAGGATAGTTTTGGCACAATTTCGTGATGGATGGTAGCCTATAAATATATGATCTTATTCATGGAAACATGCAATATTTTTTGAAAGTATAGATCATTATTATCATTCCAAAAGTTGTAGAAATAATTCTTCTTCTTCATATTCAAAACCCCTTTGTGTTCTTCAAGTTTGGGTGGAAAATATTTGTGCTTTGATATTTTCTGCAACAAGGCTTGATCAATCCTTCAAACCATTTGCCGGAAATCTTTAAACATCTCAAAGTAATTGGAGTGGGGCAAATATAGTTTGAGGACATTGATTACGCGTTTGGGCCTTTTTTGTTTTGATTCCGGTTTGTTCATATTGTTGCTGCACATTTTGGTGAGTTTCTTCTCTAACTCCGGTGGAATTTCCAACAATCTCAAACTATATCTTATTGCGATGGAGAGTGAAACAACAATGGCGACTATCAAGTTGATGAATCAAGATTTAGTTCATTTGAATCACTTCAATGGAAACAACTTCACGCGATGGCAAGACAATCAAATTCCTACTAACAACGTTGAAGATCTTCTACATACTTGATCCAGAATTGGCATCGTTACCGAAACCAACACAAGGAGATGCCAAGGAAATAAAGGTTGAACGACAAAAGCGCCAAGAAGATGAATTGATATGTCGTGGTCATATCCTCAACGCATTGTCAGATCGCTTGTATGATTTATACACCAACACAACATCGGAAAAGGAAATATGGGATGCTCTAGAAAGCAAGTACAAACAAGAGGAAGAAGGTACTAAGAAGTTTCTAATCTCGAGGTATTTTGATTTTAAATTTCTTTAAAATATTCCATTACTTCCGCAAATTCATGAACTACAAGTGCTTGTCAACAAGTTGAGGGCGGTGAAGATTGAAGTCCCGAAGACCTTTCAAGTAGGGGCTATAATTGCTAAACTCCTCGGAACTTGGAAAGGACACCAGAAGAAAATAATGCATAGTTCTGAAGATTACTATTTGGAACAATTGCAAAAACATTTGCGCATTGAAGAAGAGTCAAGAATGAAAGATAAGAATGAAAATTCTTATGAAGGCACTTCCAAGGCCAATGCGGTGGAGAATACTGAACCGTCTGCAAAATCCAACAAAAGGAAGCTTTCTACGAACTTCAACAAATCCAAGAAGAAGACCGAAGAAGGGTGTTTTGTGTGTGTAAAACCTGGGCACTATGCAAAGGAATGTAGACACCGGAAACAAAACAACTTCAAGGGTAAAGTGAATTCCATCAAAGAAGATAAAAATGTGGCAACCATTAGTGAAGTCAATGCTATCAAGGGAAAAGCTCCCGGTTGGTGGTATGATGCATGTGCAACTATACATGTATCATATGATAAGTCTTTATTCAAAACTTATCATGAAGTGAATGGAGACCAAGAGATTCAAATGGGAAACGAGGTTAGATCAAAAGTAATTGGCAATGGAAATGTTGATATCATCTTTACTTCCGGGAAAACTATTACTCTAACAAATGTGCTTCATGTTCCCGACATAAATAGAAATCTTGTTAGTGGAAATCTTTTGGGAAAATCGAGTATAAAAAGTGTATTCGAATCCGTTAAACTTATATTATCCCTTAACGGGAAATTTGTTGGAAAATACTATTCTAATGAAGGAATGGTCAAGTTATGTACCGTTGATAACTCTTTGAATAATAAAGTTGAATTTGCTTATGTTGTTGATTTATTTTCATTATGGCATGCTAGATTAGGTCATATTGGTAAAAGCACTATGAAACAAATGATAAAACGTGATTTAATTTCATGTTATGAAAATGATGAGTTTAAGTGTAAAACTTGTGTAAAATCTAAAATGACTAAAATACCATATCAAAGTGTAAAACGAACCTCTAGTATCTTAGAATTAATTCACTCGGATATATGTGAATTGAATGACATGTTAACTAGAGGTGGCAATAGATATTTATTACCTTCATTGATGATTTTTCTAAATACACATATGTACATCTTATGAAGCATAAATATGATGCATTTGATATGTTTAAGATATATAAAAGTGAAGTTGAAAATCACTTAGGAAAGAAAATAAAAACCTTAAGAAGCGATAGAGGTGGTGAATACTTTTCTAGTGGTTTCAATTTATTTTGTGAAAAATATGGCATAATTCACCAATGTTCTGCACCTAGGACACCTGAACAAAACGATTTAGCTGAAAAAAAAAATAGAACCTTAGTTGAAATGATTAATGCTATGCTTACATATGCTAAGTTACCAAATAATTTGTAAGGTGAAGCTTTATTAAGTGCGTGTAGAATATTAAATAGAATTCCTTCAAAATATACTAAGGTTTCTCCTTACGAATTGTGGAAAAGGAGAAAATCGAACATTGGATACTTCAAAGTGTGAGGGTGTCTTGCTTATTGGAAGAACACGAACCCTAATAGGACCAAGTTGGGTCCAAGAGGCATTAAATGTGCTTTTGTGAATATACTAACAATAGCAAATCTTACAGATTATTAAACTTGGAGAACAATGTGATTATCGAATCAAGTAATGTGGAGTTTTTTGAGGATTCGTTATCTTCGGATAATGAATTTAGGAAAATTCAAAAAGAAACCCCTAGCTTAAATGGACTACGAGATGAAATATCTTCTAAAGATGTTAATGAATCTAGTGAACCACGAAGAAGCAAAAGAACTCGGATAGTGAAATCCTTGGGATCGGATGAGATTGATTCTCAACGTATTTCCTTTTACTTGGTAGAAGGAATTGGTGTGAATGTTGTAAGAACAATTCCTTTTGTTCTACAAGTGAAAACCAACCCTAAAACTTATAAAGAAGCTTTGGCTTCACGTGATAGTATCTTTTGGAAATATGCCATTAAAGACGAAATGGATTCTATTATTTTAAATAATACTTGGGAGCTTATCGATTTACCATTCGGATCCAAACCTATTGGTTGTAAATGGGTGTTTAGGAGAAAGTATAACACTGATGGTTCTCTTAATACCTTTAAGGCTAGATTAGTAGCCAAAGGATATCGACGAAAGGAAGGATTCGATTACTTTGACACTTATGCACCGGTAGCTAGAATAACATCGATTATAATATTATTTTCACTAGCTTCTATATATGACTTGCATGTTCATAAAATGGATGTCAGACGGCATTCTTAAATGGGGATCTAGATGAGGAGATTTATATGGAACAACTCGAAGAATTTGTTCTACCTGGAAATGAACACAAGGTGTGCAAGTTAGTGAAATCGTTATACGGTTTGAAGCAAGCACCTAAGAAATAAAATGAGAAGTTTGACTTAACGATTATAGCATTTGGCTTTAAACATAATAGTGTAGATAAATATTTATATTCTAAAGTGTGTGAAAATTATGTGACTTTTATTTGCTTGTATGTTGATGACATGTTGATTATGAGTAATCAAATGGATGGGATAAAAGAAACAAAGAGGTTTCTATCTTCCACATTCAAGATGAAGGATCTTGAACAAGTGGATACCATTTTGAGTATCAAAGTCTCTAAAACTAGTGGGGGTTAATATCTAAGTCAATCACATTATATCGAGAATGTGATTAACAAGTTCAAACACTTGAACGTGAAAGAGTATAGTACCCCGATTGATCCAAGTTCAAAACTTGTAAAGAATGATGGAAGAGTCATTGCTCAGTTGGAGTATGCAAGTGCAATAGGGAGTCTTATGTATGCAGTTCTATGCACAAAACCAGATGTAGCATTTGCCATTAGTAATCTTAGTAGGTTTACTAGTAACCCGAGCAATGAGCATTGGAAGGCTATTGGAAGAGTTCTTGGATACTTAAAAAAAACCAAGAACTTAGGTTTTCAATACTCTAAATTCCCGGTTGTATTAGAAGGATTTACGGATGCTAGTTAGATGTCTAGCATGAGTGAAAATAAATCCATATCAGGTTGGGTGTTCACTCTTGGAGGTGGGGCTATTTCTTGAAAATCAAAGAAACAAACATGTATAACACACTCAACTATGGAATCTGAATTTGTAGCTTTATCGGATACCGGGAAAGAAGCTGTGTGGATTAAGGATCTCCTATATGAGATATCTTTGGGACCGAAAAATATATCTTCGATATCTATCATGTGTGATAGTCAGACCACATTAGCAAAAACACATAATGAGGTATATAATGGAAAGTCTAAACATATGAGTCTTAGGCATGATTACATAAGGAGATTAATCAAAAGTGGAATAATTTCTCTAAATTATGTAAAGTCGATTGAGAACTTAGCGGATCCTCTAACTAAAGCTCTAAATAGAGATTTAGTAAATTCTACTTCGAGTAGGATGGGGTTGAAACTCTTGAACTAAAAAGGTCAACCAATGATGGCAACCCTACCTGTCATTACTCAAAAGGTAATCCACTGGTTTAAAGGGTAACAACAAATCATTCGATATGTGGATAGTTTCAGCATTATTGATATCTGCTATAACCATATCCTAGTTATAATAATGCTGATTGTTACTGAAGTGGGGGATGCGTTTTAAACTCTTAATGAAGTTTAGTACATACTATAAGTATCTCTAAAAGTAACAAAGATACAAGAAGAACTTCACATAAATAAACTTTGAGGTGGTGCTGTCTCAATAGAGAGTTCGAATCTCTCTCTTTAAAGTTTGTTGAAAAGGATGAGCGCAAGGTCATAATAGCGCTAAGCGAGTTTGAGGAATTTGAGAACACGTGATACTCGTGTGTGTGTTCTTACCGGTATTGTCATAATGAATAACTGGTTCAAAGCTTCCATTCTACCTTTAATTCCAACTTTACTTTGTTTGGATTACACTATGGTTAGATTCAAATCGAAAGATATCTAATCCTTATGCATGAGTATTGTATACTTTGAATATGAGACTTTATTGAATTTGAACAAGTGGGGGATTGTTGATAATTGTTGTTCAACCATTCAATAAAGGAAGTGATGGAATGAATGAAGAAAAATTTTTTTACAGTGGGCATAGACACCCTCGTGCCATACCGACCGTTGGCAGTTAGTTTTTGACCATTTGGATCTAATTCTGGTGGCTTTTCAGCATGGTTTTACCATTTTGTGATGGATATTGGTAGCCTATAAATACACGATCTTGTTCATGGAAACATGCAATGTTTTTTGAAAGTATAGATCATTATTATCATTCCAAAAGTTGTAGAAATAATTCTTCTTTTTCATATTCAAAACCCCTTTGTGTTTTTCAAGTTTTGGTGGAAAATATTTGTGCTTTGATATTTTCTACAACAAGGCTTGATCAATCCTTCAAACCATTTGCCGGAAATCCTTAAGCATCTCAAATTTATTAGAGTGGGGCAAATATAGTTTGAGAACATCGATTACGCGTTTGAGTCTTTTTTGTTTTAATTCCGGTTTGTTCATATTGTTGCTGCACATTTTGGTGAGTTTCTTCTCTAACCCCGGTGAAATTTCCAACAGATCTTATCTAAAATTCAGATCAACATGTGTTAAAAATGGTTATTTTAGAACGATTAATAGAATAGAATTTTAGAACTATCTGAATTTTCTATCACAATTTTATTTTTATTTATTAATTAATCTGTATCGCCCATGATCATATATTAGAAGGGCTTGGTCCCTCCTTCATGAAAATATTATTAACCTATTTAATGATTGGTTGATCCATCGCGATCCAATCCAATCCCTTCGAGGTATGAGGTGGAAGTGGAACATTTTTTTAGAGTAATGTTATATGTACAAATTAGATAAAAGAAACATGTAAAAATATGTTTTTAGTTTATATAATCTTTTAAAATAATATTTAGCTCCAGTTGAACTCCAATAACATGAGATTTTGGGAGAAAATGTGTAGTTGAACATGAATTTAATAAAAAAAATACATTTTAAAAACATAGAGCTCAAACATGGACTTAAGACATGTAGTCCCTTTTTGATGGAGTTTATTTAGGGAGGGAAATTTGAATATTGATTTTTAGGAGAATTTGTAGTTAAAAGTAGGGATATATTTTGAATTTACGTGTAAAATATTTTATTACCTAAACGTGTGATTAAAAATGAGTAAAAAAATGAGTTTGAAAATAATTGCTTTCAAAAAGGGCGTAATGTGTATTGTTGTGGAATGCAGACGTGTAATGTAGTCATACATTAGTTTATATCAACATGTTACATTAATTAAACTGTCGGGACAATTGATAGATAGGCCAGATTTACAAGCAAAACGTAGTTGAGTGATTTGATCTCAGTACACCGAAGATAGGTTATTACTATGGAGGCAAATCGAAATTGAGTTATCAGATTGCACCAAATGAAACATTAGCGACCCTAATGCACCTCTATTCAAAGTTAGGTTACCCACTGTGCATTTAATCGACTTTAAACACATCATATTACATTGTTATGATCATCTATGATAATCTTGGTATATTATGTGTGTAATAATTAATAGGGGACATTGTTATGAATATCTATGATAATATTGGTATATTATGTGTGTAATAATTAATATGGGGAACATTGACAATATAACAGCCTGTTTGAACCCCATTTTTCATTGAAGAATGTATTTTGAAATAGTAGATCGATAGAGAATGTGTGGTTGAAAAATAATGAGAAATTTTGGACCAACATGTAATATTATTTTATTACGTAAACGTGTGATTAAAGATGAGTAAAAAAAAGAGTTTGAAAATAATTGCTTTCAAAGAGGGCGTAATATGTATTGTTGTGGAATGCAGACATGTAATGTAGTCATACGTTAGTTTTAATATTTATATCAACATGTTACATTAACTAAACTGTCGGGACAATTGATAGATAGGCCAAATTTACAAGCAAAACGTAGTTGAGTGATTTGATCTC